>JAUMHR010000072.1:16521138-16533107 GCA_032361145.1 Enteromius fasciolatus | reverse complement strand
AGGCCAAGTGATTAGCACACCTGATTCTGATCATTTGAATGGGTGAGCGAAAACTTTTGGTAATATAGTGTATTTCATCATTGCACTTGTGTCTTTTCCAGTGCGTCTCTATAAAACTTTAACTTCTTCAAAACACGTCACTAGATTTGCAGGGGGTTTACGTTCTACTGCAGTGCAAGGCCTGGGACAGTAAGGTTACAAAGGATCAATGATGAGGGAATGACAATTTTAGAGCAATTCTAGATTCAGCTGATGAATGCTAAACACAGCCTATCAAAATCCACTGTACAGAATTGCACATTAATAAGTGAGGGGGAATATAATTTATACTGTATAGCGTATAACAGAACATTTCCGTCCGCTGGTGTGTACGCTAATATAGTTATCATTATCAGTCTCCATGTGAATGGGCCTCTTTTGCAGCGGGTCAAAGTATTGAACGTGTCACCATTATGTCTAAAGATGCTGTTGACATGAAATTTGAACAACCGAAGTAATACATACTGTACAAATAAAACAAAACAAATAAGTTCAGATATTAAGTTATGAGTAATAAAATAGAATGGCTGAGGGAAAAGGTATGTATGAATAGTTGCATGCGTGGCTCAGGTGTGCTTTTGGTCAAGTCAGGTGATTCTGTCAGCTTGATTTTCTGTCTTTGAAACCAATTGAGTTTCCTTGGCTGTGTTTGGGATCGTTGTCTTGTCATTTTCACCGTCCTGGTGTTGGGACTTAACCAGTTAATATCAATTTCCACTGACAGGTTGTAGGATTGCTTTCTAATTACTGATATATTGCTGCTGGTGCCTTGGCTTATCAACATATGGTGAGAATTTGATGTCAGCAGCATCTTTATAAATATATTTAGAAAAATGGTGACGCGTTCAATACTTACTTTACCCGCTGTATACTAGTACAAGATTTGATTAGCTAGGGTTAAACAGGCCTTTCCTAGTTCAGTTACACATGTGAAATCACACTTTAAAGAATGACATATTTTAATGAAATGTATCAGAATCCAATTCCTGAGGGAGAAAGCACCAATCATTTTTAGCAGCATAGCACATACTGTTTACATAGTAACTTAACAGCTACAGTCATTTAGCTTTACATGATTTTTGAGTCTACCATAATGACGTCTATAATGGATAACACATAAAAACTTTTTGCTCAATATTAAAATATATTCAAAGGAGAGAGCATAAGTGCAGTTGGAGTCACAGTTTGTGTTCTTATGTGCTGTTGTAATGGTACAGGGCATGATTTTGACATGAACGAATATGAGATGTTGAACTTGGAGCAATATGCCCCCGTTGAGCCTCCTGGTCCGCTGACACCCACACCTGCCCCGGCCCCGGCCCAGCCCACTCTGCCTCAGCCTGAGCCCACGACTCCACTGCTTTCTTCTCCTGAGTGCTTCCAGGATAAATCCACATCCCAGCCCGTAGCCTCAGAGGAGCCTGAGGAGAAGGAGGATTTTACCTCATCTGCTTCAGTCCAATTCAGATTTAAGAGGCGTGCCCCTGAGGTACCCCTGTGGTTAGCTGTTGGCTTGCCTGGCTGCAGTGTTGCAACTAACCCGCTTAAATCACTAACAATGTTGCTGTTTACCAGCTAGTCGGCTGAGAGAGTCTCTGAGTGAGTCTGACACTCTCACCTCCAGTCATGAAAAGCATTCGGTTACAGTGAGTCATAGGAGAGACGTGGCAGGGAAGATGATTCAATGACTCTCTGATGGATGAGAGACATGTATGTGGTTTTAAGATAAATAAAAGACTTGTTCTCCCAAAAAGGTCAGGTTTAAAAATACCTAACAGTTTTGTTATTGTCTCCTATTATTGATCCTTTCTGCTGGTAAATGGTTTTTTATAGTATATAAAATGGCACTATAGGAAAAAATAAAAAAGGACTGAGCTGGAATATTACATAAACATTTTTTTTACTATTGAAAACTGTTTATTTAATCAGAATTATGGCACTTACAAATCAAGAGAATGTCAACAGCAAACAGACTGTGTGAAAGAAAGCCGACTGTATTATAATTATGCTATTATTCGAGTGGGTAGACGATTTACCATTTTAAAAGAAGCACTTGTTTTAGGAGAAATAGTGATAGTAAAAGTATTCTTCATATTGCGTATGATTATGCTTAATAAATAGAAAGAAGCAAGCATGATTATAATCATGGTGCTGGATTGGTCTGTTTTCCAGTTGATCTCTGTAAAGATGCTCTGATCTAATCTGTATTGTATAAAGTGTAACGTGATCACCCCTTTGCAGTGGACCATATTTTGTTGTGGTGGTGGTACTGTTGCTTCTCCAGAAGCTGTCAGCTGAGCAGGAATTAAACGGTCAGAGTAGCCCTGCCCTGTAAAGGGTTTGCTGCTTGGAAGATTTGTCTGATGTGAGCCATGCCTTAAACAAGACGTAACCTCAGTGCAGCTAAGATTAAGATTTGTTGACTTGCATAATGCTGGAAGAGCTACACAGACATCTCTCAGAGCCTTGATGTTCATCACTTCACTGTAATTGTCTATAAATGGAGAAAGATCAGCAAGAGTGAGTGTCCTAACAATGACGGCAAGAATGCCATGATGTCATACTTTAATTAATTTCTACATTCTTGTAGTTTAGATCATGCTGACTTTTTCAGATGGGTTCAAGGACAAGTGTAAACACACACCCACTAAAACATTTCGAAGAAATTATGACGTAAAACGTCTCTCTTTATAACTTTGTGATTTTATTCCTAAATATATAGACTATTTCTTGTATTTGTGATTGTATTTGTTCTTATTGTGTTTATTTATCCTATATTTTGTGTTTATTTTTTACACATAATTTCTTGCAGTGACTTAAAATAACTTCTGCAATGACTTTACTTGCGATTGTGAAAAGATTTTGTAATTGCTGTTTTATAAATTTGTTTCACAGTCTTTCAACTTTAATTTGATTACATCCCACAATTGTGACTTTATTTCTTGTAATCTTTCTTACAATTTCAGCTTTAATTCTTGTAATTGGGATTATATCTTCTAAATTTAATTTCTTTTCATTGCAACTTTGTTTCTCAGTTGCAAAATATTTATTGCCATTTTGACTTTTTTGAATTCTTGTAATTGTGAATTTATTTCTTGTAGTTGCGACTTTGTCTCATTATTGCAACTTCCATTTCTCTTAATCTCAAAATTGCTAAATTCTGGCTCAAATTATATCTCACAATTGATTTTTATACCATGTTTACACTGGCCTGGACTGTTGTCGGATCACAACAGCTTGAGGCTGTTTACACTAAACGAAAATTCCAAATGCGTTTTGTCCTGTTGTCTGTAGTAGTGCAAGTATGTACAGTAGAGTACGTCAGAAATAAAATGGGGCATTATTTTACTGTCTGTTCTCATCCAATGTGGAGAGTATCAATGATTATAATGGGTTTACTTTGATTTTGTTGCATTGGTTTGTGAGAAATATATGGAAACTCATTTCTGCCACTGATTTTACAAAAAAAGGTTATTGCGACTTTGTGTCTCAAAATTTTCAGATTTTTTTATTGCATTATACAAAATTGCAATTGCGAGTTATAAAGCCAGAATCGCGAGATTTAAAGTTGCAATTGCAAGAAAAAAGTCAGAATTGCGTGATATAAACTCACAATTGCGAGTTATCAGACTTTTTTCCACTCAATATTGGACTTTATAACTAGTTTATATCTCACAATTCTAAGAAAAAGAGAATTTCGACTTCATGTCACACAATTACAAGTTATTATCATGCAATTCAGACTTTTTTGTCCTCTAAATTGCAATCTACAATGACTTTTTCTCAGAATTGTGAGATATTCACAATTATGAGCTATAAAGTCAGAATTGTGAAATGTAAAGCAGAGATAAAGATAAAAAGTCACAATAACCTTTTATGTTTTTTTAGTGGCGGAAACGGGCTTCCATAAAAATAGGCTCCCACAGACTAATAATACTTAATGTTTAATTTTGCTTTGCTTTTTTGCTTCGTTTTATGTGTGCGTCGTTTTATTGTTTTATGAACCAAAGCTAGCGGACCTGTTTAACCTTTGACCATACCACCAATACAACAACCTAACTGACTAAAAACAGGCCTTTGTACACAGAGCATGTTTAGTCGTGTTTGTCTTTCAGAATCGACACATGACAGAAATATACACGCCCTTGCTCATATCATGTGATCATGTTTATTTGTGAACAGTAAACATGAACTGTGCATCGCTCTCTGATTTGACCTTTCAGGTTCACTGCTCCACTCGTTCCTTTTTAATAGTTCTCACACACCTCTTCTTTCTCTCAGCCTCCTCCTAGATCCCTAAGACCCGTCACCCGTTCCAGATCAAAGAACGCCCTCTCTTCGGACACTGAAGCCATGTGACTGTGCATATGCTCCGAGAGCGCTTTAGCTGTCTTACCTGCAACACGAGAAGACGCAACAAGAGAAGGCAGAGAGAGAAAAAAAAGGAATGCAGCCAAAATGTTCAAATATTCAAAAGCAACCTTGCTCTATAATGAGGTAACCAAAGCGATGCGCAACCTTTCGCTTCTGATCTTTCACACTCAAGGGGGAGGGGTTTAGGTAACACGTTCGTGCACATACTGCTGCTCCGAGACTCTTTGGGGGTTATTAAACTCGTTTTGTACATATTTATGGTATGTTCAAGTCTAGACTGATTTCTTGGTATGATTTTGGGAGAAACAAACGCATGCATGTCCCAACCGTAATCACTGCACAGTCATAATACATACTGTCTACTTAAAGGGGACTACACTCATTTTGGGTCATCCAAAGCCCCCTTAACAACTACTGAGTAGCAAGGTGTTTAGTTAGATAGTACTGCACTGATACGGTAGGTGTGTTTTACTGCATTCATTTCACAATTTACATAATTCAAAGGACCGTCTGTACAGAGGGAGTTTTTATTAAAAGCTTGTAGCTGAACCAAAAAAAGGTATTTATCACAATACCTGACGTGATTTAAAATAGATGGACAAAGTGCAATGGATTTTAACAGTTAGGCTATAAACGTCAAAAATCGTGCTGCAAATGTGTAAAAAGTTATTATATAACCATCTTGTTAAAAGTGCACTAGACACAAAGAGGTAATAGGTAGATATTTGTTTTGGGACATTTTTACTTTACTTTATTAATTATTAGGCATACAGTATGTACAGTATCATTTATCAAAACTCTGCACTGATTGAAGTTATTTTAATGGAATATTTTCTGCTATTTCCTAGCTGGCTTCTTAAACGTCTTCGGTTGCTTGATGTTGCATGTGTTCACTTTGACAGTTTGAATGTGTCTCACATTTTCGGCCTCCACTTTCTGAACGCGTTCAGTATTAAAGTACCTTATCAGGGTTGAGCAGGCATCAGTGGTGATTGGGTACAACACAAAGCGGGTCCTTCAGTCAGTGTAGTCATTTTACTTTTGTAGCAGTCATATGAGGAGAAACATGTCTGAAAACACTGTGCAATTACACTAGCACGCATCACTGGGGAACTCACGGTTTGCTGTTGTATCATTCCTGTGTTGCGGGAGCTCTCAAAAACACGGCTGAATCTTAGAACATCCTATATTTAGAAAGCTTTTCACAATGCGTTTTATACTGTGAAAACGATGACAATCTTAATCTCATAAACACGCTTTGTCAAATGACAGATTTGATGCGTTTGATTAAATGGTTATATCAAACATCACTGACAAAATATCTGCCTCAGGAACCGTTTTTGTCATTTTATCGCAATTTCATTTCGACTTGGGATTATATTACCTACAATGTGAACTAAAAAAGTCATTGGAATAGTGATAATCTGGTTGGGCATGTTTTAGTCGGCTTTGTGTTTCCAGTATGCAGCATTTTCTCTCTGAAATGGTATGACTTTGAAGTGCTCTGTATGAACCATCTTTGGCCTTCTACAGCATATAAAAACATCTGACTGTTGCTTCTTTGAATATTCAGGTCACAACGTTTAAAATTTCATACCATGTGAAAAGCAGTTTAGTTGTCGATTTAGGTGTTCTGTCATTCAGCTATTTATGAACTTCAACATTAACAAAATGGTGTAAATTATGATTCCCGTCAGACTACCATCTGAATTTGAAAGAGAGTCATTACAC
Source organism: Enteromius fasciolatus (assembly GCA_032361145.1). Classification (NCBI taxonomy): domain Eukaryota; kingdom Metazoa; phylum Chordata; class Actinopteri; order Cypriniformes; family Cyprinidae; genus Enteromius; species Enteromius fasciolatus. Next base: position 16,526,963 of record JAUMHR010000072.1, on the reverse strand, counting down.
ATGCATGCTTAATCATATCAAATGAATTTTTTAATTCAGGGACTTAATTAGAGGCTGCGCCTTTAAAGACTAGGGAAGTCCTGGCTATCTGTTAAAACACTTTGAAATTGAACTGTTGTGTATTTTTGAGTTGTTTGTGCCAGGCTGTCTTTTCACTATCTTCTTAAAACATATCGGCTTGCAGCTTCTCCATAAACAAAACAAAAACAAAACTATTTCCATATTTCACAGCTGTCATGTCTGGCAGGCCAGAATATAATGTTTCTCATTGTCCTTTGCTGAATATATCTTGAGTGATAAAGACAGAAGTTGATGTTAAAGAGTGAAATGATCTCTGTTCAAAAAATGGCATTCAACAATTAAAAAGTGAATGTGAAACAAGTCTTGTCAGTTATTTAATCTGCAAAACACAATATTAACTTTTATTTTTATAAAATTATATAATCTATATTATTTATATTTACTATACTATATTTACTTATTATAGTTTTAGCTAAAAGTCGGGGTCATAAATACAACAGAACAGATTTATAACATATGACACTACATTATGAATTTTCAGTGTTTCATCAATCATTTTATTTTAATTCATTTCTTACCACAGTTGCTCACCCACTTCAATGCAATGCTGAAAAAGTATATTCCTAACAGAACCAAAGATTCCTGTAATATGTATGCCAAATGCCTTTAATAACAGATGAACTTTGAAATAATAACAATTTCTAAAATTGCAACAATTGAAAGAATTTATTTGTGTGCATTTACACGTGAACACATTGTTAAATAGTCAATTTACACACACTTGATGTCTTTATGTTAGCAGGGTTTTACACCTTCAGGTTCACTCTATCGTGGTATTTCTGGAACGGGTCATTGAGGTACCAGTTTCTTCTTTTCCAAAAGGATGTTGTCATTTTGTCCAGCAGTTTACTTTGGGTTTTATTACAGAACACATGTTCTCTGAGGCGCTTCTTGCGGGCTGCTGACTTCTTCCACAGCTTTTTCTTATATCCAGCCTAAAAAAAGAAGGGTATTATTTAACACACAAAGACCAGGTTTCAGTTTGAACATGATGCCGAATAACTGTACGAGCAGGAAATTACCTTTCTCCTCACCCACAGGCCACAGTGTAGCCTAAGAAACCTTTTAACAACCGACTTCACAGACTTCCTCTTGCCTTTCCTCAGACTGTAATACGTTAAGTTCCTGACCGGCTGAAGCATCAATGAAGGGATGAGGGGCGTCACCCTGCAGAACAGAAAAGGTCACCATTAGGAAATAAGCAAATCTTCAGACATAACAGTGACTGCCAGCAAAGCAGGCACGGCTTTTAGAGCAAGGGGTGCCCAACTTGGGTCCTTGAGAGCCACAGACCTCATCCAAACACACCTGAACAAGCAAAGCAAGGGCTAACGGTTGCTAGAAAGCTACAGGCAGGTAGTGAGGGTTGGAGCTAAACTCAGGATCCAATTTGACTATCCCTGCCTGTCAAAGCATGTAGTCATTTGATTATGAGCATTATAGTTAGTTGCCCATTTTAGAAAAAAACTCAATAAAATACTGTATTGTTGTAGACTAGACTTGTTCATGGTGTGAAAGGGCCATTAAAATAAGTGATTTCCACAATACGGTTTCTGTTATTATAGATGTGACATGGACCCCCTTTTTCTGATTGAATTTAAATGATTATTAAAACGTATAGTTATCATGTTTGGTGTAAAGGGATAATTCACTCAAAAACGAAAATTGTGTCATCATTTACTCACCCTCAGGTTGTTCCAAACCAGTTTCTTTTTTCAGTTGAACATAAATAAGAAGATATTTTGACAGCTGGTAGCCATTGACTTCTCCATAATGTGGCCGTCAATGGGTTTGGGTTCGAACATTCTTCAAATTATCTTCTTTTGAACTTCGCAGAACAAAGAAACTCATTCAGGTTTGGAACAACTTTAGGGTGAGTAGCCTAAATTATGGCAGAATTATTACTATTATTATTTTTGAAGTGAACTACTCCTTTAATTGTTGTACAGTAGGGGCCAAAATTATCAGATCACTAGCATTTTCAGCAGTCTGTCTGGAATGACATGAAGATACAGAACAAACTGAGACAGACTAAATCCAGAAGAACTGGCAACATCTCCAAAATGGGGAAAAAACAGGATAATATAGATTTAAAGAGCCAGTCAGACTGGCAGATGCGTGGATAGAGAAGGCTTTACCGATTCAGCAGGCCAGTCTGTTGGAGGGGAGCAGCGGTGTGAACAGCAGGCAGTGGTTTAGAGACATGTCTCTGCACTACAGCTGAGAAACGAGCGGTCTGTGTGACTCTGACAGCAGGAGAGAGACAGTCTCTGGCTAAAACCGACAGGGGTCTCAGTAAACCTAACCAATCAAGGAGAAAGACATCCAGGTTACAGATTACAGCAACATGAATGCAATATGACTGATTTTACAGTAGCATGACACATAAATGCGTCACATTCTACCAAAACATTATAATCACAATAAAGATGTAGAATCATATTAGATCGAATTAAGTAAAAGGACGAATAAAAAAAACACTGCATCGAGGAGTCAAGTGTCCTTTAACGTGCACGCTGTAGCGGACAAAATCTAACGTTAATTACGCATTCTTACGCACGCCAACTTTTAAGAGTCTATAGAATCGCATATTCATATTTAGCTACGTATTATGATCATACAACGTAAACTTGCACATTTCGTACCTGAAAAACCTCTCGTCAAGGTGGCCGCCATCTTAAACGGCACTGACGTACGCTCAACTACAGTGGCCGGTCAGGACAAACAGAACGCGCTGCGGGAAAAGGTCCTATCAAAACTGAAATTGATTTCCAGACATCAAATATAAAAAGAGAAATAAATTGAATTAGTCTGCTCTTTTTATTACACCGAACACTAGCTTTAGATACACTAAAGAATAATACACGGTGCAAATAGATACTGCCTTTGTTCAAACAAAATCATAATGGTATCAACAATTTTGTGGGAAAAGCTCGATTGAAATTTGTCCTTTATTTTCAGTTTATTATTTTAATATACTTAGAAAAATAATTTATTCATATGGTGGCAAAGCTGAATTTTATTAGCCATTATTCCAGTCTTCAGGTTCACATGATCCTTCAGAAATTACATTGGAAACAGTTGTTGCTTTTTTATATAATAAAAAGTTATGTAATTATTTTATAATCGAAACCTCCTGTAAACATAAAAGCTTTTAAGATTTTTAATGAATTTTCCATATCATTGCTGAATAAAATTATTCATTGCTTTTCAAAAAAAGTACTGACCCTTTGTGTTTGTAAAATATATTACAAACAAAATACTAATAAAAATAAATAAAAAGGTATATCATTTACAAGCTCAGTTGTTTAGAAAATTCAATGGCAAGACCACTGGCACAGAAGCAGCATGACTTTTTTCATCACACTTGAGTCCTTTATAGACAGCAGGTGAATTACAATGTCTTGTGATGTCACGCAGTCAGGAAATTTCCCTAGAAATTCACTATATATGACCCTGGACCTCGTAATGGTCAATTTTTCAAAATGGTTAGAATAGGACAATATTTAGCCGAGATATTTAACTATTTTGAAATCTAAAATCTGAGGATGAAAAACATTCTTAATTCTAAGAAAATTGTCTTTAAAGTTGTCCAAATTAAGCTCTTAGCAATGCATACTACTAATCCAAAATTATGTTTTGATATATTATGTGTTCATGGAAGACGATATCTAAGAGAAAAATCTATCATTTTGACCCATATAATGTATTTTTGGCTTAAGACTGGTTTCAGGTCCAGGATCACATATCTCCATTCCATTCTCCAAGAGATGCCTCCTTTGCTGTGTCTGCAGCCCAACACTCAGCAGTAACACTCCGTTAAATCTCTTGCCAGTACATGTTGCATCTCTGGCTATACTCTTGCTAATATATTTTATGAACATATTCTTAATTAATGCTTGATACAATAATATGTGGTTACAATACAAAGGTATTTCACAAATAGAAAAGTCAAACTATCAATAGAACAATTGCTTATTTTCCTCAACAATATATATGGCCTCTACTTAAAAAGGGTTGAATAATTAGTGAGTTAATTAATGAGTTAATCCAGAAAGTGTGATATTATGGCTGAGGGACCTAATGACTTCACACACACACACACAAAAAAAAGAGGAAACCCGTGCTCTTAAAAGTGAAACAAAAGAAAATATATGTTGTGGTCAATTCTTACAAATACCGAATTGCTCAAAACAGACAGCACACACACATTTTTATGAAGAAATGTCAAAATCAAGTCAACTTGACCTGATATACAGCACTTTATAAAATACTTTCAAAGCAGCTTTGCATTGTTAAACAAGAAAATACTGTGTCGATACTTCAAACAAAATTCAGTTACGCTGTAGAGCAGCATAAATTCTCTAAAGAGAATAAAAATAAACACTCGGCATTTCAGTAAATGTTAGTTAAGCGTTGATTCTGTGATGTCATCATTATGCAGCTCAGTTCAGTTCTTATCAAATACAGTCTGTGCAATCATTAATCCTCTAAAAAATGTAGTGTCCCCAACTAAGCAAGCCAAAGGTGACAGAAATGGAGGAAATTAAACCATTGGGTAAATCAGGCTCAGTTGGTGAGCTGTAGAGGTCATCTCTAGTTAACCTTAGTCTCTAGTCGCACCTTATGTTTGAAGAACTGCTTAGTAGATCTTTGCTCCAGAACCTTTCACCAATGTCCCACAAAGACAGTCTAAATGAATCACTGTACTTATATACACACACACATATCTGTAACAATGTTGAAGTCTTTACTGTCATGTTTGATTAATTTAGTGTGTTCTTGCTGTATTATTAGGGCTATCAAAGTTCACAGCTGAACACACAATAACAAGAACGCATCATAATCCTTTTCAGAGTATCTTTGCATACAGTGTTAAAATAGTTATCACTTTAGAATCCATATTACTTAACCAGTATACTGCTGTTTGTCTTTCAAGCAGACTGTAAATCAAGATCCTGAAGAATCTCAGAACTGCAAGTCCCTGTTAAGACATCAGACAAATAATAATAAATAATTTGTTACATTTATGAATAAAAAAAAAAAGATAATTACATAATGTTTACAGAATTCCATTTACAAAAGACAATTATGGAGCACATGTTTGCATAGTTTTATTAATATTATTTAGTTTTTCTATACACACAAGGTGTTATTTAAAATGCTCCTTTATGCGACTGCTGTTGTAGATGAACTGATGTTACATGTATCTATATTTGTAATTCCTGTAATGGATGTTTTGGTTAGACTTCTTGCTACTCGTGCAACTGTCCAACCAATAGGCAAAAATTATTAACAACATGTACTTAGTATAAGATTAGAGCTTTTATTTAGAGTTAGTTGCAAGCAGTTATGCATTGTTTACTCTTATTATACTATAATCAGAGCATGTAATACATAACAGTACACTCAGTAACACGTCTGTTTCTAGTATCCATCCATGTGTGCCATGTAGAAATTACTGGAAATGTTAATGCAAATGTGTACAGTATGTTTTATGGTTTTGAAATGGTGTACATTTTAATGCTTATTCAAATGCAAAGGATCCTTGACATCGAGCTTGATGATGTGGCAGATTAGATGTGTTATAATAATTAAGTGCTCTTCCACTTGAGAAACGCCAATTGTCTGGTCACCCTCATAGACACTCAGACCACTCCGTGTGCCCAGGCCTGGACTGACCATAGGGCATACCGGGCAATGCCCGGTGGGCCGACGCACATTTTCGGGCTGGTGCTGTCAGT
>JAUMHR010000072.1:16502120-16516188 GCA_032361145.1 Enteromius fasciolatus | reverse complement strand
TCTACTCACCTTCAAGTCTTCAGCGATGTCTTCTACCCACCTTCAGTTCTTCAGCAATGTCCTGTACTCACCATCAAATCTTCAGCAATGTCTTGTACTCACCATCAAGTCTTCAGCAATGTCTTCTACCCACCTTCAGGTCTTCAGCGATCTCCTCTACTCATCATCAATTCTTCAGCGATGACTTCTACCCACCTTCAGGTCTTCAGCGATCTCCTCTACTCACCTTTAAGTCTTCAGCGATTTCCTCTACTCACCTTCAAGTCTTCAGCGATGTCTTCTACCCACCTTCAGTTCTTCAGCAATGTCCTGTACTCACCATCAAATCTTCAGCAATGTCTTGTACTCACCATCAAGTCTTCAGCAATGTCTTCTACCCACCTTCAGGTCTTCAGCGATCTCCTCTACTCATCATCAATTCTTCAGCGATGACTTCTACCCACCTTCAGGTCTTCAGCGATCTCCTCTACTCACCTTCAAGCCTTCAGCGATGTCCACACCTGCTGTTTTGCTTTTTTACCTGATTAATTCCCTTGCTGTGCCTTCCAGTGTACATTTTCCACATGCAATATCTGCATATATCCTGCAGTCAATAAATACGTGTTGGGTTCAACTAAAAATTTTTTTTGCAATGCTTTTAGCAAACAAGGTTGTTATTGCTGGTGAACATTTAGTATGAGATGCTAAGCCACCAGACATAAACACAAAACACAAACACAGATGTTGGATTTCTATTAATTATTTGTAATTATTAATATTTTTTTATTTTGAAAACATCTATTATTTTTAATCATTATAATTATATAACTTATTGGCAGATACAATTTATAATTATACATGTAGGCCTACTATTAACTACTATTACATTATTAATTATTATTTTAGTTTTCTGTTATTCTTATTCTTTATTCAGTAGTTCTTATTATTTGTCTTACCATATCTATCAGGTTGCAGACCACTTTGTTTTCTCCCATTGGTAGTCGCTGCATCACAGTTTATTTGTAAATATATACTATATATAGCACAACACCTCCCAAACACGTGTCAGTCTCCCACAAGAAGCTGAATCAGACCCCAACCGTCACCCACCGAGCGAAGCGTTCACTATTGATCTTCACTGTCAGTGAGAGATATAAAGCAGGTATTCGCTATGGTAAGAGTGACTCAGCTGAGCAAGGGTGAGTGAGAGTGTCCCACCACCTTATGCCCAGATCCTTCCCATAGATATGGTGTGGAGGGACACCACTCAACATCACCATCCAAGACAGCGATCCCGTGGGAAACTGAACACAGAAGCCCATCCGCCACCCACTGAGGTGCTCCATTAAGCTCTGTGATAAGTGAAGCTGTAACGCAAAGACTATCAATGTTGGCTTCTGATAGCACGTCCTGCTTTTGTATTATAATTCAACTTTGGATTCAAGTTTTTCATTGAGTTTGGAGCATTTCTAGTAGGGTCGTCAATCATTTACATTTTTAATTACTAAATTATAGTATTGCATTTAATTATTCTAATTAAAGACAAATCGTATCTGACAGAAATTTCCCACAAAAGATCACTTAAATCCATTATTGTGTTACATGAGAAAAAATCTATATTAAAAGATTGATCATTTTTTAATATTAAAAAAATTATAATCTAAAAAAGAAACTAAAACTGCCAGAAGGTGGCAGTAAAAGTCATTGAATCAATTATTCATTCGAAGATTAGCTCAAACAGCTAATTCAGAAATGAAGCAAATAAAATTAATTTATTCTAGTATTTTACAGGCCTGATTGATTCAGGAATTCAGTCAATCTTTATGAATGGTTAGTTAAATTCGTTTAAAACGCCGATTCATGACATACAGGTCTAACTTAAGGGCAGGGCGTGGAGTTAACATTTTATTTTCGTTATTTTTCCATAACTAATTTATTAAATGAAGTTTGTTACAGTTCTTCATTTGATTGGGCCTGATGCCATACATCATACAGTGAATTTAGAAATGCTAAAGCGTCTCATTTAATATTCAGAAATGCTCTGCATGTCTCTCCCGATGTTGATTGGTTGACGAGAATCGCATCTTTTAAACCGTCATTTATTTTAATTACTGTAATGACTTCAAATTCACTTTGATGTTAACAAAACAACCCCTCATTATTATTTATTAACGTTATACATATAAGCCATCATTCTGAGACTTTATAAATACCACTGTTATAACTGTTTAACCTCATCTTAGAAAAAAGTATCATCCACTAACGTTAAGGTTACATATAACGTAAATGTAAATATTAGCTCTAATATAGATCAATTTCACCAACCTCCCATGAGTGTGTTTTTGAGAAACATCATCCATACAAAACCAAACCGCATTTAACTTTACTTACGGTTTGCACGAAGCTGCTGTCGTCGTCGCCAGGTTCAGTAACGTTACAGTTGGCTGCTTCATCTTTCGACCGATTATAACGTTAATGTTTCTTAGTGTGAACTCTCCATTACATTGTACCTCGTTTACAAAACAATCAAACAGTCAAAATGGCCCCGAACAAACATAAATCAACCATCCCTTGGCACTCCTTCCAAAGACTGAACCCAAATCGAAGTACTACGCAGGCGTAAGTGCAAATAGGCGTGGCCTACTTGGAACAATCTAATACAATGATTGGTCCATGCCTCATCATTTCCTTATATAGTCAAGAAGTAAACTAATTTGAAGTAGACGTCACAGTTACATCACTTGCAGCTGCGCGTGCACGTATAGTGGTAGAAAAATACTGGTAACAAGCGTAGACTGTAAAAAAGAGGAATAAGCAGAGGTAAACGGGTAAATCTTTGGAATAAGAGATAAAAAGTTGCTTTTGAATGTCAGAATCGGAATGCAAATAACTGTTATAGAATACTGTCCTCAAAGACGCCATTTTGAAGCGAAACCCAAACGTTTAAACGGACAAACTATGGATGAATATTGCTGTGATTATAAATTTGATTGAGTCTACAAAAGTTCACATATGCTGTTCACTGGGAACATATTGTATTAGCCCCACAGCTACAGCATGAAATCATTTTTAGACCCATTAGCCTACATAACATTTATGTAGTTTATCACTAGTTTAAGTCAGTGGTTCTCAAAGTTTGGTAGTGTACAAAGAGGGATCACTAAATTAGATATAAATTCATGTTAAAACACATTCCCCCGGTTTCACAGACAAGGCCTAGTCCTAGACTGACATGTAAATCTAAGCAGTACCAACTGAAAGAAACTTGCATTGACTGATCTTAAAACAGTACAAAGGTCAGTACCTTTGTTTTGTGTAAGATGAACACCAGTAAGACATATTTATAAAAATTACTTAAATGGCATAATCCTGTCTATGAAACCAGGCCTATACATTTTAATTTAATCTTTATTTTTTTTACACGTAAGTACAGTAGTTTTTATTTAAACTTTTAGTTATAACATTTTAATAAAATCGTTAAGTTTTATATTTACCTCTATGTAAGCACAGTGCAGTGTTAATTTTCAAACTGTGTATTTACAAGTGGCCAACAATAAATATCCTTATTAGGAATAAAACTAGCTTGTTTTTTAACGATTTCAATTAAATTATTAACAAATTATAACCAAAATACTGTGAAATAACAGAACTAAAATACAGAATTAAAGTAGAATTGTGGAGAAGACATCCCACATAAAAGGCTGGTCAGCAGGGGACAGATTTGGTTTCTGCAGGCATTTTGCAAGTCTTGATCATTCATATGCACTTGCCACAGGACAAACCAATTCAGGTTACCAAAACACAGTGATTAGGAAACTGGATGATTTCAGAAGCCCTGGGGCCTTGGTTTGCAAGAATTAGCCTTCTTAGAATACAAACAGTTGTTATGATGGTTAGATGGACAAACATGTCCTGGTCAAACTGCTGACAAGTACAGATTGTCTACTTAAAATTCATATATTGGTTTTACACATTTTATCCAGGTGTTTTTTTTTTACCTATATACATATGGTGCCTTATGATGTTCCTATATTAAAGGTTTCTTTGATATTTTCCCTATAATCAATAACATGATATGTCATATGACAGTTCAGATAATGAAAGTACATGTTGGGAATTTCTGAGGGGAAGTTGACCCATCAAACATATCAAAGTTGTGAAAAGATGTTTATTCCAGTTTACAACCTTGGAAAACGTCCAAAATATTTTGTTTTAAAAGTAAAATGTGACATCACATGTTAAATACAAGAAATACTGCAAATTAATATAATACAATATACCTTGAGGACCCTAGGTAGACAAAGACAGTGGTACCAAAAACAAAAAAAAGTAAACACACATCTGTGAACAAAATAAGCATAATCCAGCAACTTAAATCAAAAATTATTTTAGTGCCATGGTTTACCATTATGTTTGGTGCAAAATTTATACAAAAGAAACCCCCTCCAAAAAAAATACTGAATGGTTTTCTCATTATTGCAGACTCCAAAAGCAGTCAAAGTCAAAATAGACGCAACTTCAAAGCATGGTCAGTAGTAAACAGGTTTTAAAAATGGAATCCAGAAAAGTGCCTCTTCATCATTAAATATTTAATATTATCTTTTCAATATAAAGTTTAGAACAGTTCTAAGTTCTCAAAAGAAACGTTCAGTCAGAATCTGTGCACGGGTCAGTGTATTTGGTAATATCACCAGCCAGCATAAACAGGCTCTGCATCACAAGGGATTCCATAGAAGCGACCAGATGGGCGGTCTTTTCGCAGGAGGGGCGTCCGAGCAAGGGATAGCTCACTGTCATTATCTCTTCTCCTCCGCAGAACCAAAACAACGATGAAGAGAAGACCCACTGTAAAAAAGAATTTAAAGGAATAGTTGCAAATGATCAGTTGTCAATCTCTTAAAGGAATAGCTCACCCAAAAATGAAAATGAACCCATATTTTACTCACCCCCAAGCCAGGTGTATATGACTTTCTGGATAAATTAAACAAAACTGTGACTGTGTTCGTCTGAAAGAAGAAAGTTATATACACCTAGGACAGCCTGGGAGTAAGGTGACAACTGATCTTTTGCTAAGCCCCAGCTTAGATCAATCTTAAAATCTAATACTGACCAATATATTAAGTTCAATAATAATTTTTGTTTATATGGCTGAGTATGTTTACCTCTGTTCAGCCAATTTTTTGAGAGCTAAAAATTTCCCCAATATATTTCACAACAGTTTAAAGTTAATCACAGACTTATTGACCAACAAAACGTTGCTTGGTTTGAAAGTGATTTCTGTGTGAATCGCTACATGCATATGGCAATATACACCTTTCACAGTGACTGGTGAAATTCTGTCGAAATTTCACTAATGTACATAAATAAAGAGGCGGAGCTTAGCAAAAAGATTCTTGTGTGTGAAATTGGTGTTTTTTTTGGTTTGGCAACAAAAGTTCAGCTGAGAGATGGTGTGATATACACATTTATACCTCCTCCTCCAATTACAAGCAGTGCAATGGTAACAGGAGCAAGTTCACACGTCTCCCCTGCCTTTCTGAAGAAGGTCTCCATGCAGTAACCAGGGGCAGTGCTGCCCTCAGGACAGAATGCATCAGCGGGACACTGGATCGGATTTACATCAGGACTCTGGGATACAAGCAGAGGTAGATTTATTTTCTTAGATAAACATAGAAGCATTAAAAGAAGAACTACAGGACATTTCGATCAAGAGGAAACTGTAAAGGCTGTGTGTGTCTGTGTGTGTGTTTAGAGGAAGTCACTCACAGGGCAGTAGTGGTTTTCAGGACACAGGTCACAGTTTTCTTGGCCCCAGTGGATCTGATAAAAACCACTGCTGCAAATCTGACACATGGTTTGTTGGGGTGGCTTGTGCATTCCTGTCAAAAAACATTGACATCATTTGAGTTTCATAAGTGTACTGTGAAAATTCTGATTTTCTCATTCAACAAAGTCCTTGATTCATGTACGGAACTAAACGTGTATCACGCGGATACAATCGATTTCATTGTGTCTATCATATTTCTGAGTAAAGTGGATTTATCTGTCTGCAGAAACTGAAATCACAAAAACTACATTTCGTTAATATGATATAATGTGGCTAAATAAAGAAGATACCTGGGCGACAGGGCGTACATTCTTTGGAAGCGGTCTTTAGAGCCTCGGAGCCTCCAGGACAGAGCCGGCACCGAGTACAGCTAGAGGAACTATCAAAGGGCAGAAAGGAAGCAACAAAGAAAACTTGTTTACAGCAAATTCTGACAGTCCTGCGGTACTGTAATGACACCGCTACAATAACATGTTAGGAATACAAAGCACAGCACTGAAATTTAACAAGTCACCAGAGAAAATAACATCAAGTCTATAAAAAAGATGGTTTATTAACTGCCAATCGAACCTTTTTAAAAACACGTCAAAACAAAATCTTTCCAAAAAAATATCAAGAGACTGTCATTTTTAAATTTAATTTACATACACACATACTCATCCATATATATACAAGAAGTAATTTTTATTAAATATCCAATATTTATTTTCGTTCTATTAAAAAAAAAAGTAATTTGTGTAAAAAAAAAAAAAAAGTGCATATTACTCAAACGCTTGAGTAAGTTATTTTTTTTAATGGTGCAATGTTCAGAAAAGGAACTTACTTGCAGTACGAGCCTTGTGGACATGGGTTACATGAAGTTGAATTTTGCAAAGATGTGTAGAAACCTAATGCAATAAGGAGGAAAAAAAATGTAATATACATTTTTTCAAATATAAATATTTCACAGTTAAGTACATTGCATTAAATTTTAGATCTCATTAAATAAGGTATATAATACACGCATACTGTACATACATATATACGCACACATTGAAGCATTGAAGATAAACCTCTCTCATTCTACATTATGTGATCGTTCTGATAATAACGGAGTTTCGAGAGGAGCAGTGGCCGAATTGTTTCTCATCTCCTACCTGCCCGCTATAAATACTCTAGCTTTCCTCCTCCATCCAGCTCATTCCTCTCCCCGGCTCGCCAAATCTGCTTTAATATCACTTACCAAATTCTTCCTTGCATTAATGAGAAAGCGCGAACTAGTGAAATAATATATACATAGCATGAGAGAGGACTATCTTCAAAGCTTCAAAAGAGTTTTTTTTACTTTTTTTTTTACATTTTTATGTGACGCCATAGGACACATTCAACTACATAAAATAAAAACTCTAATGCATCAGAATTCTAATTAAACCTCAATATATTTTAATATGTAGTTGCATATTTGTTCTTCACATAAAGCAAAATAAACAAAAGGAAAATTAGAATAATCTGAATGAATGAATGACATATCAGTTGTTACCTGGTGCACAGGCTGTACAGGAAGCAGAGCCTGAGTTATTACTGTAGGATCCAGTAGGGCATGACTGGCAGACAGGGCTTCCAGTGGAACTAACATAAAATGATTAAAGCATGGTTGGTATGATTGCATAGGCTTTAAATAAGCAACAGCGTAATGCATTCTCCTCTCACTTGCTGTAAAACCCAGATGAACAGGGCAGACAGCCCTGCTGCCCTGCTAGAGGCTGATAGAAACCCTGGACGCACAGAAGACAATCTCCAGGTAACACACACAGGCCTGCCTCGGGACAGCAGGAACACAACAGTGTTTCTGAGAACACAGAAAGAGAAGTGTCAGCTTCAACTTTTAAGACAACATGAAATCAAAATGAACCCAATTCACGTTCGTAATAACCAAAAATCACCCACCGTTATTATAATAAGAGCCAGGAGCGCAGGCCGTGCAGGAGGAGGTGTTGAGGCTGGAGCAGCTGGGCCCTGTAGTGCTCGTGTTTGTACTGACTGTGGTGATCGTCACAGCAGGACTGAGTGTTGTCTGACTCATCACCACTCCTACACAACAACAGAGGGCAAACCAGGACACCATCGTCTTAAAAGCATAATTATACTTTTAAAGGCGGAGACCAAAACAGTCTGTCAATGTGTAATTATCCACATATGATTCAAAAATCTAAATTATTAAAAAAAAACATCTTGCAGAATGTTTCAGTGCCTGTAAATCTCCAAAAACAAAGGACGTCGAAGCCCAAAACCTGTATATCAAAACTGTATACCATTTTGTTCAAGGAATGAAACCAGAATAGTTAAAAAATTAAATAAATAAGATGAAAACATTTAAACTGAAAAACCTTTTTTCACTTTTCTAAAGTAGTAAGCCTCAAACATCATCAATTGACTGGATTGGTTTCTTCTTTATTAAAAAAAAAAAGTAAAAATATGAATGGTTTTATAATGTTAATCTAAAACTATAATAAATACCCAAAAGATAATCAGTAGAGGAAAAACACATCTTAAGCACTCAGAATAACATAAATGGACTTTAAATAACAGTTATTGCTTTTTTGAACAATTAGATAATTGTGGCATCCATAATCGTTATTGTGAATAGAATTTCTTATTAATTGTGCAGCCCTAGTTTTTATTATTTAAAATCTGGTGTTTATTATTCTTTTATCTCAGTTTAAAAAACACAAACAAGCAGCACAACGCTTTCATTATTGATAATGATAAATTATTTCTTAAGCACCAAATCAGCATACTAAAATGATTTCTGAAGGATCATGTGAACATGCTGAAAATTCAGCTTCGCTATCACCAAAATAAAGTACATTTTAGAATTTCTAGACGGAATTTTATTTTAAATTGTAGTTAAACTATTTCACAATATAACTCTTTAAATGCAGTCTTTAGTAAGCATATATAACCTTTTCAAAACCATTTAAAAATGGTGCGTTGATGGTCATCTTTACTGAGCTTGACCCTAATTTAGTCTTAAGTGAACTATAAGGCTTATAAATCACAAATAAATGTGATAAGAGTTCTCAATTTTGCCTAAATACTGCTCAAGTTTTTGGCAAATTTAGTTTAAAGGTCTATTGTAATGGCGTCACATGTATCGTACTCACATTCCTGATTGTGTATGTGTGTTTATTTTCTGTTGATGTATACTGTAAATGGCACAGCATGGTTGTTAACCGTCAGCAGAAAGGCAAACAGAGTCCTTATTGTGAATGTAATCACATTAGCCATGAGGCCAGTCACCCACAACGACACAAGCACCCACTGAAGAAACACAATTATTCTGAGGAGACGGTCATATGACTCGATTTCACTCCAGAAATACTAAGAACAAGTGAGGGACCCAGAAACCATGTTTCTGTTTGTTCTCATCGAAGCTTTTACGACTTACTCTGAGGGAAAGAGTTTACTCCGGAGAAACTTTTCAGAACATTTGAACTTTGAATGTTTTTTGATTCTTTGAATGGGCACTTTGACAGATAAAATAAACATTGACAAATGAATGAATCAGAGGCCATAAAAACAAAAGTATCCCGCTACAAAATACTGTTGTCACTGTATGGTATGCCAATAACCCTAAGTAGTCTTTGTTTACTATACAGAAGCAGAGCTGTATTGATTTTGGTCAAAAGATTTGCAGGTTTAGGCCTGTCTTAGTAGTAATTAGATAACAATGTAGTTGTGTAAAATATCTTCTAATAAAATATCATCTAATAGGTGTACCTCTGTATTTATAAAACAACAAACAAACCAATACATACCATATGGAAGTTTAAATCCCATAAACAGAATAATTTTTCATTAGGGTAAAAATAAACAAATAAATAAATAAATTGGTAGACGTTAAATAGTATTCATTTTGGGGAAAGAATAAAAAAAATAAAATAATAACCAAAATTAAAAAAAATGTAATGGGAATGCACATGGTTCATTTACACAAAGCGAAACGTTGCTTTCTGTTCAAAAAGTGAAATCATTACTTTTTCTTCACGTCCATGACACTTCTATATATTAGTTCAACAATAAAACTTAAATACTAAAACGTTTTGACATTAGCTAAAGTCTATCGATCCGATAATAATCTGCTGGGATTCAGAAACTCACCCAAAACACAAGCGGTGGCGAGAACAGACAAAACTCCCAAACTCTCCATGATCCAGCTGTTTACTTCAAGAGCCCCCACATCTGTCTATCCCTCTGAATTCATCTCGACAGACGACAGTATTAGTATAGCCTATTATTGGGAACCGTGTACGATTTCTGCTCTTTCGTGGGCTCATCAATGTCATATGACACTAATCATGTGATCAGTCACATTCCTAAACAAAGACTGAAACTATTCGCCATTACCTTACTATTGTATCAACTACAATTATTTAAGCATGAACTACACTGAGCGCGATCCAGAAGTGTGGCGTTATGTTTAAAGTGGGCGACGCTGACACATTACCCAGATTGACGCGAGTTAAAAGTCCGACAGAACTGACGACATTTTTGAAATCCCGCCCTTAAAACAGTCAACAGTTCCTCAAAGTTACTATGGTAACTGTAGTTCACACACACACACACACACACACACACACACACACTGGTAATTTGACGTTAGGGGTTGTAAAGAACTGGAGAAAAAGGGGTATTTCTGTCATTTCCCTCACAGGGTCATTCTTGTGACAAAGCAGTGGAGAAGTAGGCTATAAAAGCTGTATTGCTTTCTCTCTGTCCACTCCTTTTCAGATAGCTAGGGGAAGTCTATCACATGGCCTACTTGAATGTTCTTCACTCGAATGAGGAAAAAAGGTCTATTTTTCAACATTTATTTCCTCTTCTCTGTTTATTATGGTGTTTAGTGCAAAACACTGACTTGAGCATGCCCTGAGTAACAGGATTTCACAAACACGTGAACCAAATTCATACATAATCATAACACTGATGGATACTGTATACACACATAAAAGTTTCAATACAGAGTGTAAAACAGCCCTTTACGGTAAACAATAACAGAGATGTTCACTCAAAACCAGAGCATTACAATATAAAAGCTGAAAATATGCATGGCTTAAAGATGATATTTATGAGATACAGCACACATTTGGTGCATTTTAGCTTCAGATAGGCTCTGGTATGATAAATAAGAAACATTTGCTATTACATTAGAACAGAAAATGGAACAATTTAACTTAACAGTATACCATTTATTGCCCAGTTTTATTTCCATGTTTATTTATGGCTTGATATAATGTAGTAAACCCCTTCAAAGCTATAATGTTCGGTGCAAAGGGTCTGCAACTGAAAAACTGGCCTGTTTTCGGAAGCTAAAAAAGCAAAACTCGCTAAGTAACTATTTTAACACTTATTTTTGAAAAGTAACCAATTACAAAGAAACTTAAAAATGGATGGTAGCCACTGATTTCCATCAGCTGTTTGGTTACTAACATTCTTCTGATTATCTTCTTGTGGGCTGAACAGAAGAAAAAACTAATTTACAATCTAAATGTGTAAATCTAGGAGTAAAGGATGAGAGATTTTTAATTTTGGAGTGAAACATTCCTTTAAAACCTTATTAAAACTCATCACACCCAGGTTGAAGAGAGCAGTATTCACTCTAGCTGCGGGGCTGGCATGTCTTTTTTTCCATCCCTCGCTGTGTTTCTTTGAAACTTCTGGGCAATTCCATAGGGTACATGAGCCGCCACAGTCCCAAGTTCTGCTGCTCCCTCTATGTGGAACATCTGATCATCGAAGAAGATGTGAGGTCTGATCTTCTCCAGCATTGGGCCTTTAGGGGCTCCTGCAAGGAAGAGGGCCTCATCTGTCTCTAGGCCCCAGGAACGTAATGTCTTGAGGGCCCGAGTGCCTGAACTGGCTGCACTGCGAGCTGTAACCAAATAGGTGCGGATGGGACAGTCCAGGCGCTGACCTTTGGCATAGAATTTCTGTTGCAGCTTCCCTAGAGCTTCCAAGAACCCCTTAAGTGGCCCCTATGAAACATTATAACAATTCACTATTGTTAGAAGCATAATATCTGTGAATATTCTTGTGAAAAGGCGTCATCAACAACGTTAATGGAGTTAAAACACAATATTGCATGCTATTAAATTTAAACGGAACATACATGATCGAGAGGTTTATTTTCATGCGCTTTCTCATGCTCAAAAAACTTGTCCAGTCCATGGGCTTTGTAGATTCTCTCTGACTCATCTGAAAAGAGAACGGCATCTCCATCGAAGGCCACTCGCAGCTGAGTCTCGGGCACCTCTGTGATTTTTCCAGGTGAGAATACTGTTGCTGCTGCAATTCCTAAGAAAAAAGAATTTCATATTATATATTAAAGATTTTATCATTAAAAGTTGATTAATTCCTCAAACCCCTCCACTCACCTTGTTCAATGGCTTCTCTAACTTTCAGTGAATCAGCTGACAAATAAAGGTTGGCATGGTAGGCTTTCAGATACCCAATAGGACTGTTGCCTCCAGTCATACAAAAGCGCTCTATAAATAGCTCTGGAAATAAACAACAACAGAAGATAGTATCTTATAATATATTTTATTACAATGAGCTCACAATTACTGAATTAAGCATCTGTAAGTAAACATAATTGCACTAAAATGTTTTGGAAGTTTTGTTCCACACCTGTATAATTTTATAGCAGAATATAATGGCAGGACTACTGTAGTTAACTAAAACTTATTTGTTAATTAAAACTAAAGTAAAATAAAATATATAAATCTTGATTTCCATTGCACTATATAGACTTTTTTTTTTGATTAACCATCCCTTTAGGATATTCAGTAACTTATACATGTGCACAAAGGATAATCAATAAGGTAAAAATCAATAACAATAATCATCGGATTAACTTCGTAATACATTTATACTGCTTTTTAAACTGGGTAACGTTTTAGCATTGCTTAAGCTCTAAACTTAGTCTGTTTCACAGTTTCACTCCACAGAAATATCACCGCAAGAAACGTATTTTCATTTCATCCATCTATTTGTATCTGGACTTTTTGGTACTCATTTTACAATTCCCAAGTTACTTACTTTTCTGGGTTTTTTTATTTAATGATAGTTTTTTTTTTTAATAATCAAACCACATTTTTAATTTAATAATTTCTAAAGTGATGGTCTTCAATAGCTCCTTCAAATTACCCCCAGTAAAAAAAGAAAAGAAAAAAACCCA
This sequence comes from Enteromius fasciolatus, assembly GCA_032361145.1. Lineage (NCBI taxonomy): Eukaryota > Metazoa > Chordata > Actinopteri > Cypriniformes > Cyprinidae > Enteromius > Enteromius fasciolatus. Next base: position 16,503,166 of record JAUMHR010000072.1, on the reverse strand, counting down.
AAACATTTGAATCAACTTTAAATATAACTAATTTTACAATTTTTGAAGCAGAAATAACTTTGGACCCAGTACTGACCCCTGCCACAAGAAATGCTCAAGCACAAAGATGAATATTCCCAAGATTTCACAAACTGTTTTCTGTCTCTAAATAATGTTTAAACCGGCCTGTACCAACCCACACAATTTTCTCTGTCTTGCTTTACATCTAGTTGTTTTCTCTTAGAGCTACTGTAAAAACCAATAGATGATCACTAATGTTCTTCATCAATAGTCCGCTCACAGTATTATTTTCAATAAATATGTTATCAATCAGAGTGGCATAATGGGGTGTAATTCTACTGGGTCTAGTAGTACTTGGGTAAAACCCATACTGTACACTGTATTCATGAATTATTCAGTAATCAGATATTCTGTATCTTCATACAAATCTTTACCAGAAAAAAAGAAATCTGCCTTAAAACTTAGATCGTAACTACTGATGTAGCACAAGAAAACTGTATATAACAATTGCATTGTACAATTTTCAAAGCAACTCATCTTTTGACTTACGGTAATGGTTAATTGTATTTATGAGCCGAAGTCCCACATGAGCATGATTGCTGGTCATCAGAACCACATCAAAGAGCTCTTCGCTGTCAGGATAAAGCTCCCTGAGTCGAGTGTTCACGGCCTCCACTGCCTACACAGCACAATAAGATAACATTTCATATCTCTGTACACTGTAAAGAGTGTACGCCTTACTAAGAATATTCAGGTTGTCCCACAACAAAACTAATGACATTAGTTCACCTGTGGGAGGCTGTATTTTTTTTATGTTTTAAAACTTACTTGTATCTTTTTTTAAATCTAGAACCCAGATTTGACAAAACTGCACACCCATCAGAGACTTACCTGTTTTACTTTGTGACTACCTCAGATACTTCTACAACTAACCTTTGTAAGTACTCATAATTACACCTTAAACAAATACATAAATGTGGGAAAATCAGCTTTGTTTTTGCATTAAGATTCATGTTTATTATATAACTAGTTCACCCAAAATGGGC
>JAUMHR010000072.1:16471672-16483467 GCA_032361145.1 Enteromius fasciolatus | reverse complement strand
ACCTACATCTTGGATGCCATGGGGGTAAGTAAATAAACATCAAATTTTCATTTTTGGGTGAACTATCCCTTTAATGATAGAAAATTATTTTTTGAGTGAACTATCGCTTTAAAATTATATGTATTTCAGTTCTATTCAATTATCATAAGACTGTAGGCAAAGCATGTCTGTGAGACTCAACAATTTTCCACATGAGGAAGCACTTTTAAAGCTAAGCTACAAGGACACATTCAATTCTTACTGAAATAAAGGTATCAAAAGAAAACGATATCTGTGCTAAGTGAAGTACAAAAAAACTGGGCATCAAAACACTTCATTTCATAACCTGAGAAAGGTGTTTGAAATTGCTTTTGTTGTGCTTTTTGTGTCCAGTGTTGACAGGTACTGTTCTTTCAAAGACATTATAATCACTGTCTAGATTGAATGAGGTGCAATGAGAAACTCAAAGTTAATAGTTGCCCACTCTATTTCAGACGTACTCCCAGTTCCAGCGCTTCAGAAAACAGCACAAATGAACCGTTCAGACATGTTTTGGTGTGGTGTAGACATGTTGTAAGCCTTAAATACATCATTGCTTCAAAATATCACACGATCAATTATGACCAAATCAGAAGTCAGTGAATGACTAGTGTGAACACTAACCGTACCTTATTTTTCTCAGCAAAGTGCGAAAAGGCCGGAAGAGTTCAGACATGTCCTCTGGTTTGCGGTCGAGGTTAAGAGGCCCTTCAGAGTAGATAACAAGGCCACTAATACGACAAAACATGACAAAAGATAGCATTACCAGATGAGCAGACAGAAATATATATAAGAAAAAGAGTATGACAAATACAGTGTAGTGGAAAATAACACTTTGAAGTGGATTTAGAGGTGGCAGTCACGAAAAAACATATTACTCACCAAACAATGGCAAGTCTAGGGATTGTAAACATGAGAGCTGGTTCGTAGTCATCAATCATGTCTTGTGTGAGATATTCCAGCTTTAGGGCCCTAAAGATATTTGGTTAATAAGAGTGTGTATAATTTAGTGAATGAATACAGCACAACTACTTATATGTTTCTTTCCGTTTCATGACGCAGTGTGTATTTTTATTGAGCGTTAACAGGCGATACCCAATCCTAGATCTGAATATTCACCTTTCAACAGTCTCACAGAAGAGCACAATCACCTCCTGTTGGATGTAATACTCTTTAGGAGACTTCACAGGCACCATGGCTGACACGTAGCTACAACAGGCAACAGACAGATGCATGATATGATTACATTAATATCCCTTTTTGTTTTGATCACATTAATCTGCTGGTGTGAAATCATTACTACCAATAAAAGGTATCTTGTAATAATTTATAAACTGCACAAAACCAAAAATGCACTCCAGGCATCATCATAATTATAACATCTCAAGGTCAGATGCAGAAATCAAACAGCATTTTAAAGTACCTGAGCTCAAACTCAGCGAAGAGGCTGTCAAACTGACGGAGCGCCTCCTTCATGCGGTCCGTGTAGTTGTTGAGATCTCGTAGCGCTTGGTCTCGGGTGATGTTGCGCACTTCCTCCAGGCTACGGGTGAGGTCTTTAGCTAGTGGTCTCATGGCCATGCTCTCGATTTCACGATTCATAATGATCGATCCTGCTGCCAGGCACTAGAGAGAGAAGTGAAAATAATATCATCACTGCTTTTAATGGGTTACACCCCCTGCTCCACAAGTGACAGCTATGATACACTGCTGGTAAAATATTGCAGTGCAATACTGTTTTTTAAAGCAGATCATCAAGTTCTTTATCGTCTTGATCGATTGAAAGTTTACAAGGAAGATCTCTAGGGAAGATGCCTTGTTCTAGTTAGTGTGCACTACCTCTGCCCCAAACCACAGCTGCCCGGCGAGGTTGTCATGGCGGATCTCTTCTGGGAACTTCACACAAAAGTCTCTGTTGGCTCGGTCTTCGGGTATGCATTCATCCATGATCTGATTTATGATGTTTAACACATTGTCCTGTCCAAAGATTGTGAACAAACAACACTAGGGTTAGAACATTTACATTTAAGGGATTTTTTTAACATTCACTTATATTCACTAATTCTCATGATTTGTGATTTCTGTGCCTAGAAATCATGATTTAAAAAAATTCAATGGTTCAATTTCAGGATTTCAGGAGTGTGGACAATTACCACTATTTAAGAGTTTGGGATCAGTAAGCTGTTAAAAACAAGAAAAAAGTACTGAAAAACTAAAAGTCAAGAACACGTTAAATTGATCAAAAGTGACAATTAAGAGTTCTACAGTTAATTTGCAAAAACAGATAACATTTCATTGTGCAATCCAATTAAGCTCAAACTGCAGTTGTTGTTGTTTTTTTGAATAGGTAAAAAAAGAAGAGAAAAAGCTAACTAACACAAAAACATGACAAAAGTATCTGGTTTTGCAATTAGACTCTTAATATTTTAAATGTTGCCATTTTAAATAAATGATTTTGTTTTGAATGGTGGGTTTTCAAACACCTATGATACTACATCTAATCAATTCGCAGTAGGAAACCCTCTAGTTTACTCATGAAATAATCTGTTTCTCTCTGAAGTATGTCACAAAACAGAAGTAAAATCGGTCGCAAACTTCCAGTTCACACAGACTTTAAAAGAACAGCACATCTTGACTTATCTCAACCCATACATACTCTGAGGACATCAGAGACTTGTTTTACATCTTGTAAAAAGAGGCATAGTAGGTCTCCTTTAAAATATATTGAAATAGTAAATTCTAACACTAATTTTTCAACATTTCAGAGTGAAAAACAAACACGTTGATAAAAAATGGCCAAACAAGACTATGCTATTGTAAGCTCCTCATTTATGAGAAGAGGGGGTGTGACGTTGGTAGTGTCTGTGGTGTCTTCCGTGTCTCATTAGCAGAGAGAGGCGCACACCTGGGCTGCATTTGTAAAGGAATCTATAAAGGTATGAGATCGGTTGTGGTGTGGGGAGGGCATTTTTGGTAAGTGAGGGCTGCTGAGCTTCTTGCCACTGCTGCCGTGCCGGGATGTGGGCTGGAGGTTTCTCAGCGACGTGTGCGAAGCAATTGGGAGGGATAATTCGCAGTTTGGGGTTCTCTCTAACTAAAGTTCAGTGGCCGCCGGTGTGTTTTCCCAAACGCTGTATCCCATGTCGGGTGGCGGGTAATTATTTGCCCTTATACAGGCACGTGCACACATAGACATCAAAGGGGGCTTGAGCACCTGCCCTTTTATTCTTGCCCTTTTTTTGGGGGTGTTTTTTTTTTTTTTTTATAATATAATATATATTCCTGTTTGCGCACAGCTTCCCTGTCAAACAAATATATTTATTGAAGAATAGTATATCTAAATATCAGGTCAGGAGTTCTGAAGCGAATTGTTTAATTGCCCCCAGTGCTTATATTTGTGTATATCTGTCTATATGTGTGTATGTATGTGTATAGGGTATTAGTGCAGGTTTTCCTTCATGTACCATATTTTATTCTATATTGACGACGGCGAAGTAATTAGCCTGAGCGGTATTAGTGGTGGATTGATGTGTTATTTACTGATGCACCTATGATTTATTGTCTCTTTAATGTTTGCTGTGTACTGAAGTGGGTTAATTGTTTGGACACTGGAATGAATTGTGTGTAGTGGCCCTCTGTGAACACCTCGCTGTCCGCTAGATTATTCAGGGTTACTTATTGTTACTTCTATTTACCAGTTACACTACCAACTACAATACCTTTGATTCATATCTCAACCTGCTGCTTAACCCTTTTGAATAATAAACTTTGTCCAGCTTGAACCTTTTGGTCTTGTGTTGATTGGCCACGAGTGTTACACTATGCTCTGTGAGATTAGTAAGTGGGGTGAACTGGTTAACCTGGCAGGAGCGGAACTGGTTGACCAGCAGTGTACACCTCTGAGGGTCCTTCCTGCCGTCCAGACTGTCCAGCTCAGTGGCCACTTGGTTCAGCTCTTCATCTGCATAGTAGAACTGGGCCAGCAGCTGTGGATCTGACCTCTGTGAATAAGAATTTAAAAAAGCTAATGTAACCACATGGTCTAAAAACAATGAACCAATCAAAAACCAGATGATCAAACAAACTAGTGCTAAAGCAAGCAAGTATCAGGGTCCTTTAGTACAAGGGACGCCTGGTGCTATATGCCAAAATATCAGAAAACATGTAAGGTACTAATTAGCTATGGCTATATAGTGAAGAGCACTGATGAGGATTTAGACCTTTGGACCCCTTCTGCACCATAGGGCACTCAACAGAGGAACATCCTCCACGAATTGCATCATAGACGGGACACTGTGTAAGTAACCAGGTGTATTTCAAGAGCTGACCAACATATGACTTTGATTTAAAGAAATTATTATATATATATATATATATATATATTTACATTTATATATTTATTTATTTATATACATACACACATTCTTTTTTACATTTTTACATGACATTTTCTGACTTCCTGAGAAGCCAATTAGCATATTATAATGTTTTAGATTGATTGCGTGATCACAAAGACAGTGATTTTGTTGCTGAAAATGCAGCTTTGCCATTGCAGAAATAAATTATGACGACAACATTGCGATAATGAATTAAAATTAAAACACATTTTTCACCACATTACTGTTTTCACTGCGTAAATGCAGCTTTGGGGAACATAACAGATGTCTTTCAAAAACATATTCTAAGATTGCCAATATTTTTGACTAGCTCTATTTATTTTTATAACACATCAAAATCTCCAAAATGGGTGCTGTGAGTAATAATCAATGAACTTCCATGTGGTTACTAAAGTGTTAATGGCTGTTAATGTGTTGCTAGTCAACAGTCCAAGTCTCTGTGATATTTTTTTTCCACTAAACACACCAAAGTTCTGTTCAATCATCTAACCCTAAACAAACAAAACAACATTAAATAAATAAAGGTCAAGTTTGCTTTAGCAAAAACACTTTCTAATTAACGAAGCATAACTCTAGTTAGGTGTTATCTGCACACTGTGATATAGTATTTGGAGCCTCTGTTTATACTGTGACCATTTATAATCTGCACATGATTTTGCCTGAAAGTGGCACGTGGCTGGGACATGGACCAGAGCTGAGTATAAGCTGATTTAAACAGGTCAGGCCTACACAGAAGAAATCAAACCATTGGAGATCAAAATCACACCGAACACATGTGGGACAAAATATTTCTGCCAATACAAACATCAGGTAATCAATACAATTTCACTTTTCACTTTCAAAGTGATGAAAATGATGCCCGCCTGAATGTTTATGGCTACCGTACAGATGTAAAATTAGGATGATAATGAGGACCTGTGTCAACAGTGACATATGTTTCTAAGCCCCAACCAAACATCTTGACCAATATTTTCCATTTGACTAATTTTGTAAACCTATTCATTTAGGGAGCGTCTGACACTGCAGGTAATTCCTGACGACAGCATGTTTGTGAAGAATGTATCCAAGTGAGTCAGAGTCATCGAGGTAGAACTGCCCCGTGGGCCCAGGCTTCTTTGACAACAATACCTCAAGGGATACTTTGGGTTTAATTCCAACAAAACACTTTTCTAACATCCTGAAAAGTGACCTTAATTTTTCACAGAAAGTCTTTAATGCATTAAACATCAGTTGACAGCAAAACACAACTGCATCAGTTGCCCAAAGTGTGAATTGCAAGAATCTTTCATCACTAAACGTAATGTTAACTATAGTGAAACGTGCTTTTAGCAAACAGCAAGAAGGTTATGGGCCCCACAAAGGCCAAATATAACTGCAATCTAAACATATGCTTTTATATTGAATATTTTAACAAATAATGTACTTAATAGCTGAAAGCATCCCACACAGCTGTGATTAAGCCCATTCGTTACAAATTTAAGTGAATGAACAGCACAGGGCTGTGTTTCAAAACGTAGTGAAGACACTACTTAGACAGAAACGTTGCCATATGATTGCCAAAATTGCTGTCAACTTAGGTAGGCAGGTCACATTTTATGACGCTCAGAATGCTGTCTAGGTAGGCAGCTCGCATCAAATAGCTGTTACAGAGCTTGTATTATACGACGACCTAAAATTCAGTCTAGGTAGGCTGCCCACATCATGCGATGTCCCAAATGCTGTCTAATTAACGTTAGACAGCTCGCTGGGTTTTGAAACAAATACACTTAATCATAAAGCTATATGATAAGTATTTCTTAAAACTGAACTAATGGCAAGCTTACCTTTGGCTTATAAAGCCACTTTCGGAACCGATTCATCATTGGTCACCTCGCCAGTTTAGCGACAGCTCCGTACCAAACCCGAACCGGACCTTTAAACCCGCACACACACAAACACACAGCTAGCGCGCTAAGCTAGCGCCAGCTCTTTTACAAAGCCTCGTTGACAGTGTTACGTAGAGGCCAAAAAACAGACACAGGCAGTGTTAATCCACTATTAGTTAATCATGGGCTCGGACTCTGCCCTCATATCCAGCAGGCGAGCGGTTGTCTTTGTCCCCAAACACACGGGTTGCTCATGACTAAGCTATTGAGCTAGCGCTCAGTCTGACCACGGAAGTTGCGCTGCCTGGCTGATTACACTGGGGTTGCCAAACACTCCGGGGTTTTTATAAATATATATATATATTTTAATTTCTAAATATTTGATTTAATTGCCTACATTTTAATCAAACCTTTTAGTTTACATGAATAAACAAATAACGAAAAAATAATATTTGAATCCTGTCACCATCTCATTCTTTTAATTATCATGTATGGATTTCTTCACATTTATTTAACTTTAATTTTTTTTTGTAAAGCGCTTCACGTTACTGAAATTTAATCTTATTTTATTTAATATAATTTTTTTAAGCAAATGTTTGGGTGTTTGGACAAAAGAGAACAAAGGGAATAGCACTAGAGAACAGTAATAGGCTACTGACGATTCCTCTCAGGAAAAGGCGGACCGCCTCGCTGTTGCCAGGCAACAACAAAACACTGTAGCTGCTACAGATGGATGTTTTTCACTGGACAATATCTTATATGTAAACTTGTTCGAGACGAAATTGAAAAACTCTGGTTTTAACACAAGGATCATTTTATTAAAATGCTCAGAATCAGAAAAGCTGAGTAAAAAATACCCACATTATTGGACCGCTATTGATCTATTGATCCGAAATTAAATTAAATTTGCCTCAGAAATCCAGTGAGGATGAACTACAAAGAACTTGTCAACGAGGTCACAAGGCTCCTGGACGAGTTTCAAGAAGACAAACAGTGCATTGATAGCTTTACAGAGGCTAATGCCAAGGATCTTAAGGTAACGTTAGCTATTCTTTTCTAACACAGCCTATTCTCCTCCATATGAATATTATCCATAATGGTAGTAATGCATTATTAGTTATTAACTACTGTAATTGTTTACATTTCTTAAATTAAGTAAGGAATTACTCTTATTTTATGCCGTTTAATTGAAGTTACTTGCCTACTTGCATTACATAGGCTACTGTACAATTCTATATTAAACAATAATGGATTTAACATGAATCAATGTTAAGATTTATGTTTTTAATATAGCCTAACAATCTTCCGTTGAGAACTTTGGTCAGTTTAAGATTCATGTATGCAGTTGTATTTTTTATTATTTATTTGACAGCAGTTTCATGCCTGTCCTTGTATTGTTGAACTGTTTGGGGTTTACATGGAAATTAGAAAGTGATTCATCAAGTAATTCAATGGAGAGTGTATAACAGTTACTAATTAGTACATGTAGCTAGTAATTAATGACTTTTTGGAGTAGTGTACACAACACTGTACTTCATTACAGGCAAATATCATCATAATGTAATAATCATATGTCTTTTAGAATCGCTCCTCTCCTGAACAGAAGTTTATTACTGATACGTTGTATGGATGTATCATGCACAAAAAGCTTTTGGAGGTTGTGATCAACATCTTTTACAATCACCATGGAAAAAAATTATTCAGAGTGGATCGAAACCTGTATATTGGTAAATATACTCTGTTAATGTATTACAAGTAGGCCTAATAGTTTTCCTCAAAACCACTGATGGTAATATACTATATATAACCCAACTATGATAATTCTGTTTGCTCTGATGTTAAATTAGATTTACTTTTGTCTTGTGTTTTGTCAGTTGTCTGTTATCTCGCCATGCTTTGTCTTGATGATCTGGGCCTGGAGGATTTCAGTAGAATTATCAAGTCTTTAGACATCTCAAAAATGCACAAAGTAAGCAAAAAACCTATACACGTATTATATCCTTTACGTGCCCTATTTGGACTAGTATATTATTATGGACCATCAGATAATATTAGAAAAAAACAGAGTGAAAATGTAATTTACAGTGAAATTGAATAGTAACTGTATAAAGTACTGATATTTCTGTATTGTATCATTACTCATTCTTTGCTTTCTATCTGGTCTCCCAGTTCCTGAGTTTTTTCTTTAATATCAGCAACCTCACAACACACGTCCGGAGGGAATGGTGTCACATCTATGATGCTGTTGTTGTAGATAATAATTGGATCACCCCTTTGCTGAGGTAAAATAATCATAATAAAAAAAGAAAATGTTTATTAGCGATAAATACTCTTGATTAGCCGGTGTTGCATTAAATCACACTATGAAGACAAAAATACTCTTTATGTCTTTATGTCATCAGTTGAATTAGGTTAATTAGGTGGATGTTTTTAGGAATCATTCAGTTACTAATGAGAGTATGAATTCTAGCTTGAAAGGGTGTGGCTTATTGTTTCCTGATGCCAGAACACAGATCCTGCTCTAAACACGCTTTTGCACTATTGCATTATTTCTGTTATTTATGAATGTGCTGATGTCCTTATTCTTATTATCAGATGGTGCAGTGAAATCGAGGTGCTGTTGGATCAGCTTTCCAAAAAAATGGGCAGAGGAAATCTGCCAAACAAATCTCCCAGGAAAAGCACTAAACCCAGAGAATTTGATCTGACCCAGCCCAAAGCTCGACCACTCCCCGCCCCTGAAGTCATTCCACAGCAGGACAAGTCCAAGCCGGCGAGTATATAGATACTTGAAATAGCTGAGTGTTTGTTTTATTAGTCAGTCTTTTTTTTTAATCTTCTGGGGAGGAAAACACCTTTTTATTTTCAGCAGTGACAGATATTAGACCAACACAAATTGCTAAACCAAAACAACTAAAAATCAATAGCTATTGATTTTATGTGAGAGCATGTGAAACATCACAAAATAAATATTGGTTCATAAATGTAATATAGTAATACTCTTAAAAAAAGGCAGCTTTGTCATAATTAAAGCAGAAATATGAGCAGTGGATTTTAAATATTGCATTGGCCAATGAGTCAAAAAGGCTGAGAACCAGTGCATTATGATACTTAGATGGTAAAATGATGTTGATTGTGGCATTTGCTTGCCTCAGGTACCAACCACCACTCACAGATCTCCAAAGGAACCAGAGATTCTGGATGATATGAAGCAGAGGAACAGACAGAAAGCTTTTGTAAGCCCAATCAGAGAGATAGCGGGAAGCATAGTTATTACATTAATTTACATTCAGACATTACCTCATCATGTTTTTTTTACTTTCTCCATTAGCAAATCCTGAATGAAGCAAACTCTCAGCAGTTCAGATGTGCAAATCCGCAGAAGTCTGAGAAAGCTCAAGTTAGTGTCTTGCAGCATTCAAGCTACGTTTTTTCTTCATTGCCTTAGGATCACAGAATTCAAAACAATGTGTGTATTTCCTGATGAACAGAATGTGATATCCCAGATTCTTCAAAGCCGTGATGCTGAACTCCAATTTGACAAGCTTTATACTTCTGGAAGCCCTGCCACCCAAAAGGTAGACGAGATAAAATGTGCATTGATAAAAGTTTCATGTGCTTTTGATCTTACTTTAACTTATTCTACTACTGAGAGTCTTTGTGCTGTTAAAAAGTGTTTGAATGTGTCTGTTCATGACGGCACAGGCGAACAGCTTACCTGTCAGACTGAACACAACAGCCATACTGCGAGAGGGAGCTTTATATAATCGTCAACTGGAAGAGGAGTTACAAAGGTAGAGTCACATTCTTGAATGAGTCATTTTTCTCTGTGCAATTGCTTGAATTAATTAAAAATTATTTATACTAATTATAATTATTATATTATATTTATTCCAAATTATTCATCATTGTCCTAACTGAAAGCAACTAATAGCATATTAAAGAAATAACCCAACTTTTTCCCATTAAAGCACCATAAAACAGTATTATATAGTTAATATTTTGGACTATTTCTATGCACTATTGACTGATCAAATAAATATATGGCATTGGCTCAGTTGCACAATAGAAGCTTCCTTGCTGGTACAGATCCTCTCAGATCAGTACAACTTTATCTGGGTAAAACCTAATCTTATAGTGGTAATATAAGGTGTACCACAAGGCTCAAAGTTGGGTCTTTGCCCTTTTAAAGATCAGAATTTGCGAGAAACAAACCAAATTCAGAAAAAATCTCACATATATCTCATGTGTGTGTAGGAAAAATCCTTGTGTGTTCTGATGTATGTGCATTTCAATGTTTAGATTAGAACGATTATCGCAGGGTGCAAGTGAGCCATCTGCGTTCCTGCAATGGCAGAAGGAAATGAAGGAGAAAGATCTGCAGGAAGAACTAGCTGAGCTGGAGCGCCGAAGACTGGAGGGACGGATTAGCCATGAGGAGGCAGTTCTTGCACGAGAACGTGTGTTGGAGCTCAACCACCAAAAAGCTCAGCAGACTAAAGAGGAGGTGATGTCATAACAAACGTCAGTGTTTACAGAAATACATGATATGTTGGTATTATGTCTATGATGATCAAATGTCTGATTCAGACTGCCGAGCTCATGCGCAAGTATGCGGAGAAACGTCTGAAAGAGGAGAAGGAAATGAGAGAGCTGGTGCAACAAGTGGCCGATGGGCATAAGAACTCCAAAGCCGCCAAAGCTAAGCTGCAGGAAATTAAACAACGAATTGGTATTAAAACGTATTATACGTATAGCATAATATTTTCGCAAAGCATTACATGACAATAAATACACACTATGTTGTTTCAAACCAGTTAAGGAGGTTTCAGAGCACAGCAGGGAACTCCTCAGCCAAGCCTTGGAGGAAGCCCAGGCTGAGCTAAGCAGAAAGATGGAGCTTATCCGCCTGATTCGCGCTTTTGAGTCAGTCCCTCTGGTCAAACAAAAGTTTGTGGATGACACTGAGGTTAGTTAATTATCTTCTTAAATTTGCCAAAAAATAAATTGTCCACAATTTACGTTTCGTGATCTTTAAAAACTCAGACTGCGGGTCATGATTTGCTGTGTGAGATGTCTCTGGCGGAGCTGCGGGAGCGTTTGGCACTCCTGAGAGACTCAGAGCAGTGTGAATTGGAGGACAGAAGACAGCGCATCTTTCAGGAGAAACAGCTCAAAGAGCAGCTACTGCTAGAACAGCTGGACAATATAGCTCTACGCAGAAATCTAGCAGAACAGGCTGCTTTACGCAGGTAACTTACTGGCCCTACCACACCTGTTCCTGCATCAACAAAGTTGGGTCCGAAAGAAAATGTGGACATTAAAAATGTTTGGTTTTTTTTAGGGATGCAACGGTTTTCGGTTCTTTATCGAACCGATTCTCTGGCCCACGTGAACCGCAATATTTCGGTAGCCTATTTGAGGCATTAAACTTTCAATTTAATTAAAATGGGCATTTTCTGTGTATTAAGCGCATAAACAATCAGGCGATGGTCAGAACTTCTCAAGACTAGTG
>JAUMHR010000072.1:16426445-16436968 GCA_032361145.1 Enteromius fasciolatus | reverse complement strand
AATGGGATGGCACTTCAGTTCATAGAATGAGTAAAGGCAGGTGAGCGAATACTTTTGGTAATATAGTGTATGTGACCCTGGACCACAAACCCAGTAATGTGTGTCAATTTCTGAATAAATAAGCTTGCATTGACGTATGGTTAGTTAGGATTGGACAATATTTGGCGGAGATATATAAATATCTGGAATCCGAGGGGGCAAAAAAATCACCCTTTGAAGTTGTCCAAATAAAGTTTTTAGCAATGCACATTACTAATCATAAATTAAGTTTGAATATATTAACAGCAGGACATTTACAAAATATTGCCATGGCACATGATCTATACTTAATTTCCTAATGATTTTTGGCCAGAAATATATTTTTTGATCCATACTGTACTTTTAGCTATTGCTACAAATATACCCAGGTCACTTAAGATTGGTTTTGTGCTCCAGGATCACATTTGTTCCAGTAATACTAAAGACTGACCGTCTAAAGCAGTAAAATCGGCAGAAGACGGGAGAGATGGCAGGCTCCTGAGATTTACGTGAGCGATCCAAGCGACACTCTCTGCACTTCTGCACGTTGGGGCCGATCTCTGCACACGAGTCGTCCTGTAAAAACGCCTCTCCGGTTTGCTTGAGCTTCCTCACTTTCCTCCAGTCTTTCAGCACTGAGCGAGGGATGCCATCTGAGGCAGAAATGACATAGCTGAGCAAAGTACACATTTGTATCTCATCGTTGGTTTGAATATGCAAGATTTGAATTGTCACGGCTTTCATTCTCAGTTCTGAATGCCATGGTGAAACTGATACTCAATTACATTTTGGCTCAGCGTGCATAATTATTTCTTGCTTAAAATCGGATGAAACACTGAATAGTGCAAAAGGTAGGTTATTTTACTATTCATATTTTCTAGGCACTGGAGAATAATCTTCTATAAAGCCCAGGTTTGAGGTGACTCGCCACTAAAACATTTGATTAAAAAAAGTGAAAAAGCCAGAATAAAATAATATAAACACATTAACTATAATTGACACTCATTATCTGTGGGGTTTCTCATCGGTAATACCAATGACAATGTTTTGATGTTCTAATAATTAACATTGTCCTTGGCATTTAAACAGGTGGAAAAACTCACTGCTGTTAGCGAGTCTCTGTTGAGGCTTATCCTTTGCACTTTGCAGAGTTCCATTGGGTTTGGCCTCTTCCTCTTCCTCCCCCTCCTCTACGTTCTTCTTCTGGTGGTCATTCTGCTTGACTTTTAAAGAGGACTTGGGCTTTCGTTTAAACCTCCTTCCTGATCCACCACTCTCGCTTTCATTGCCGGAGTCTCCTCCAGTCTCGCTGTCACCGCTGGACTCTAATAGCCGTTTCTCGCCTCGTTTCTCCCTCTCGGGCTTCACATGAACCGGGGTTGATCGCTTTTCAATAGATTTCTTGTCCTCCACGACTGACTCCTTGCCCTCCAGCTTGCCGTTTCTGTCCAAGACAGGTTTAACATCATCTAAGGAAGACTTCTTGCCCACAGTCACTGGTTTCTCATCGGCTATGACAGATTTTTTTTCCTCTGAATTGAAACTTAGAGCACTACCAGCAGACTTCCTATCCTCTAAACCCGACTTCCTGTTCTCTTGAGTCTTTTTGTTCAATATTTTGGACTTTCTGCTGTCTAGGGATGGATCTTTATCTTGACTGAACCCATTATCCACCAGTCCGTTAACCTCCTGTTTGATTGGCACAGAGGTTTTGGTCAAAGTTACAGTAGTCTTAGTGCCATCTACTGTTTGGGAGACCATGTTGCCTCTGTCTTGCTCAGAATGGCGGGTCAGCCAAGCTTTTTTCAGTTTATGGTAGTTGTTCTGGCCAGATTGTGATTGGTTGGTTACAGCTGAAGCGGGTGAGTGCTCATTGGTAAGTGAACCTTGCTTGGTTGTCGGCACGGGGCTGGAAGTCCCTGATGCCAGTCGGAGACATTCAGAAAAACTAGTGTTGAATACAGGCTCTTTTTCTCTTCCTGAAGCATGTGGAGAACACGCCGGGTGTGTAGTGAGCGTAGTACAAGACCCAAACCTGCTATTTGAAAGTTGAGAGGTATGTTTCATAGCGTTTAAAGGATACGTAGAGTGTTGAGGCTGAATCGTATGCGTGTTATGTCTAGATTCAGCAATAGCTAGTCCAGCTCTGTGTTTTTTCAGGTGAGGGAAGTCTCTAGAAGTGCAACAAGAGGTGGGAGGAGACTCCATCTTCAGTTGAACAGCACCACTCTCTCTTCTCTTGCAGTGTTCTGCAATTAGGTCTATCCTAGAGTGTGCAACATTCATATTTGTTAAGGGTTGAGTACTAATAGGTTTAGTTGTCATGTTTATGGGTGTACTGAGATCTCCCTTTTGGGCTGTCATGTTGATGGGATGAACAGTATCCAGAGGGGTCCACAGGACACCTCTCTTATGCTGAACACTGCTCTCCTTTGAGTGTGGGTAGGACAAATGGTCCAGTGGTCTTATGTGGCTGCACTGCATCTTGGAAACTGAACTGTCAGACACTGTGTAACTTATTGTTGTATGTGTGTGGTTTGTTGGACGTACAATGACTGATGCAGTGGCTGACTGTGGTTTAACTACACCTCCATTTGTTGTGTGTCCTCCGCCCAATTTCTCTCTGCCATACATGACTCCACCCCATTGGGTATCGTAGGCTTGTAACAGCATTGTTGCTTTCTCTGGTAGTCTTTTCCCGTCTAAGGCAACATGTTTGAGTTCAGGCAACAAGGTGGGTGGCCTCTGTTGCTTCTGAGCTTTTCCTGGCAAGCTCATTGGCTGAATAGGTGTGAGAGTAGGTGGGGACAATCTGCCATGTCCAGGGTCTTTCGAAACCACACTGGTTGGTGCTGGAGGGTGAAAGATAGGCGCACGATGGAGTAAAGGCACATTGCGTGGAGAGGAAGAGACAGATATGAGAGAAGAACCCAGCCCCCTTCTCTCTACAGACGCTACCTCTACTGCATCCATGGAAGATGCTTTATGAGCCAGCTGCTCTGTGATCTTTCCCAGCAGACCTTCTTCTTTCTCATGGTGGCGTTTAACAAGAGGAGGAGGTCTGGCTCTCATTGAGACCTGTGAGCTGGAGGAAGTTAAGACGGGGGCAGCTGTGTTGCTGGCACTGAGCCTCTCGTAGAGTTCTTTGCTGGCTGGCACTCTGCGCTGTGGAGGCTTGTTCTCCACGCTGTTAGACAGAGAGGCATAGTAGCTGCTCGGAGTGAGGGTTGGGGTGGGATGGGCCGACTGTGGCCGGGGAGGTAGAGTGTGCCTGAATGCACGCACATCTCTCTCTCTGTCTCCATCTCGGTCTCTGTCCATCTCTCTCTCCCTCTCCTTGGCAGACGTGGGGTTTCTAAAGTATTGTGGTTCTCTGTCTGAGCCCAGTTTAGCAGTGAATGGTGCCACCTCACTGCTCTCCTGAAGAATACGCCGGTTCTCTTCCTGGTAGTGGTTAGGTCTCTCTCTTGTGAGGTCATAAACAACAAGTGGCTGTTTGGTTCGACTTGGGGCCGACTCAAGGGCGACTGGGCAGTAAGACTGCCCATTTTTTCTTGCTGCGGTGCCGAGACGCTCATGTTCAGACTTGAGGTGAGTGTGGAGGAGTGTGCTCTCAGTGACAGCTCTTCTATCCAGCTCTCTAGAAACAAAAACAGCAGGAATTAATGTGGAAGAGAGCTTGTCAGAATGTCTAATAAGTAAGATTTAACTGACAGTGAAGCATAGGAAATTAATTCAAAATTAATGCACGTAGTTAATGCACACTCAAGGTTGATAAAGTAAGTTTAAATAATTTAACAGTCAGGTCTTGTTTTAGACTACCATTACTAGCTTGTAAAAAATATGGTGAAGCGATATGAAAGTATAGCGCTGTCAATAAGCAGCATCATCTGCCAGTCCGTTACAAAGCAACAATGTTGTGTTATTTAAGGCACAAAAATTATATAAAGTGGGAAAAGCGTGTAGGAGTTACTTACTCTGTGGTTTTGGAGGAGGGTGTGCAATGCTGAGTGTTCCTTGACACTCTCTGAGGGTCTGCACTGGAGGGTCGGATAGGTAGTGGGGGTTGTAACCCTTGACCGTCTGCGTTAGTCACAGTGGTGGGCTGAGAAATCCAAGGGCTTGGGGTGTTCTGTTACCACACAGACAAACATACAGTGTTTCATACAAGTGTATAAGACCAGTTTTAGTTTGATAGAGAGAGATTAATCTCTATCTATCAAAGGACATCAAAGCTTAGGGAGATAATATGAAATAAAATACTAAATAAAATGAAACCGTGTTCAAGGATATAAGTCAATCCCTTCCAATACAAGAGAATACTTTGCGTGTACTCTATTACACACACATACACACAGAGAAACAAAATCTTGTTTATATCCACCGTACACGTAAAGATGAATAGTGGTTTACAGACAATGATGTCCTCTTGATAGCATATGAATAAAACAGTTGGGGTCTGCTGCCTGGATAACTTTCTTTTAGTTCATCATTCTTTTCATTGCTTGCTGTAGCTTGCTTTCTTCTTTTCCATCTCTATTCAGCCTGTTACAATTCAAACAACCCCCTGCAATATATGTCCGTAATACCATAACCTGCCTCTTGATGCTTTATATTGGCTTAAAAACTAAACCAGACAATATTACACAATAGTCATTGACTTGCATGACAGCCTCATAAAATCCAGAGGAGCCAGCATAATACCCAGAACGTCTACAGCAGAATTAGAAAAAATGGTATGTGCTTTGCTCCATCTAGACTTCTCCGTAACAATCTGAGGTATAGCTATGATCTCTTAAGTACCATAACAACTACACAAATATCATCATCTGTATACACAACAATGCCATGAATAACCCAAAGCATGTGCTACCAGTACAACTCGGAGTGTTTACAGCCTATTTTGACTCGAAAATACTTATGGGCATAGTTCACACCAAAAAGAAAATGCTGTCAGTAATTATTCACCCTGATGTCATCATAAGACCTTCGTTCATCTACGGAAAACAAATTAAGATAATTTTGATTAACTTCCGAGGGCTTTCTGACCATGCATAGACAGCATGAGTCCTATTACGCTCAAGGCCCAGAGAGGTTGACAAATATAGTCCATGTGGACATTGACAAATATAGTCCATGTGACATCCATGGTTTAACCCTAATTTTATAAAGCTACGAGAATGCTTTTTGTGCACAAAGAAAACATTTTTTGAGTGATTAATGACAGAAATTTCGTTTTTGGGTGAACATTCCTTTTAAAAATCCACTATAATTGTGTTAAAAGTTACTTTGACTTTCTTTGATCCACCTATTCCTCAAAACCCATATCCATGTGGGGTTGCTGGGATGCCAGTGAAGTCAGAGAAACACCCAGGATTGATGGGTAGACCATCACAGGCCAAACACACAGAGACATCCATCTCACATCTACAGATACCGTAAGTCCAATTCACCGATCCTTCATGTCTTTGGATTGTGCTGGGAACTGAAGCACTTCTGGCTACCTCCTGTCATTAGTTCCCAGTTCCTTCCAAGCTCTTTACATGTCAGAGCAACAAACTCTGTGCCACGGCTCTTAATAATAATATCTTAATATCTAGGATGCGTATGCTAGAAATGTGTGTGTCCACTTACACTCCTCACGCTGCTGTCAGAGATGCCAGCACCATCTGGGTGTGTCCATTTAGATGCTTGCAGGCCCAATCCAGGGTAGCTATGCGCTCCATTGGGGAAAGGAGGCCACAAGAGATGATAGAGACCAAGTGGTGCCATACGAGCTGCACCAGAGGTCTGGCCCATGAGAGAAGGGTTACCTGGAAGGGCCAAAGGATGATGAGGAAGTCCCAGGGCTCCGATACGAGGATGTCCAGACAAAAGTGCAGGAGGCAGGAGGGACGGGAGAAGGTGTGGATGAGGGATGGTTGAGTGGGGTGTGCTCAGGGAGCAGAGAGGAGGCTGGGAGTGGAGGGGAATGGGCGAGAGGTGTGCAGGGTGAGGGGAGGGACTCAGTAGCTTGCTATGGGAGGAAGCAGGGGTAAGGCTGGGAGAGCTGGAGGAGGGAGAAGGCGTCTTTAGGTGATGTTTGGGGTTTGGGGGCGTGTGAGGGGGCTGAATGTAGGTGGGATGGGCCTCAAGCTCTGTCCTGATTAGTGCAGGGTCTCTGTAGATAGTGAAGGGCTCCTTTCTGTCCACAATGAGGGGACTTCTAGTGGACTTGTCAGGAGTGGGAGTGCGATTTGGCGTATGGGAAGGAGAATGTGTTGGGGTTTTGGATCGGTTCGGGGTTGGAGAACGGGTCTGAATCAGGACTGGAGTTGCAGAGCAGGTCACTTTGGGATTGGGTGCCATTTTAAGGTCGCTAAGGGTCCTGTCCATTGACTTAGCAAAAGGAGCAGCGTCCTTCAACAGGCCGATCTCTAGAGATGCACTCTGCTTCTGCCTGGACGTCTCCCGTACAGTCTGAGGCTTAGATATGATCTCGGGAGAAGAGCAAGGACTGGTGTGCACACTAGGCTTGGGGGAAGCTTCAAATGAAGGTCCATATTTTGCATTCACAGCTGCTGGAGAACAACTCTGTTTAGAATCTGCATCCTCCTCTTTGTTGCAAGGTATGACTGGAGAACAAGGCGGTGGTCCTCTAGGCTCCTCATCTACTGGGACTACATTGCCACTGCTGCATGCAGAATGGGGAAATTCTGACCTCCTGACCTGTGATTGGTTAAACTCTGACCCCTTAGGCTCTGCGTTGGTGAACTCTGACCCTCTGACCTCTGGATCATTAGTCGACAGCTCATGCTCGGCCTCTGTTCCTTCACACTCCAGAGGTGACGCATGTAGCAGCACACATATCGCTTCCATGGAGACCAGCTGCTCACTCTCTTGGGACGCCAGAAGCGCAGACACGGCCTCTGAGTCCTCACGAGATGCCCCCTCGCTCCTGTCCTCTATTTCCGTCATCCCTCCTTCGCATTTCTCTTCCGATTTCCCACTACTAACAAGAGTATCAGACTCCGGTGCATCTGCGTTCCTGAATGCTCCGTTGCAAGACGCACTAGGGCAATCAGACAGAGAAGTTTTCCCCGATTTCTGAGTCTCGCTCTCTCCTAATTGGTTCGGCGAAGGTTCCCCGCCTCTTTGGGAGGGGTGAACCTCACAGTCCAATGGGCTCTTTGAAGTATAACGCTGTTTCAGCTGTGTCTTTGATCCTGAATCCGATGATGAATCCTGCGCTCTGCAGCTGGAATTTTCAGAATCGCTGTTCTCTGACAGGTCGGACACACTGCCTGCTTTCAACCTCTTCAACCCACATCTATTCCTCTGCTTGTCATCTTTTTCCTCTTCTTCTTTCCTCCTCTTTCTCTCACCATTGCTGTTTTTAGATTTGGAAGAATCTAAAAAATAACATCAATAGTACTTATTTAGAAAGAGTTACAGCTACTGTACATGTATGATTGTCATTAACATTTAAAAAAATGGGAACTCTGTATTAAGCTAATGCCAGAAATCTGAATCCAGCTAAATGTAATTTAAAACAGACAGAGCTTGTAATACCATTATAACCATTACCCATGGCTACAGCTCACCTATTGCCTCATCACTCCTCTTTTCAACCCTCATGCCTTCTTTTTCATCCTCTTCCATACTGCAGTTCTGTGTACTGATCTCAGACTGCTGCTGCGCTGGCCTGGAGCTGCACACCTTCAGAGAGACAGAGTGTGTTTTCTAACTAGAGGATGTAAAAGTATACTGCTGTGATGCATTTGGAAATGTTTCAAAGTCTCTACCTGGTCATTTGTAGTAGTGTTGTTTGATATGCTTCCTGTGCCCTGGAAGCAGATTTAAAAATGAAGCAATGAAGACAAGACAAAAACAAAACACAAACATTTTTTTGGCATCTAAATGAGGACATACCAACGAGTGCAATTACTCTGTGCACACATATACAAAAACGTCTTCACTCACAAGAAAAACTCTATTGATCTTGGTGATATGTGATGTGTGTTTTGAGTTGTCTCCCATCAGCGAGGAGTGGCTGATATCATCCAGCAACATCATCTGAACAAGCGACGGATCTACATTCATCTCACAAACCTTTTAAAGAGGAAAAAATAAGCTTCATTTAAAACACGTTTTTACATAATCTTACTATACGCAGCTTGATATATAAGTGCGTTTATGTAGTCTCACCTGGTCAGTCATGACAGCTACGGTTCTGTTGTTCAGGTCGTGATGCGTGATGACTCCAGACAGCCACTGGGTTTTGGACTTCACTCTGAAGACTTTCACTCTCAGGCCCTTTAGAGAACAAGCACCTGTCGCACAAAAGCAAATATCACACACATCAAAAAACTAAAGAACTACGGCTCACTCTAATCCTCAAATCACCACTGAAATCAAATTATAAACACGCTCATGAGAAGTTAGTTCTTAAATCAATCAAATTCTTATTTGAGCCAAGCCTGAAACCTTTAAATAAACAAGAATTCATATTAATGCACCAGTGCTTCATATTATTGCAGTGAGGTAAACAAACTATGTAACTAGGCAAAATAATTAGTTACAATCATTATTAAAAAAATATATATATTTATCAAACTTTATTGTCTTTTTTTCCCATTTCTGTTGTGACCAGTTAACTATTTTCATGCTAAAATCTCTCAGTCTTGGAAATAACCCCGTAATGCATGGCTTCTTGGGGCTATTTGCCGTCTTCATGTAAACTTCAATTGAATACGCCACAGTTAAACGTGATGCATGCGATTTTAATTTTACACGAACATGTGAACTGAACCTTAAACAACCTCATTCACACTACATTTAAACCAGACACGATGCAGTATGATTCTAGCGGCAAGCAATAAAACAAGCCACTACAAAATCCTACATCCTACATCTTGGCCAATAAGCAAGTGCTGCTTTGCACTCACCACAAAATTTCAACATGATTTCAAACACATATTCATTGGCTATATAACTGTTTGTTCACAGTGTTGGTGAGTTACTAGATACATGCAATGGTGCTACATAATTCAATTACAAAATAAATGTAAGTGTAATATGTTACAGTTATCCGTCCCAAATTACATTGGCTGATCTAAAATATGAGACGCATGCTTTTTTGATAACCGTTTTATTCCCTATTTGGGTTTTTGTAAATGCTTTATACATTTTAAGATTAAAATGACTTTTTTTAGATGCCAGTGTTTCCTCTCACAGCTATTCCTGTTACGATCTCAAATCTGTATTTAACCTCAGAAACATCTCAAAGTTGCACAATTATAACTGTAAGGCTATTAATGGCTAACTTGTACCTAACAGCTAACCAAGTAACCCATTACATTTCCAAAGTAACTTTCCCAACACTGTTCATTTGAATATCACAGTTTAAACAGTCTTGCTTGCTTTATTTTTAAGATCCGTGGTAAATTATACATTGTCACTTTAATATAGTTATTTCAGTCCTGCACAATGATAATCAAACTACAATTAAACCCCTTTAAGATTATACAAAGCTCATAATAAGCACCTGAGATTATCCCTGTGATTAGACACAGTTTACATGTTCTTGTTTCCAGCCACAGCCACAGAAATTGAAACCATTTCTGTTCAGTTATTTATTGTGTATAACTGTTGCGGCTGGTTAGGACAAAAACTGTGATTAACATAAAGCATGTTGTGTTTCGGCACCTAGTGTTGGGCTGATGAACTTGACAGAATAATTGTTTATTTTGATTACGGATAATAAATGTGAACAATACTATCTTGTAATGTTCTGCAGTACTATCTTATGAAGATAATTCCTCTGTGTACTCGAGCAGAAAGAATACAGAGCGAAGATGTTTGACATGAAGTCTTCAAACAGTCAACTCCGAGTTGATCTCAAACATCCTTATCAATAGCAAACTAGCAGAACAGATACCACAAACAAACAGGATCCTCACACAGCTCAGCATTACACAGACGGATGAAAGCAGAGAGAACACAGGCTAGAATACCTTGCTGAAGAATGTTCTGGAATTGGTTTTGTTTGAGCCAGGCCTGGACCTGTTCCTGCAGAGACGGATCATCTCGCACAGCTGGATTTCCACAGTCCACTTCATCCTTTAACAGCAAAACAACACAGCTTGAGACAAGTTCTGGTTTCCTTTCCTTTTCTTTTTTTTTGAGGAGTGCTAAAAATTGGATCTGTTGTGAGCGCACCGAAGGCTCCAGAAGCAAAGAAGAAGATGAAGGAAAGCAACAGTTGCATACCAGACAGCTTTAGATGAGGGAGAGACACAGTATTACACATGGCATTACTCATCCATGTACACAATAGACACACCTCCTCACTGTACACACACACTCAAGACTGGAAATTACGTAACGGTAGTGCGTGAGGGATATTTAAGCCGAACTGCAGCTGAACTCCTAAAACCTCTGCCTGTTACACACACACACACTCAGTGAACAAACACAGGAAACAGAGGCTACATATCATTTCCAAAAAATATTACATCACACAT
>JAUMHR010000072.1:16409657-16420389 GCA_032361145.1 Enteromius fasciolatus | reverse complement strand
GGGAAAATCCTGGAATGTTTTCGTCAAAAACATTAATTTCTTTTCGACTGAAGAAAGAAAGACATGGACATCTTGGATGACATGGTGGTGAGTAAATTATCAGCAAAATTTTTTTTAAAAGTGAACTTCTCCTTTAATGGCATATTCGGAAATATACATTGTATTTAGTATTGCATAATGTACTTGTAGTAAATATGCTGCTAGCCTGTAAACAGATTAGTTACATATAAATCTACAACATATGATGAAGAAAGTTATAATAGACAACGAAATCCAAATCAAGCACTGATACAAACCCAACTTCTCTAAACAGAATTGTATTTGTATTTTTAGAAACGGAAATGCATAGTTTAGTTTTCTCCAGTCGTTTGTACGTTCTACAGGATGAGAGAGATGAGACAGGATGGGCTGATAGAGTCGTACGAAGAGTGAGATGACCTCAGTCTAGTGCACAGCCAAAGCATCACCACGGCAACATGTGCAAGAGAGACATCGGGCTGATCCAACTATTGCATCAGGAAGAGAGAGATGAGGGGGGTGATGGAGAGAGAGAGAGGGAGAAACAGAAAGAAGGAGGGGGAAAACAGACATACAGATAGATTATTGAAAAGGATGAGTTAGTATGTTTGTAGCAGCTTGTGTTTACGCATGTACAGAGGAAAACCATAGCTGGAGAGAGCATGAAGAGAACAAACAAGCTTGTGCTCCTTCCTCTGGCGAGAAGAGCCACACACGCACACTTTCAGAGAGAGATACAGAGGGTTAGAAATAGATGATGCCGAAAAGTGCTTCACTGAATTCAAATTTGAGAGTAGAGAGAGAGGGAGATGTGCGTGTTTGAGAGAGGAGGGACAGAAAGGCTTGATTGAGAGGGACAGAGAGAGAGAGGTGTAGAGGGAGGGTGATGAAGTAGATGAGATAATGACAAGCAGAGGAGGAGAGTGAGTGAGAGAGGAAGGATAGAGTCGCAGACTGACACACACAGAAAGAGTGCTCATAAAAATCAATGCAGGAGTCTGAAGACCTGTCCTTCAGTACGAGAAGAACTACAAGTGCTGGATCAGAGACGGAGAGAGCTGCAGTACATCACTGACAGATGAACAGAAATATCCACAAAGCAGAGCACAGATTTCACTAAACGTCATGTCTTTCTGTTAAAACACTTCCTCCGGTGCTTTACTGACACAGCAGTTCAGCCACTGGCGTGAGTTCAACTGACCAATGCAGAAGACTGAGAAAGTGTTCAAGAAGAACCTGGTTTTAAAACATATTGTAGGTCATAATTGTTGACACGAGTGGCACAGGAATGACAAGCTTTAACTTAAACTGAATGAGAGGGTTATTACAATATGAACACACTCTAGCTATGACACCATTGACTCTTTAGTTTTAGTACATGAATGTATCCACAAGTTTTATATGTATTCGTTTTTACATTTCATTGCGAATAATATTTACTAACGCCGTGATAAATTCAACATTCAACTCATTTAATCTTAATGAACTAATTAACGATGCGCCCACATACGGTAAATGTGGCTTATACTAAATAGGCAATAATTAGTTGTTAATTATATAGTATATAGTAATTAGTGATTGATAAGTGAAAGTTGGATCGACACATTTGGATAAAAGTTGAATCAATAATGAATAGAGAAGAGTGAAATACAACGACAACATTTGAGTTAAGGAGAACAGAACAGAACACGGCATAAAGTACGGCATAGAATATAGTAAAATAGAATAGAATGCTAAAAGATAATTGAACAAACATGAGAAAGTGCAGCATAGTAGAATAAAAAGAATATAATATCCAGTAATATTCAGTAAAGTAAGAGAAATTGAGTATATATATACACACACACACACACACACGTTGGGTTTACATGTTTTATGGGGACATTCCATAGGCGTAATGGTTTTTATACTGTATGTGGTATTGTCCCACACTGACCCTACACCTAAACCTACCCCTTACAGGAAACTGTGTGCGTTTTTGAATTTTCCAAAAACTTAACTCTGCGTGATTTATATACTTGTCTCCTCATGGGGACCTAACAAATGTCCCCACAAGGTAAAAATTTACTGGTATTCCTATCTTTGTGGGGACAATTGGTCCCCAAAAGGTGATAAATACCAGGTGCATATATACACACACTTATGTACTTATTATACATATATATGTACATAATTAATAAAAATGATAAATTACATGTAAATTATTTTTATTTATAGGTTGAAAATATTCATACTTATTTAAAATAACTAGTGTTACACCACTGTATTCATAATGATGCTTATAAAACAATAAGCTGCCAGTGACCCCTAATAAACCTGCTGAGCATTATAAAAGGCGAGTTTATGATTACTGAAAAAGATCGTTTTTTATAACTACCATCATAACAAGTTCATGAGCTAATTATTTTGGAAGGTTTAATAAGATTTTACAGTATTTAAGTGAAAGAGTGGATAAGAGTGAAGGCATCAATTAAATAAAAAAATAACTGTAAAACACAGATGGAAAGCAGCTTTTCTTTATCACACACAAAGTGAAGTCTGTGCGTGTGTGTGTGTGACTCACAGCCGAGTGTCTTTCTCACCACAGCCTCAAAAGGGAAAGTGTTCCACAGAGCCTAATGGAAACCACTCTGCCTGCTTTTCCCTTCAGTAAACCTCTCCCCCTACTCTCACTTACTTCAGTCTATCTCTGTCATACACAAGAACACACACTCACTCACGCAGGCAAACACACTGTTTGGAGCTTCCTAAAAACAGCTGCACTGTTCCCATTTCAGCTTAACAGGTCAGCAGTGCTTAACCCTTCCCTCTACACAAACACACACACACACATCCTCTCATTACTCGTTCACTCGCATACTTTCTCACACACACACACACACCCTTCACTGGCCCCTTAACATGTGCTACGTAAAAACACAGCTTTGAGTTGTCAAGGAAACAGCAATAAATACACACAGCCCTCTGTCCATGCTCCATTTTCCCTGATAGATCTCTCTCACACTTTCTCTCCACCTTTATCTCTTTCTGTCTCTGTCCTTCTCTCTCTCTCTCTCAGGCTGCTCAGTAATTCGCTCACGTCTCAGAGCTCAACATTCAGAGCTGTGGGTAATAGAGCAGTGGAGAGAAACACGGTATAGTAAGTAGAGCAAAGAGTAAAGTTGAACATAAAGGGAACGGAATAGAATAGTTGAGTGTAGTAGAACAGAGTAGAATACTGAATAGTACAGAGAAGAACAAATAAAAACATAACAGAGTTGACTAAAGTAGATTAGAATGGGACAGATTAGAGTGTAACACATACAGACCAGAATAAAAGAGTACTGTCAAGTACAGTGGAACAGAAGAGAATAAAATAGAATACAACGAAATAAAACAATGAAAGAGTAGAGCAAGGTGGGTTAAACAATTGATAATGTGAAGAAGAATAGAATGTAATGGAATAATATAGTAAAGTAGAATAGAATAGATTGAACACCAACAGAAGTGAACAGAACAGATATATAGAGTAGAGCACAGAATAAAGTTCAGAAGTTCTAGCACAAAATACAGTGTTTTAGAACAGAATTATAGAATATAATAAAAATGGGCAAATGAAGAACAGTAGAATGATGGAAAGTGTAAAGTACTTAGTATAGCAGAGTGAAGTACATTCAAATATAAACACAGTAGAGTAAAACAGAATAGAGAAGAATTGAACAAAATAGAGTAAAAAAGAAAATAATAAATGAGTACAGGTAAGTATGAATAGTGTAAAAACAACATACAAAATGAAATGTAACTGAGTAGAATTAAATAGAACAGAACCGAATAGAATAGGTACGTACCACAAAAAAATGTAGGAAAGTACAGTTGCACAGAATTGGAATGGAATTGAATAGAATGCAGTAAAGTACAGTAGAACAGAACAGAACGTGGGATCAGAGGTTTAGAGGCTGTTCCTCACACAACTTACAGAACTGCAGCATTCAGAACACATCAGTGTCATGTGCCAGTGCTTTATCTAGACTCTCTCTAATGCTTTCCCTCCCTCCGCCTTGTGTTTCTTTCTCACAGCCTCAGTTCCCCTCCACACACACACTCAGATGAAAGAGAGGGGGTCTCTCTTTTATCATCCATCCACAGGCATCAGAGACCGGGAGTGATGAAATGATGCAGTGCTGTGTGTGTGTTTCTCCACAGCTCGCAGTAAACAGTCGTACGCAGAGGGCTACAGTCCTGTGTGTCGTGGTGTCTTCTCCTGCACTAAATTATATGATTGCTCCATGTGATTATGATAAACAAACACAGCCTGCAGGAGTATGTAAAGAGTGAGGAGCATGTGTCTACGGCTAATTACACACCCCTTATAAAAACACACACACTCGCACACTGCGCACACATTAACACGGCAAAATATATTTAACCCCTTCAGCACACCCTGGACTGTGCAAACTAAGATTCTTTCAATTAATCTATTATTTCAAACACAATATTTTAAACGCCTCATTTAATAGTTATTCTTCTTCAGCCCATATATATAATATAATTGCTGGCCTCTTTATTTTCATTAATTGCACTATACATTAATTGTAATTAGCCTACATT
This sequence comes from Enteromius fasciolatus, assembly GCA_032361145.1. Taxonomy (NCBI): domain Eukaryota; kingdom Metazoa; phylum Chordata; class Actinopteri; order Cypriniformes; family Cyprinidae; genus Enteromius; species Enteromius fasciolatus. Next base: position 16,415,784 of record JAUMHR010000072.1, on the reverse strand, counting down.
GTGAAATATATTCAAATGATTAAAATAAATGCCGTCTTGATGAGCATATATTTTGCAAATATTTAAAAATCTTACCAACTTTAAATTTACTTTACACTACAAGCATATTCTGAACGCGCAGAACAGGCTCCATAAACCCTGCCAATATTCTATATAACAAACATCCTCTAAAAACTATCAGATGGAAAGTCTTTCTTTCAGTACTGCGCTGTCAGTTCATACAGGAATATTATTATAGAAATTGATATTCCTGCGTTTACATCATAATGCTGTTCTCTAACAGTGTTTCCCCTGCAAAGCTACATTTAAATTGACTTATTCAACAATCTTATTATTCAACAAGTTTTATCACATTTTTTTTCATTGCCATAGGATGAAATGGTAATTTGCAATGAAACAGACTGTCTGGGACATACACTCCTACAGGCGCTTTCACAAACGCTAACCGGCGCAACAAACACAGACTAATTAAACCAGTAATGACTGGGAAATGTCATCATACATCACACTTTTATGAGGAGGTCTGAGAAAGCAACGACACAAATCATATCTTCTGCAAAAAATGTAACACCTAGAGCAACAGAGAGAGCCTGAGCATGGTGGTTTATTAAATATGGTGTTGATGGCAAATACAATTCACTCTATTATAGACTGTATAGGGACATGAGAAGGAAGTGAATTATTTAATGCTTTAAAACATAGCAGTCAATTCAAATATCAGTATATATATATATTTATATATGCTCTTATTCATTATGTTTTTGGTTTTTATATTGATCTTTTCTTTCATGTCATAAAACACTTGACATCTAAAAAGACCAACCGCTCACAGAATTCCAGTAATGACTCGAACTAAGAAGAACATTTCTTTACAAACCTTCGACATTTTAACCAAACTTTTAATGTGCAGTAGACTATAATTTCATCGCACTGTAATTTAATGAATGTCAATCATACATAGTTCCACCAATGCAACAGAAAACACCCCCACACACACACATGAATGTGAAGAAGAGCAACTTCTCACACACCTCGAATGGCTGGAGCTCCTCCTGTTCTGTGTAGAACTCCAGCTGTCTGTCAGAGATGAACTCCACCACTGTCCAGCCTCCTACGCATGACTGACCAATCAGAGGCCGGAATCTCTGTAAAAACAAATATCACAACCAATCAGGCTCAACACCTCATCAGAAGACAAATTCATCACGAACCTTTTAAGACCAGACAGTCTTGAACTCGTGCGACAGTTTAAAGGGGTCACATGATGCGATTTCAAATGTTACTTACTCTAGAGTGTCGCAAGCTATTAGTGCATAGATAAGATCCTAGAAATTACAAAGTTTCAAAAGCAAAACAATTATTTTTTTTTAAAGCTCCGGCTCATTTAAACACTTTTCTGAGTCACAGAGTGGGTTTGTTTTCAAACTCCGCCCAAATGTTTCTTACTGTAGTGTTGCTGCAGGTGCCATGTGCTGGACGTGCTGTGTTGTTGTGAAACTACTTCGTGCTTTCAAAAGAAGACCCACCTCGAAATCAGCGGTCAGGTTTTAGTCACAACACTGTTCCAGAACAGTCTCAACCCAAACATTAGAGTGTGTTCGGTGGAGCAATTCTTCCTGTGCAAGGACAGTCTTGCGCTTCTGACTCACAACCTTTAAGTAAGTGATGTTTTCTTAGTAAAAGAACCTGCTACTTACTTTTCAAACGCATGTTTTAGCTGTGAAGGGTAGTGCTTGTTGTTTGTCGTTTCTCCGATCACAAATGCAGACATGGTGTTATGTTTACGAGGCGCAATGGAACGTGAAGCATAAAAAGACAATACTAAGTCATGATAATCAGAGTAATTTTATTGTTTTGGTGTGATAGTGGCATCACGTTATGATTTCTGCCAAATGCTTGTGGTATCTGGCCAATCACAGTGCACTAATAGCTGGCCAATCAGAACTCGCCTCACTTTTTTAGAACGGTGAGCTTTGTACAAATCGACCAGGAGGCGGGGCTTAGAAGAAAAACAAAAATGTACAGTATGTGGAAAGCGTTTTTTGCATCTTAAACCTCATGAACACGTTGCATTACACCAAATACGCCAAATATTGTGTACAATCATATGACACCCTTTAAAACAATATTGTCAAGTTTTCAAGTAAAAACGTTTTCTTTACAGACATCACAAATGACTTACATTGTACAAAAATAGCATTAGTGATATTTCATTAGTGACACACAGGGATGAGGCATGCAGGCATGAGGTCCTTCCTATAAAAAAATATGCCATTTTATCTTGTTTATGCTTATCCACTTGACTACTGGATACATTTTGGTTAAATATAATTTTCATTCTCTTTTCTTTCAAAATCAGCACATTGGAAGGATTTCTGAAGGATAATGTAACTCTAATATAGCTGTTGAAAATTCAGTTGAATCAAGCCATATTCTCTATGTGTAGTTTCTATTTATATAAATACTAGGCAAGCACACTCAAAGTTTCCATGTCTGGCTGCCTGTTTCATGTGTGTGTGCGCTCATTCATGTAAGTCGATGTGTATTATGCAACACAACAGTGTTCGTGTCTCTGAGGTATGCTGAAGAGTAACCTTATCTACATACAACCTCAGTGTTATGGGATTTGTATACTGTACGTGTGTGTGGATCAGGGACCAAAATCCCAGCCAGCATAGAAAACAACTAAATTTAATACTAAAATTAGGTTTATGTCCAATGGAACAGAAAATATCATTAGCCCGATAACAAAAAAGGAAAGTCCCTAATAAGATACGTGTGTGCCTTTGCAGAGGCCTGATGCATGTGATGACTTGAGCCCAACATCAGTCATCCAAAACCTCAATTCACAAGTACTGTGTGCCAGTCTATGTATGTGTGTGTGTGACTCATAAACCATGAGCTGGAGGGTAAGGGGACAAACAGAATGCGTGTGAGCTATTTTTAGGCACTCTGCTGTGTGCAGTGCACACACACACTCTGCACACAGTTACACACGTTTACCGCACTGTGGTTTGAGACTCTGTTCTGTCAGTGAGGCAGACAGAGAAAGGACAAACAGTGAGGACAAATATTCTTTTGCAGAAAGAAGCATATCGACATAAATCTAGGTGCAGTAAACACTAACAGATGAACCAATACAACTAAATATTAATGAATAGACACTACAGGCCTCATAAAAGAAGCCAAGGTGAAGTGATTGACACTAGGGTGAACTAAGTGAACTAGGCTGACATTTAATCATTTTGTGGCATTGACTTGTTACAAAAGAAGCGGTGCTCGTTTCAGACCAAAGAAGGTGTCATCAGCTAGTAATAATAAATATCTTCCAAATATTCATGAATGAAATTAATACTTTTCAGCAAGTACACATTACACGGATCAAAAGTGACAGTAAACACATTTATAATGATTTTATAAAGCTATCCAAAAGATTGGGTGACGCTAAAAGGCAACGGTTGATGGTTCACCTCAGCTATTTTAAGCAGGTGTCATTTCCTATTAAGTTTAAATATTAGAATATAGCAGCATATATTGCCATCATATTGTCCTTCATCCATCCTCCAGCTGGCTATTAAAAATCCTAATCAGCCGATCGCTATGAAACTCATGAATGCATTATGTAAGGTGTCCATATAAGAATATACCAGTGTCTGGAGTGTGATAGCACAAAGGCTGCAGCTAGCCATAAAACGAAGTCCAATCTTACTCATAAATTTAAACGAGATCCACCCTATCTTTAGTCTACGCATGTCTGTTTAATAACTCTCACACCATTTCCTCTCACGCTGACTTCTGTCGTTTTATAGTTTTCTACCCCAACGCCTCACGAGGACGTGTGAAGACCACAAACGTGTGGAGGACTTTTGTTGACCTGACGGGTCACACTTTACAACATGAAGTAGTAAAAATGCAAGCAAAGTTTTATTTATACATTTTAATAAAAACAAAGATCTAGAATACAGTACAGACTACAGTAGTCCTTATTTAACAGGCAACACAATAAATTCAATTTTAAAAATGTGCAACACTTATATGTTATATGTAATATCTCATTTATTTAACTTGCACTTGAAAGTTGTCCTCATACTGAAATAAATCTCACCTAGTTTTGAGGTGATGTTGCAGCTATGCATTAAGTTATAATTACACAAAATAAAGTGAGATATAAACTCTTAAAATGAAAGATTTTCCATATCTCTTCCTTCTGTTAAAGATATAGGTAACGTTTTTCTCATGAGAATCGCTGACTGGTTCCCACAATGTAGGTGATTTCATGTTTTACGGCAGTTGTGGTGACATTTGATCACCGCAGGGTAGGCAAAACATGAACCACACACACATCACATTCAACACGAGATCACAATCTGGATCACAAACGCACACGTGATCTAACTCTGGAAGCCTCTTTTACAGTGATCACACACACACACTGCTTTCCCCTCTCCCTCTGTCCTTTCATTTCTCTCTCTCTCTCTCGCAAACACAATCTAGGTCACACACCTGCTGAAGCACGGCCATACACCCTAACTCTTGGCAGAGCACACAGTGTTGCCATGGTTTTAGTGTGTGTGTGTGTGTGTGTGGAACATTAAGACTTCATTAAGCCTTTTAAAGCTGCTTGAGTCTGTCTCTACACATGCTTTGAGGGACAGAGAGTGTTTTTGTGTGTGTGAGGGAATGCATGAGCGTCTATATTCGCATTTGAGACTGTTTATATTTTGTGTGAAGAAGGATGTGTGTATGTAATTAGAAACGTCTGCTCAGCACAAAGCCACATTTAGGAATACTTATTAAAATAGGTCAGCGTGTGTGCGGGTACACACACACACACACACACACACACAAATATACACAGAGGGACAATCAAACACAAGCAGGAGTCGCAGCTGATTGAATAAACAGAGATAAAACAGAAACAGTTAGATGGTAAATGTCATATCAGTCCACACCCAATGACAGAGAGACAGACAGCGAGAGAGGGGCGCTGGGGAATAACGGCGGTGTTAATCACTGACCCTTGGGCTATGACATACTGACACGTGTCTCGCCACAGTAGCTGCTCTTTAACCCAAGCAGGATCAATTTCAGTTCGTCTCTTCTGTAAGTAACATGCGTATTTCCACTCGTCTGTACTGAACTTGTGTTCAACGGGAAGGAAAAATCACTTTTATGTCAACTGTTTCACCATTAAAACTAAGTTAAAAGGAGAACAGACGTTGACTTTTGAGAAGTCTAGTCAGATTTGACTTCTAAGAAAAGACCCAGGAAACTCTCGTCTCTTCGACAGTTTCAGAAGTACCTCTCTTACTGTGGTCACAAGCTAGACATTTCAACTTTCAAAATCTATCATCAAATCCTCCAGAGACCACATTATCTATGCTAGCCATGCACCTGAATTTCACAGAGCTTCACACTTACTTTATATTTCACTTCAAAGAATTTTAGGAGAAGGATCTGTGAAAAAATCGGATGAATCCCTGAGCTATAAAAGAGCGATCTGTGAGCAATATTGTTCTCTTTAGCAGAACTAGTGCTCAAGAGCTCCTAAATGTTTCACAGCAAGGCATAGAGCGCTTCTGAGTTGTCCTGCTCTGTTCTCTGCTCTCTTTGGGTAGACGTGACCTTTCGTGTCTGTTTTTTCCCCTCTTGGCGAGACTGCAGCAGCAGAGCTTGTTCTGGATGAAGAACTGCCTCTGCTTTGAATTTCTGATGAAGAGATTCAGCTAATACTTTCTTTTTAGTGCTTGACTGCATTCAAACTGCTCTGATTTAGTGTTGAAATCCCTCCTCAAGCTGTCTTTCACTAGAAATCTTTCAGAACGGAAAAATGTGATTCATGTCTTGTACCTTTATTTTTCCAAGTGTACTTTTTGCTAAAGAGAATATATATATATATATATGTGTGTGACATCCTGTTTCTGTCTTGTCTTGTTTTCCCCCCTTGTCTGTTGCTGCGTCCGAAATTGCATACTGCTTAAGTAGGTACTACATTTAAACCAAACGTACTACTCGACCGTTAAAACAGTAGGTACTATATAGTATGATTGGAACATACTACATCCGCCATATTGATGTTGTCACGTGTCACGCGTCGTCACAACAGCGCGACAATTTAAACTTTCAA
>JAUMHR010000072.1:16364267-16393827 GCA_032361145.1 Enteromius fasciolatus | reverse complement strand
TATCGTCTATCGACCCAACCCTAATCTGAATGTTCACATATAGAATGTTTGATACTGTATTTTTAGCATGAGCGTGTTTAAAAAAAATTTAATGTTTGTTTCAGAAATGTGGACATTTTGTGGTGAATTGTGGTCGCTCAAATATTAAAGGAAATCCAAGGTCACAGTTTCTATTTCCAATTTAATACACAGCTAAGAAAACGTATAGCCCGAAAGCATTGCTTTGGGCATTTAGTCTGAGAGTTGCTTGAGTAAAAGTGTCTGCCAAACACATGCTAATTAGAATTTTAGGGCATTCTAGGTGCATTCAGAAGTTTGATTTAAATGTTTGAATTTTTTATCAAACATTTTGTAGACATCATTACTGCATTTAAAAGTTCGAATGTAAATTAAGCATATTTTGAACCCTGTACATCTATTTAAAAGAGTTGAATGTTTTATTCATAATTTCAGAATTAAATTTGAGAATTAAATGTTACATAAATATGCATCGTTCTGAATCTTTTGATCAGGAAAGTTTTGTCATTATAAGCACATTTACATGATCATAGGCCTTTTCAGCTACAATTTTGCCAGTATAAGTGCGTTTGAACACTTGACTCAAACTTTTAAATGTCGGACATCTGTACAGCCTGAAAGCACTGTAAGTAAGTTTGGGTAAAAGTGTCTGGCAAATACATACACGCTAATTCAAATATTCAGCATTTTTGGCCATTCTTGAATGTTTGATCAGGAGCATTTGTACACTGTAGGTTCATTCAAATGTTAAATTCAACATTTTGAGCTTTATAGGCGTAATCAAGCATTCACCACATTGTGAAACAGCCATAATTGAATCATCTTGTGTTTTTGAATGAAGATCAGAAATGGTTATGGAGAGACAAAAGAGTTATTAACCATGCTCTAGCAAACTTCACACTTAATAAAGCATACAGACACCCGTCTATGTGTGTGTGCGCCAGACAGATGACGCAACACACCCTACAAAAAAAGCCCTAAAATGCATTGCATGTTACCATTGGTCAAGATCTTCTGAGCTCAAGAGAAAGAGAGAGAGAGAGCAGAGAGGAGAGAAAAAGGACATTTTTGAGTTGCTATGCTACCAACCTCTCTCTGATTATCTTTCTATCTTCCTCCTTTTCTTCCTTCTGTCTTTCAACCTCACCTTTCCCCTTCATCTTCTCACTGTCTCATTCACACAAAGCCACACTCAAACTCTCTCCCGGTGTAGGGATGCGTGTCGGACACCGAGGTGATTTCAGCTCTCCTGCCATTATCTGTGAGATGTGTGTTCCTGACCGAGAGTGTGTGTAAGAAGGGGGGAGCGTGAAAGGAAAACAGCAATTATTCATTTAGAGGAGATCATTAGTCATAGGAACCAGTCCTACTGCCTTTTGAAACCACATTCACACAGAGCTTCATTTGTCCTGCAAACGTGAAGTGAGTCTACCATCACGTCAGGTTGTCATTTTTCACAGCGGCTGATTTTTCTTCCGCGTGTGTGTAATTACGATGATGTATGTGTGTCGTCTGTGGGTGTGTGTGTGTGTCTCAGGCAGTATTTACAACTAACAAGAGGCTTTTTCCTGCTATTCTCACACACACGTTGGTGTGTGTGTGAGCAGAGCTGTTCAGCCATGAAGCGTAGACAAGCTGTAACAGGTCAGAGAAGCATTTCACACACGCAGTCACATGGCTGCACACACACACACACACACACACACACGCAGACAAACTCACAGGCGCACCTGCAAATCAACTCAAGCATTGCATACTCACACTCCTGCAGTATCTCTTATTGACAGACTGCAGGAGAGAAACATTTACACACACTCTCTCTCTCAGTAAACACTTCCCCGAGGCTTGTGGGAGGGATACATTCACCAGCATCAGATTTCAGCCTGGACCACGTCCAACGCTCCGGCAGAAATGTGCTTATAGCATCAGCATTTATACACACACAACCTGACACTGCCTTCCTGTCTGACAAACCACACGCTCTTTTTTTACTGGGGGTTTTTCATTAGATGTACGTGTAAATACATTCTGCTAACTGTAATAATCTGTTCGTTTCTGAAACACAAGTGAGGAGTAAATGAGAAGGGTCTGGTTGTGTTCCTGATGAAACCGACACTGGGTGTGTGAAAGGCAAGAGAGAGAGAGAGAGTCAGGGGAATAAAAGCATGCTGCCAACATAGTAGCATGAGACTATCATGTGACTTTGTGTGAGCGTGTCCGTGTCTGTTGTACATACTGTCTTTAGCGCTGAGTGCAAACACACACACATACACACATTCACAAACTGTGATCCACAGAGGCGCCTCACTGATCAATAATTTACTGAGCGCAGAGAGAGAGAGGAAAGGTGGGCGGGTGAGAGAGTGAAAAAGAAAGACAGACAGAGAACAAGAGAGAAGAAAAGAGGCAGATGAAGACAGTGAAAATGTGAGTGTACATGTTTATAAAGCGGACTCACGTCAGAGCTGCATGAAACACAACGCGTGACAAGCATTTCTTAGTTAATTAGCAGCATTCACCTATCTGTCATTAAAAACAGACACATTGTTTTGATTTTATTTATATGAATTCGAAAAGCAATTAACACAGCGATGTAGAGCAAATCATCACAATCTTATAATACAGTGTATTTCTAAATAAAATACATTGCAGGAAATCATTTGGATGGATTTCGTCTATGATGGACGAGTGCAGTGCTTACATGCTGCTCAAGTTCTGTGTTTGGATCAATTTAATGTGATAAGATATAGTAGTAAGTTTTATTTGTAATGTTTAACAATGGAAAACTCTTCTTCTGCTCACCAAGGCTGCATTTATTCGATCAAAAATGGAGTATTATCATGAACTATTATTACGATACATACATTATTACGTATCATTACAAATGTGACCCTGGGCCACAAAACCAGTCTTAAGTCGCTGGGGTATATTTGTAGCAATAGCCAAAAATACATTGTATGGGTCAAAATTATAGATTTTTCTTTTTTGCCAAAAATCCTTAGGATAGTAAGTAAAGATCATGTTCCATGAAGGTATTTAGTCAATGTCCTACCGAAAATATATTAAAACTTAATTTTTGATTAGGAATGTGCATTGATAAGACAACTTTAAAGGTGATTTTCTCAGCATTTAGATTTTTCTCTACCCTCAGATTCCAGTTGTATCTCGGTCAAATATTGCCCTATCCATCTAAATCATACATCAATGGGAAGCTTATTTATTCAGCTTTCAGATTATGTATAAATCTTAATTTATATTGGTTTTGTTGGTCACATATATTTTAAAACATAATTTATTCCTGTGATAGCAAAGCTGAATTTTCAGTCTGCAGTGTCACACGATCCTCCAGAAATCATTCTAATGTGATGATCTGCTGCTCAAGAAACATTTCTTATTATGATCAACGATAAAAAAAGGTGTGCAGCTTAATATTTTTGTGAAGACTGTGATAATTTTTGTAGAACAGCATTTATATAAAACAGAGGTCTTTTAACATTATCACTTTTTGGTTTAAGATTATGCTCATTTGCTGCACAAAAATGTTTATATGTTTACAAGCTTTTATCATAAAGCAGTGTTATTAAGCAGCAAAAAGACATGCATTACAATCCGAACCTGACAGAGACAGAATCTGTCAACGAAAGTCAATGTGAGTGCAAGAGTGTGTGTGTGGTTAGGTGTGGTGAAGGAGTGCATTGTGCATGTGAGTGTGTGTGTGTGTCATGAAGGAGTGTCCCAGACACACTGCTGTGATTTAATGCCAGCAAACATCATAATGACACGATAAGCTACAGTTAATGTGCATGACACGAGGAGAAAGACAAGAGAGGACACCACGTCCTTTAACTGCCTCATATTATACTAGCAAAGCAGCGGCAGGCATCCGTTCGTTCACAGGGAGAGTGAGAGTTGGACACCTTGTGCGGCTGTTGGCCGGCTCTCCAGTCCCATGACTGCGATTCTGTCATGCATGATATTCTGCAGTTTAAACAAACTCAGTCTCCTCTGTCTGCCAAACACACACACACACACTCTTCGTCACCTTCACACTCTCTCCTCCACACATATAAAGACTCGCAAACATTCACACAGATAGTGAGAGAGTCAAAGAGACATGCGCGATTACACAAACATCCGAAACAACCACACACCCTGCTGCCGAACTCCCAGGGCTGTTAAATCAGAGGACAGAGAGGAATTCACAGAGTTCTGCAGGACTAATAGGAGTTTCGCTTTCTCAAACACAAACAGACACATCAATGCATCATCAGAAGGAGAAATGAGTTAAAACAGCTCTGTATTGTGTGTGTGTGTCTCAGTAGGGCTTAAATCTACAATCACACAGCCTGAGCTGGACTTCTTACGTATTTCAGGAGATAAGCTAGAGCACACACACACACACACACTCATGCAAAATCTGTCTGGTCCGCAGAATCACACATTGCTTCCCTGGCAAAGCTTCAAACCATCTGCCAAAGGTCAAGGGTCAAATGAAAAGAAAGCCGTATATAAAGCACACGCATTTTGCAGACTGACTGACTGAGAGGGTCACGTAAATATATAAACAAGAATTCACAACTCATATTAACAAGGTATTAGAGAGAGAGAGAGAGTTTAAAAATGTTTTGCTTCTCTCCACACGAGCTGATGAAATTCAACCCTTGTCTCTGACACTGCAGAACCATATATCTGTGTGTGTGTGTGTCTGTAGCCCGACAAACACACGCGTGGAGAGCAGGAATACGGCCCTCAGTGCCAGCACATGCAGGGACGGGGAGGGGAAGAGGAGTGCTTAAATAGAGCCGAGTACAAACACACACAACCACAGAAAAAGACAAGACAGAGACGAGGCCAAGCAGAGACATCTGGCTTTAGTTAATGCAGTGCAGAACGGAATTAATGCGATATCAGAGCGAGTCGATAAAACACACGCGCAGCTGAAATTAATAAATGTCTGCATCAGACGAACAATATCGCTGCAACATGCACACTTGCGCAATCCAAACAGAAACACTGTCTGGATAAATAAACCTCCATCAAATCTGGCTTAACGTGTGCAGCACAATCATATCTGAATTTCATAGAGAAAAATATAAATTAACATGACTGACTTGAGCTAAATACACTTGTCATGTTCATTTGCAGCTATTTGACATTTTGGTGACTTGGTGGCTAATACATTGGAACTGGTATTACCTAATTTCTTAATATCTGCTTACGCCCCAGTGATAGTTATGTTTAGGTGCGGGGTGGACTTTCTTACTTTATTTCTAAAAATAGACATCAGTTCATGCGAAATCGTTTTAAGGATCAGATCACCAAGGGTCATACGTTTTTAATTAAAATACGTGTCATACATTTCACAAAATTGCGTCATCAAGAATTTCCCCTCCCAAACCGATAAGACTTCTTTGAAAAACAAACGAAAATATATTCAATAAAACCTTGAGAACAAAATAGCTCAATTAAATCGGTTAAGTTAAATTTGTACCTTTTTTCCCGCTAATATATTTGCTGCTCTGCCATATTCACCCATCAGCTGTTTTATAGTAAATACCCAGATAACACTTTTGTATCGTGGTTTTAAAACAAAAAAACGGTGCATATCTCAAGCTGTCAAGTCCAGACACACTGCAGATATTTGGACATTCAAGCCAACCAGCGTTTGCGGTAAACCCCTGAGAATACAGCACAGTAAAACAACAGGTTGTGAAGGAGATGAGAAGCATTAGGATCTGTGTGTGTGTAACACGGCAGGAGGCTGTAACCCAGGGAAAGCTGTCAGTCACACGGCTAAGCTGCTGTTGCCACGGGGACATCGTCTAGCGAATGGTGTAAAAGACGCGAGTCCTCAAAGACACATACACACCAGCACTTACAATCTCATGAAACGCAGAAATACACCAGGAGAGAAAACACAACAGCTGTCCTGGTAAACAAACCGAGCTGTGTTCTCCAGCTTTAAAAATAAAACCACAACCACCAGATCACTGCAGATCTAAACTGAGGACACAATCCAAATAAATACAGTACCATATAATAAGATTAGAGTTGTATCTAAAATAATTGACCTCACAGAGGGCAAACAAACTCTCATACAGTAAAAAAATCCTGTTGGTGTGAGTTTACAACCACAAAGAGCTTGTTAGACAAACACACACACCCTACAGATATATTCAAGCAATCCTGCACCTGTACTGGGAAAATGAATGACAGATATGCACGCACGTGAATGCAAGCCTTTGCCAAACAATCAAACCACAAATGATCCGAGTAACAACTATGCATGCTTTCTTTCCCTATCTTTTACACACTTCCACAGCATATCACAGCACGACTAAACTATGCACACAAACTGTTAGAGAGAATGAATAAAACACAGGGCACTTGCCAGATAACAGAGCAAAGTTTCTACACTGAAACAACGCAATCCTCTGTTTTCTGCACCCTTGTGGAATACATACTGTATATTTGATTTACACTTTAAACGTCAATGAAACAAGCTGCCACAACTTGTTCAATCAGTTACGCAGTGCGATCCTCGGAGGGTGATCTGCTCTTTCGCGCAGCACTAGTGTAAGAGGAAAGTGTGCCTTTGACCCTCATAATTAACTTCACAGTTGTAAAAATGCAAATATGTCTACTGCGGTGCACAGGGTGCCAGGAAAGATTCAAACGAATGAACTGTAATGGCTTCACTTAAGTCAACATGCATTTAGTAACTCGCAGGGTTCCCAGAGCTTTTCGCTAATGAATATCCATGGCTTTTCCAGTCGTTTGTGATGGCTTGATGGATTTTTAAAAGCATTTTATAGAGTTCAATCAGCAATTTGTAGCCAAATATTGTAGAACTAAAAATCTTTGAGAAAATGTACATTAGCTCTTAACTTTTCAAGCCTTTTTATGCATGCATATACAGTATATATATATATATATATATATATATATATATATGCGTATACGTAACTACAAAAATTAATTGCATGCATGCAGATGTTTTTAAATATAAAATGCAATATATGTACACAATAAGTGCATTACATTAAATTAATAATAAATGTTAATACACTTAGACACTTCATATAACAAGGGTCTATAGGTAACAATATTTTACCTTGTCCTTGCCACACCTTGCATGTATTTACTACAGAAATAACAGTAAGTTATTCATAAACACATGCTGTTAACCCTAAACCAACCCCTAATCCTCCTAACCTTAAAATTGCTATATTACTCAGTCCTTAAATGTATAGTTATACTGTAACAACACATTCAAATAAAGTATAACCTTAATTATGCTAGTTTTCCAGGAAAATACCATTTCAAAAAAAGGTAAAGGTAAAAGGTACCTCGGAAAAGGTAACAAATGCTAGTAACCCATATTAAAAGGTGTTATATTGCGTATTAGTCAACTATTTCTACAACAGTTTGTTCAATACAGATGCCTCAGCAGCTTCATAGTGATAAACAGGAAACACGATCGATTATTGAATCTCAACTATGGAGATATTTCAGATTTTGCAGAAAAACAGCTTGTGTGTCATTATTTAGTCAGCTCGGTGTTGTTTTACTAATAGTTAATGTGCAATTACATACTAGTTATTCATTGGTTATTTCGCAGTAACGTTACTCGCATATGTAAACACATTAACGCTGTAGTGCAAAGTGTATCCGTTCCTTCCCAAGATCTGTTTGAAGTAAATATCAGTATACAAAGAAAAAGGGGATGTGTTTATAAATAAGACAGCTCGTGATGAAGCGGTTCTCGGTGCTGTGGTGGAGTGATGGAGTCATTAGGCACATCAGCGGCAGCGCAGTAAACTGTCTCACAACAGCTGATTAGTCTGAGTGAAGCCCGGCTGAGCTATGACCACACACACACACACACACACACACAAACAGTTGCTTTTTTCTCTCTCTCTATCATAGTAACACGCCCAGCCTTCGACCCATAGTAAAAGCCGTTTGAATGTCCGTTGACTAAACTGACAGAAACGAACCCTAACGTCACCAGCTTTCAAAATACTTTCGCTGTCATATCAGCAGTTCCTCCAAACTTCTTTCTTACTTTTAATCCGTATAAGTGACATCAACTGAAAAAGGCTCAAAATCAAGCGTGTCTTGTCGTAAATAAGGGTCGTGGGGTAACGTTAAGTTTTACCGTTTGCGCAGGCGAGTCGCAGGCGCGGATGACTCCGGCTCTCCAGCTCCAGCGCGAGATTCCCGCGAGCTCCAGCCGCTCTCCGCCGCTCACGCACAGGCAGCGCTTCCCCACCAGCTCCACCGCCATAGTCCCGCAAAAAGTGCGAGAAATGTCCACGGACAACGAGCAAACTTCCTCTTACTGCGGGCTGCGGTGTTGACACATTATTAAAATATGGTGACTAAAGGAGATTCTTGTGAGTTTGAGTACAAGGGGTTAAATTCCCTGCATAAGTCCTCTGGCGAACGCTGGTGTCTCTGTGCGCCGAAAAACTGATTTACACTGGGAGTAGTAACAGTCATTATGGCTCTCTCTCTCTCTCTCTCTCTCTCTCTCACTCACTCACTCTCTCACACGTGGTATTCATCCGCCCCAGTTAAAGCACACAGGACTATGAGACCGCAGCGGGCAGGCTTGTCCGTCCGCCAGACTTCAGTTCTTTCTCAGTGGACTGCTACATACTACAAGAAAACTAGTCCCTCATCTGCGCTTACATTCTGAACTTAAACTCCACGAACACATTTTACAATTACAGTTTATAAATTACAGACTATAAATGATTGATTGGTTTTTATAGGAACTCATAACTTTATAGTAAAATACACCTGAATTATTTTATCGACCTTGCAGTTGCCAAACACACCAAGAATTTAAAAAAGTTAAACATAACGTGAAAGCTAAATAAATAAACGCTGCATATTAATTTATTTATGTAGGCTAGATCAAACAAATCTTATTTCCTTGGAGAGTGCACACATTTCCAATATAGGTTCCTGAATAAATAGTGATAAATTGTAATCGTATTCACCCTTTAGATTTATAAGTAGCACCTATTTTATTCAAAAGTAGGCCTGATATATTGTTCTGTCGTTTCTAATTTGACCTGCAATCAACTGGGTATAATCATCTGTACATATGTTGCTAAAAGCATCCAAAAGCGTTGTTAGTGGTTAATTCTGCATCAGATGACTAAGTGTATACTCGGGACGGCTGATGTCATCAGGCATGACTGCTGTCATGTGAATGGGGAAAAATAAGCTGACATACGCAAGCATAGTTATGTGGGAAAAATGAGGAACTATTATGTCTAATGTTCCGGGAACCTCCCAAATTTTGCCATGTAACTTTCTTAATTTTTCAATGTTTAGGAATGTAAGCAGTCCACTGACAGAGAGGAAAAAACATAACGAATTTATAATGTTATTTGACTGCCCTCATGTGTCGTGCATTGGATATACAGCACACTACACTGAGCTGTCTTCCACAAAGATGTATTATTTCATTTTATTTAAATGTATTATTTAGAATTTACATAAAACGTAATATTTTTGCAGTTAATCTTAACCAGTAGGTCTCGGTCTCATAGTTACCTAAAATAAAATGAACGTTAACTGAAATAAAATATTTAACACAAATAAACGCGTTTTTCATATTGTACAAAGCATTTCTTACTATATATTTAGTTTAACTTGATACACTAAATATAAATTGCTCTGCGCACCTTCGGATCACTGCAGCAGGATATTCGGCAATTCAGTAATAAAATGAACACGCGGAATAAAAGAATAAAGTTAGAGGGATGTTTACAAATCTCACGCCGCACGTGACAGGGGCGTTACCTTCGAGGAGCTCGACCCCCTTGTTCTTTCTCTCCATTCATTTCTCATTCAATACTTCCTGTGAAAGGTAAACAAATGGCGCACCTCACTCCGAAGTGTAAAATGGTTCAAAATGTAAGCCAAATACGCTTATTTAAGAGTTCAAAATGCCCGGACAGAAGAGAAAATATAATGTTCGCTTCCCGCCTGTGAGTATTGCTTCGTTTTTGTAGTTTTATGAGCCTCCCGCTTTGCTGCTCAAATGAGCGCCACTGAACCTCTCACAACTCACCCTCCTCTTCGTCTCATGGCCAGGGACGCATCAAGAAAATAATGCAAAAGGATACAGAGGTGGGACGAATCGCTACAGCGGTACCAGTCATCATATGTATCCTTTCAAAACACCCGATACTGAGTGATGGTGGAGAGTCATTGGTATTTGCCTTGTGAAAATTATGTCCTGGTTTTAGTAAAAGAAAAGGAAGAGGAATAAAAAAGACCGTTTAAGCCCACTTTTTTTTTTAACTATTATAATCATTATACTTAAATAGAAGAGTGGACTGGAGAGTCGACTCCAAAAGAGTCATTTCCTCGGTTCTGACTCTTCGAATCTTTTTGTTCGACTCCTAAGTTCACATTTTTTGAACGCTGTGATTGGCTCAAATCAGTGAAACAGCATGCTAAAAATCAATCACACAGCTAATTTTAACATTAGTTCAGACTTTTCAAGTCAAATATCAACGTATAAAATAAGATGTAATTTATGCAAGTATCTGAATTAATGTTTTTTTTAAATGATAAAATATTTGTTTATTTAAATCTCTATCTATCTATCTATCTATCTATCTATCTATCTATCATATTGTTCATTATTCATATTTATTCATATTGCTGCTGTGTTCCATAACTGCAGATTTAGCTAAGGCTTTAGAAATGTTCCTCAGATCTCTTCTCACCACGACCTGTAAAATAACCCAGTCCAGGAACAGCAGAGTGATGTCCATTAATCACATGTGAGCTTCAAAACAGGCATCCTCTTGTCCTAAATAACACAACTATTCCTGTGCATTTCCATCTACTCCTGTTCTTTTATTATACGTCATTATGCATGATCTTTGTAGGAAACAGTGCATTCATTCAGAGAAGTTGTTTGACTTCCTGAAGGATCTGGCAGATCAGGCCTCCACCGCATCAACTTCAGAGTGCAAAACTAAGGGCAAATGGCAGTCACACAGGTACAGTATAATCTGTCAAATTCACAGGGGCCTGGCAAATAGATAAAGGCAGATACTGTGTTGTTCATACAAGCCACTATTGTGATCCGTTGATCTTCCTTTAGGAAACGGTGGCAAAGTGTGTCTATCAAAGCCAGGTCACCAGAGAGGGAGGAGCCACCCCAGAACGCAACCAATGATTCGCTCATCAACAGTGATTCATCCAGTGTGAGTTATAGTGATCGTTTATACTGACAGGGATATTTGTGTTTTAATGTTCTTCACGTGCATTTATTTTTCAGGAGTCTGAGCTGTTTATCTGCTTGGAAACTCACTCACCTTGACCAGGCTTCAGAAAAGGTGAGATTTGTGGCGATATATTAATGTGTAAAAACTAACATATTATAACTACATCAATCCACTGATCTGCAAATTGTAATTTTCCCTTTTATCCTTATTTAAGTCTGACAAGATCTCTCGCTGAAAACTGCAGTGTTATTTATGAAGACCCAGCATCTTTTGGGAAGGGGGTGTTACAGTTATTCTTAGCATCTGACATATTTAATTTTTAATTTGTGAAATTGCTCTGTTGTGGTATTATAGTGACCATGAAATTAAGTATAAGATGTTTGTTTTCAAGTTTTCCAGGGAGTTTTAAATTCCGATAGGGAAAATATTTTGTTTATTATATAATAAGAGATTTTGAGCAGCTCCACTATTTTTCTTTCAGTTGGATTCATAATTAAAACTGTAGTTTGAACGGTCTAATGTTTACAGTGTAACATGATTTTCTAAACTGAGACACATGTGATCATATATTTATAGATAAAGGTAAATATATTTTTTTCGACCCGTCATCGCTAAAGGCAGGTCACCGTTTTGTTACTATTATCCACAGTAGGTTACACGGTTCTGTAAGCGGCATATTGTATTTTATAGTAAATATTCTATAAGGTATATTTTAAGATGTCAATATTATACGATATTGTATAAATATGCAATTTCTACTCCTAACCTAACTACTGTGATATATGACAAGATGTAGTGAAAATGTTTAAAATGAGCAAGAATATATTATAGAGCAATGCAAAATAATGGCTGAATAAAATATCTGAGGATGATGTTTCAAAGGAAATTTATTTTAAGTAAACGATGCTCAGAAAGTGTGATGCAGAAAATACACAATATAAATAAAATTCAAACCTTTTTCTGAATCATAATTTGGGGCAAAACAATTTCTTCTGAGTGACTTTAAACTGGTCGGTGGTTCCCTTTTTTTAAACATTTCAGCAGCTAAAACCAGGCGAAGCCCGTAAAGACTGAAATACAGTACTTGCAGTAATATCAAGCAAATAGAAAAGCAGTGATCTAAAAATAGCCAGTTGTGCGTTCTACATTTTCTTTTTAATTCAGTCAGTTTGAGACAAAAGAAGCAGGCTTTCCGTGGCTTGCATCTATATTGGGGAATATAAATGACTGAGTAAAAATCACATGTCCATAATACTATTAGATGAGAGGACAAAAATCAACATGTATAACAATTTTCCTCAGAAAGAAACATTAATTAAGTGGTCCGAAATCTCTTTATTGTTCTCTCTCCAATCTTCAAGAAGATCCAAAAGAAAGCCT
Organism: Enteromius fasciolatus; assembly: GCA_032361145.1. Classification (NCBI taxonomy): domain Eukaryota; kingdom Metazoa; phylum Chordata; class Actinopteri; order Cypriniformes; family Cyprinidae; genus Enteromius; species Enteromius fasciolatus. The sequence goes on along the minus strand of JAUMHR010000072.1, from coordinate 16,381,165 downwards.
CTTAACGTATCAAAAACCACCCAGTGCATAAAAGGCACCGTTCAACCCTGTGACCCTTTCACAGAACAGGACAGGAGTGCCGTCAGAGAGTTACCATGCTAAAATAAGTACACTATATTACACACATACACAGATATTTCAGAAGTCCCCTCTTTAGCGCTCATCTCATCTTTTCATTTCTGATTTTTCCATCGTTTTCGTTTACTGTAAACATCAAAATCATCCAAATAAAGGAACATGATAATCGACCTGCTGTTCAGTAGAGTCACATTCTGATCCTCTCTTTTGTAGGTGGAGCAAAATGAACAAAAATAAAAACAATAAAACAAACAAAAAGAGGCGGAAACGGAGGCCGCTACATCCTGGGCTCAGCAGAGTCGTGCGCCGTAGCCAAATGTCTGTTTAATGGCGTGGCAGTAGTACCTCTGCCAGCCATCTCGTGTTCGCTCCTCTTCGCTCTCAGGAACCGCCCGACACTCGATCTTTAACTCTGTCTCGTTACCCTTGTCTATGAAAGTCAATGTCACCATTGCATAGTGCTCTGAAATGAAAAGGAAAAGACAGACGGGGATGTTAAACACTGATCTGAGACAACCGGCTAGTCAGCTGCCAGACAGAGCTGGTGAACACAATATTTATAATGAAGCATGCATTTATTTATTGTGAGTTCAGACTCAGACCACATACATAATTATTCTTATTCTGCCATATTTAACTATACCAGAATTTTTATGGTGCTTTTTTGTTAGATTTTTTAAAAGAAACAAGCTTATGCTCTCACGTAAAGCTTTTTCACACCGAACATGAAACTTTGGCGGTGCTATGCTGCTTTTAAATGAAAACAACAGATCCCTATGAGGCTATTCATATAATCATTCGAGGCATGAAAAATCAAGGACTTTTCCCCAGTCACTCTGTGATAAAATGTCCATCCAATCAGATTTGAAATTCAATTAAATCAAATTTAATATGAAAGCAAAGACATGATTATGATGATTTATTTATTCTGTTTAATGCAGCTCAAAATATTTTCAGAACATTTCAGATGTTAATGACAAATGATGAGCAGGTGCAGCATTCTATCGATTACAAGACATACAAAAATTAAAAATCCACTTTAGATCACAAAAGTTACTACAAGAACTCAATTATGGTTTAAAATGGGATTTAACCAAAGACATTAATGATCAGATGAATTGGAAGTTTAAAGTGTAGCTTGATGCTAATTGTACCTATAATTATATTTTGGTAAGCATTAGATTTAGCATTTTTATTTCTGGTGAGTCTTCCTCTATTTTTTCATAATTTAATTAGAGCAGCAGATGGTGTTAAATATATATAATATATATATATATAAATATCTGAGGAGAAATGCATTGGTCAGCGCCACCTAGTGTGTAGGTGTAAAAACACAGTTTGTCTAGTTTTTTTAAATGAGAAACAGCTTTTAGGCTGCATTTGTTTTATTAAAACATACAGTAATATATTTTTTTTGTCATTTCAGACTCGGACCACATATAAATGTATTTTATTCCTATAAATGGCAAAACTGATTTTATTTAACTAGTCATTACTCCAGTATTCAGAGTCAGATGGTCCCTTCTAATATGCTGATTTGATGCACAATTCTTACTACTATTCTATTAAATGTGCTGCAAAATTAATTAATTGTCAATTTAAAGCATAATTGCTAAATACTTTTTTTTAAGGTCTCACACTGATAGCTCACTTTTTGTATGGCTCTTAGCATCCAACACTTACTATATCAAACAATGTACATATAACACACACTAAACAAATGTATCTGACGCAATGTGGTCACTCAATTATCTGCAGGCAGGGTGAGCAAATGTCTCTTACCACAAGGCCATGAGTTGAACCTCCACTTCATAACTATCTTCTGCTCAGGAACCTGTCGAACCCACAGCACATGATTTCAGAAATCGAATTATAATTCAGTCATCACTCAATGTATTTTTAGCTGAGCTGGTGATTTAAATGACAGTTTCTCCCGTCATCATGCAAATCCAAAATCTCACCAGATCCTGGAACTCTCCGTTCACGTTTCCGTTCAACAGACGAAACTTTCCACCCTTTTCAGCCTCAACCACAGCACTGCTGCGCGTGAAAGCCTGCACCATCTGTAACACACAATTCATCATTCCTCTCAAATAAATGCAATCACTAATGAGAAATGATCTGCTCATTAAATAATAAGAGCTTAGGGAATCAGTAGCTATGTTTCCATCCAAAGTTACAAATTAAACAAAAGCAATGTTTCCAATGTGTTGATCCGAACAAAATCATCACTTCCTGATTAATATCGGCTAAATATCATGAAGAAAGATTACATCTGCTGCAGTACAGGAAAAGGCCAGTTTCATAGTGTGCAGACGAAACACGCTCACGGTCTATTTACATCCCATCACAAACTCAAAAAGTCTTTTTTCATGCGCATTAAAAAATTATTCGGTTGAAGGGTTTCCACCATAGTTTATGAGCATGTTTTCATACCGGATAAGACATTTATTTTACTTGGTTCAGCTCATTTATTTTTTTATGCCCATCTTGGCAATTCCATCCGGTGTTTCTTGTATGATATTCCAAAATGTGCAAAAAAGTAGGTGGATGGAAATATAGCTAGTGGCTGTCAGCCGTGACGGTGGAGGAAGACTCACATCCTGATTGAGAAAGACCCTGTAAAGCTCTTCTGGTGAGGTGAGGAAGGTGTCTTTTATTGAGAACTTGCAGGTGGGGATTTTTACCCCTGTGTTGGGAGAAGGAGTAGCAGCGCTAGATGAGCCAATCTGAAAACACAAATAAACTGGAAGTTTATACTGATGCTGCATGTTACTTGCAGATTCGCTCATACGTTCAGATGCATCGGTGAATTACAATGGTTACATGAAGCAGATCTGTCACGATACATCAAGCTCGACTTTCAAAGCGTATATTGAGGTGACCAGATTTAACATTGGAGGGTGGCTGCTAAGAACAGTCCATGATACATGATAGCTAGTTGACTTGTTAAAATTCTGAACAGCAACGTTGTAGATTCAAGCCAACCACAATAAAGAAGCTGAAGCTTGTTTGCTGCATTTACAGATGACACAAACACATAAGAATGGCATCTGCTCAAAACAAATTATTGTAGGCTTAAATGATAAAACAATGCTATGAATTTGAACAATTACATTTGTTAAATGTATTAGCTCAATAATAAATACTTAAGCAGCAAACATTTTCAGCATATCTAAATAATTTGTTTTCAATCCATCATGACAATATTTACTAAAATACATTTTCACTATATAAAAATATAACGCATCAAAGCAAGTGCTTTGAATTAAAGACAGCACTGGTAATGATAGTAATGAAGTTCAAATTAGAGCTTACTTCTTAGACTCACCAAAAATTACATCCACTAATGTCAATCAAATTGGTTAGAAATACATTTTAGGGATGTAACGTATAACCTGGAGCCGGATGAAAATAGATTTAAATCTGAGACTATTTATCTCTGAGGGGAACAGACGACAGTTAGAAAAGCTGGTATTTTTATCATTCAGCTCTGTTTTGTTTTCAGCAGTTACCCAGGAAACACACAATCATTGTATGTGCCACCTTTCAGGTAGTTTACTTTGGCAAAGCTAAAAGTCAGATCATTCTTTTTTAGCTTTACATTTTGAAAATATAGTCTAATTTGGATTAAAAGCTGCTCATGCTGTTATTAGGATGACGATTAAAATGCAGTGGCAACCTCTAATTTTAAATGGAAAGAACAAGGGCTGGGCGATTAAACCATAATATTACACTTTTAATACATCCATGCTCTTGCACCAAACACCCCCCAAAAAACCCCACAGGATAGCAGTAGCTAAATAAACAGAATAAACTGCTTTTATTGATTCAACGTGACTAATAAACACTATGTGACAATATATGAGTTCTTCTTATAATTTTCTTTATAATATAGTACATAATAATGCACTGCTTAAAATACTACGAAATACGTTGCGTGCCTTATTCTATGTAAGAAGCCACATCTTCTCACAGAAGGATTTATTTCAAACACTCAACTGATGTTATAAAGTGTGTTCGGAGTAAAAACATGTTATTAAATGTGGTATTTCCACGTGCTTACAGGAGCAGAATTCACTACACAGAGCCATAGTTCACTGAGAAGCTACGCAAACAACTGTATGCATGATTTCATAAAATTGATGATTTTTGCATGTCTTGTCAGTGAACTACAGCTGAACTACAGAACTATAGCCCAGGAAAAGGACACCTTTTCATTCAGCGCATGTCTTCAATCTCATATTCACATATCATTGGGGCCAATGGGTAACAAACAAACCAACTTTATCATTTAGAAGTATAATTTATGGCTCACCTGAGTTTTGTTTGACTTGGTTGTTGCTTGCGCTGTCTGCTGTTTCGACATGCCATTGGCTGTTGGTAGGATCATGCCTTGTGTGAACTCTACAACAGATAATAACAGGATTATAACAATCCACATCCGACAGACAATGCAGTAGCAGCACTCGTGTACGGCGCCGGTTTAGGCGTTTCAGTCAGACTAACCTGTTTTGAGGAAGTCCACGTAACTGGCCAGCGCCGTGCGGATTTTTAGGACTCCATCGCTCCTCATCAGAGACAGCAACTCCGTGTCAGGCTCATCTTTACAAAGACTCACACCGATCTGTGATGACCCCAAACAATTGTCAGTAGCATCACTTACACAGTAAACACACCCAGCATAACTATTAAATTCATCAATAAATTACTTCTGACTTTAAATCGGTGGTTCTAACCTTTTTGGCTCAAAGCCAAGATTTATTTTTAATAAAGGCCTCATAACTTTCCAGTTCTATATGATTTACATATGATGTATTAATGTCTACCTGATAAAACATTTCAGAGCTTGGCATAACTAGAAACATGTATATTCATTATAAAATTACATTGTAAGATAATGGTTAATAATTCATGAATTATCTAGGTCTAGAATTCATACTTTTAAAATGAGGCTTCCTCATATATCCAGGTTTCCAATACTGTGGAAATAATATTTCAGTATTCAATATACAGTAACAGTATTAATTAAAATAGAAATCATCTTGATTACTCGTTATGTCTTGTTATTTTAAATCCTTTTAACGCACCGTGAGGTCTTGTTCTGGTGAAGGCACAGTATGTAAATAAGTTGTGTCACTTACATCAAGGTCGTCCATGTCGTTTTCATCCGAAAGGTTTGGAACTTCAATATTCCCCTTGTATTTGATGCCTGATTTTGATGTCCCTATTCAAACACACATCCCAAATCAGCTAAATAGTTTATAAAGCCACCAAATAACTGGTACAGTTAAACACTTAATAGGCCATATTCATTCCCCGTTCCAAATCGCTTTCCTCACCTCTCCAAGAGGCCTTCAGATTCCACTCATAGAAGAATATAAGCTTCCCTTTGCGGTTATTGATGGATGCTTCTCCCTCCACCTTGCTGACCTCTGTGATCTCACACTTGCCCTCTTCACTCTCCACCTGCAACCCCATGAGCAGATCCTTCAGCTTCTCTGATGACCAGTTTGTGGCGTCCCTCTCGGTCCTAATAAAATAGGGCATGTTCAACACTAAGGATTTTTCTTCTGGCCCAGTAGTTTGTGGGTAATTGCCCTAGCAACATTGACATTTACTACGCTAAAAAAGAAAATAATGTTTAAATCTCATGACATGCACACGCTAAACATTTATGACAATGCTAAATGTCAGCTGTGGAAATGAAAAATTAATTATTTACAGATTGTTAAGGATTTCTATTCGTCAGGCATCAGTCTTTTAAAAGAATAGACTGTATTATTAGGCTTTAGTAATTGCTATACAAAATTTCTCCACAAATACATAAATATACTGAGATCTGAATGCAGTTCAAACAGGAAACTGAATTAGCAATACCTTGAACATGAAATTGAGTAACCAAAGATTTTTTATTTATCACCTTTATTTCCAGTTTTACATTACTCAACCCTGAGAATAGTTCTTGACAAACTATAGAGTTACGTAACTGTCTTGCTCAATCATCTTTATCAATATTTTACACTAGATTTTGATGTATGTTGACACCTAAAACCCCTTTCCACTTATGAATGGAAAAGCTGCCAAACACGTATCATGGCTTACTGTTCCTGTTATTATTCCCCTGATGGAATTACCTTCAAAATCCGCGTTAACCTCCACATTATATCACTAAAACATGTCGTTTGCTCTTAGAAAACGTAGAGTATCTCTTCCTTAGTAATGTCCAAGGTGCTTTCCGCTGCTGAAGCTGGCACACAACGAACAGCAAAAACGATGGACATTTATCTGACAACGACAGCTGACAAACCAAGCAATAAACGAACAAAAACATGATTTTCGTCAACTCGTAAATATATCGACAAGAAAGCAGTCGCGTGAAAGCATGGCATGAGTAAACTTGCGACGACGCTAACGGACCACTAACGTTAGCCACACCACCATTTCACTTTATATATAAAATAGCCACAGAAACAACAACTTGAGCTTTCTCGGTCGCAGAGAGTTGAACCGTTGTCCTTTTTGTATTTTCTTCGGCCGCGTCTTCAAGAGACAACAGATTTAAAGAGGACAGCTCGGGTCAGAGGAGTGTGTGCTTTAGCATTTTAGCATCAAGATGGCTTGAGTGAGTGAGTGAGTGAATGTGCCGGTCACTCTCACCAGTGCCAGTTGTTGACATTTGTAGCATCCGCTCGCTCCTCCACGATCCAGCGAGGGTCTCCTTCTCCCCACTTCGCCATGATGATTTACAGTTATTCTGCTTTAAATGAATGAAGCTGTGTGTTGTGACAGAAATGTGTCCGCCACGCGTGAACTCTCGCTTCTGGAACCCTCTCGACTGCTGCCTCTGGTTTTGCTGCTCGTAGAAATTACTGGAAACGGAAGTGAGTCACGCTCAAAGCTCTCCGTGTTAAACACCGGCCGCATGGAGAAGATTCCGCACGAACGTGTTACACGTGAGAATGAGACGTCTGACAGTTCTGTGTAGATCCATACGAAACAAGCTATATATGGCATAGATGTAGTTTTAATTGTTGGTATTATAATAATAACATTTGTTGGTTTTTGTACATGAGCCATAGCAGTGACATTTGTTCTGGGAAATAACTTGTAACGTTAGTACCACGTTAATAATAAAGAATTTATTCTGCAGAATGGGAATGTAAGATGTATATGTAAAACAGTGAGTGGTAGATTACTTATCTATAAATTTGGACTGTATTATTACCATATTGCCATCTCGCATTATTAAAGAATATACAATTTCGCAATTTGTGAGGGCAAATGCATTGGATGAATATTATTATGCTTAATGCACTTATCGCTGCATTTAATACTTTGAAATTGTATCGCATCTCTTTAAATATATATATATAGTAGTCATTCAATATTTGAATATTTGTGTTTAAGGACAACTTCGATGAAAGGTTTTGATCCACTTCAAATGTTGACTAGTGCATATATATATATATATATATACAATAAAAAATATAAGAAAAAAATTATGAAATAAGGTCATATAAAATGTAAAATAAATATAATTAATTTTAATATTTTAAAATTCAACAAAGTTCTGACAGTAAATTGCTTTTGGCAGCACAGTTTTATAGACAACAGTTTGGCATAATTTCAGAAACATCAAGGACAAGAACTACAAATATTGCGAAAACAAAAATAAACAAAAGCCGTTAGTGGAAAGCACTTTTTCTTTGTAAAAATATGAGGTTCTTCAGCAATAATTTAATCTTAGTTTTGAAGCAAAAATGTAATCTTTAATTTAATCTTAGTTTTACGTGTGTGTGTGCCGTCTCTTGAACCGTAGATGATTTTTGTGTTTGTGACACTGAGATCACTCACCCTAAGCTGTTTTCCTCAGCACACAGGCACAATGAAGCTCCTGATTCTGGCTGCACTTGTCGGACTATGTCTTGCCCAGCACAACCCAAACACTAAACATAACAGGACCTCCATCGTTCATCTGTTTGAGTGGAGGTGGGCAGATATAGCTGAAGAATGTGAGAGATACCTGGCACCAAACGGCTTCGGAGGAGTTCAGGTATGTTACAATGCTTACTGATTCCAGCACAAATTTGCCTGCACTATTTTTAAGTAACAGAATGATAAATGTGATGTTTTGAAACTTCCCGAGCTTTCAGATTAGATACGTACAGAATGTTTTGAATTATAAAGTATTATAAAAATTTAAAAAGCCTATAAAACAACAGTTCGTTGTTGTGTTACATTTTTACAGATCTCTCCCCCCAGTGAGAGCATTGTAGTGACCAATCCTTGGCAACCTTGGTGGCAGAGGTATCAGCCAATCAGCTACAACTTGTGCTCCAGATCAGGAACCGAGGAAGAGCTGAATGACATGATCACACGCTGTAATAATGTTGGGGTAACTCAAAACTAAAGCACATAGTAATCTACCTAAAACAGTCAAATGATGATGCTTCAATGCTGCAATTAAAAAAATGTTTGTGCTACTTTGCCGTCCTGTAGGTGAACATATACGTGGATGCAGTGATTAATCACATGTGTGGAGCCGCTGGTGGAGAGGGCACTCACTCCAGCTGTGGATCATACTTCAACGCCAAAAAAGAGGACTTCCCCTCGGTTCCCTACTCATCATGGGACTTCAATGATGACAAATGTAAAACTGCTAAAGAAGAGATTGAAAACTACAGTGATATTTTCCAGGTTCTTGTTTGCAGCAGTGTTTTTACATCTTTTGTTTAAACACTTCAGGACATGTTCTTGTTGTTGACTAAATCTTGTTGATTTGGTGTTGACAGGTCAGGGACTGTCGCTTGGTGAGTCTCCTAGACTTGAACCTGGAAAAGGACTACGTTAGAGGAAAAGTAGCTGATTATCTGAACAAACTGATTGACCTGGGTGTGGCTGGATTCAGGGTTGATGCTTGTAAGCACATGTGGCCTGGAGACCTTACTAACATCTACGGCAGACTCAAGACACTCAATACCACTTGGTTTTCTCCAGGCACCAAGCCCTTCATTTATCAAGAGGTATCAGCATCCCATCAAGATTAGAGTTATGATTGCTAAATACATTAACACAAATGCCGTTTTTTCAGGTGATCGACTTGGGTGGGGAGCCCATTAAAGCCAATGAATATTTTGAACTGGGAAGAGTGACAGAATTCAAGTACAGTGCCAAACTGGGCACAGTCATTCGGAAATGGGACAAAGAAAAGCTAAGCTATCTCAAGTATGCGAGATTATGACGCAGCTTTCTGGAAAACCTGATTCTGATTGACCAACATATTCTTGCTCGTTTTGATCTGCAATTACACTTAAAATCATGCTCATCAAGGTTTTGTTGTAACCGTGTTTTGTTTCAGGAACTGGGGTGAGGGCTGGAGTTTCATGCCTACAGATAGAGCTGTGGTGTTTGTGGACAATCATGATAACCAGAGAGGCCACGGCGCCGGTGGAGCGTCTGTTCTCACGTTCTGGGACTCTAGGTAAAATAGTTTACCAAAGAACCACAACTATTTCTGCTGTGAGCGGTATGTTTACACTGTGAATTTTACAGGCTTTATAAGATCGCTACAGGACTTATGTTGGCTCATCCATACGGTGTGACCAGAGTCATGTCTAGCTACCGCTGGGATCGACATTTTGTGAATGGAAAGGTAAGACTTTCATGAGTGGATGGGATTTCAAATGCACAAGGTTCAAATGATCGATACAGTTTATTAACCTGGGCATCTACCCAAGAGATAATCTCCACATTTATAATAAATACAATTAAATATGATATGATATTAATCTAAAAACATAATTTGTTGCTTATATAAGGCCATATTAAATTATCATGGCATCTCATTCGAACACTGTAGGAAGCGTTAATAAAAAAAACTAAGTTATATGACAGTAGATTCATTAAATAAGGCAAATTTAATTAATTTAATTTGAAACAAACTTTGTTTAATTTTTTTTTTAAACAAGGGTTAACTAATGGTGAGCATTAGTGTGTGTTACCACATATATTTCTATAATTCTTAAACAGAACAAACTACATATGATTTCTTTTCTAACAAAATGTGTTGCTCCTTTAATGTTCTGTAAAAAGATATGTCATTTCTGAAATCATGCACATTTTCCTTAAGTTGTGCCATGATTGTAAAATAATGTTTTGGTGAAATAAAACACAGGATCAAAATGACTGGATGGGCCCTCCTAGCAATGCCAATGGATCCACTAAGTCAGTACCCATAAACCCAGACTCCACCTGTGGGGACAAGTGGATCTGTGAGCACAGATGGCGCCAGATCAGGTGGGTGCCAGTTTTTTATAGGTCTGCTGGACACATCTTCCTAAGGTCAAAGTTTAACCCAAGCCAATCACTTGCTTTATTCCCTACCGCAGAAATATGGTGCTTTTTCGTAATGTGGTCAATGGCCAGCCTCTGTCCAACTGGTGGGACAACGACAATAATCAGATCGCCTTCAGCCGCGGTAACAAAGGATTCATTGTCATCAACAATGATGACTGGTGAGAAACTTGCATCCCTAATTCATGAATAGTAAACATGTTATAATACAAATTAGTTCATAACCGCACCTTAACTACATTTAATGAATGTTCCAGGGCACTGAACGTGACGCTGAACACTGGTCTGCCCGTGGGGACTTACTGTGACGTGATCTCTGGAGATAAGAGTGGGAGCACTTGCACAGAAAGACAGGTGTCAGTGGGTTCTGATGGACGTGCCACCTTCAGCATCAGCAACACAGACGAGGATCCATTCATTGCCATCCATGCTGACTCCAAACTGTAGATTCAGTCAGGATATGATAATACAATACAATAAAGCAGAATAAAATCAACAGTGTAGTTGAGTTTTTGTTTACAGTCACGTAAAGAATCATATATTTTAAAAAAACAGTGTCTTATACAGAACCGTAATCTCCTGATTCAGTGAACAAGCATCTAAACAATTTTTATTCTGTTAATAAATTGGTGTCCATTCTTGACAAGAAGTATTCAACCATGTCAGCTTGTGTGACCTCTTGTGTTAGCTCTGCTGTCCACAACGTGAAAGAACAACGATGCAATGTATGATTATTATATTATTTTGTAGTACCTTGTCGTATTGTATTGAGTAGTATACTGTATTTTAAAATACTGTTTTAGAGCAACATTTTACTCGTGTAAAAAAAAAAAAGAAAAACGGAAGAAAACGCATTGCCTCGCGAGCATAACGCTGAGCTGATATTGGCGCGAAAATCAAACGCCAGAAGATTGATTTCCATTGTTCCTGAGGTGAGTAAATGTTCTTCCCCCCTAAATGGTTGTATAATCAAATACACGATTGATCACAAACAGAAATGTTAAAAAATTAGTACGGTCAGGTAAATTGTTTAAAGTAACAAAAGCCAATCCTTCTCCGCTAACGTTACTTTTTTGGACGATCAAATCAGCTTCGGCTTAATAAAACTTTTATCATAAAATCACTATAAATAAACATCTACGTTCTTAACATTAAACTATTAAAGGTAATTTAAGTAACTTTAACCTATATTTTGACGTAAAAAAGTCGAATTTGCTGCCCTAACGTTAGTCAATGCTGTGTATTAATGAAGAAAAATGATATCCATGTTCCCACACACCTTTTGTATTTGTTCATATTAGATATTTTTACAAAAAAAAAGTAATTAGTCAATGTTTATGTGCTACAGTATCTACAAATAACCACTAGATGGCACAATATATTGCCAATATTGATTGGAGATGTATTAATCTCTAAATCGAATAGATTATTATTTTAGTAACGTTAGTATGCTTGATAATTATATTTCAGGATTTAAAGATATCTTAAATGTCCGTGAAATAAAATCCGCAAGTTATGTACTTCAGAGAAAAGTGTGTATTTTGTGAAAAACGTGTATCATACTGTGCTGTATAATTTCTTTATTGTTATAATGTTATATTTACGAATATATTATTTTGAGAAATATTCATCATTAGTAATTTACTGTTGCTTTAGCACGTTTGGTTTATTTTACAGTGCGTATTAAAGCTTTTCTTATTTTCTGGAGCTCTGTGAAAGCAGGCAGATGTTTTGCAGCACTGAAGAGGTGACCACGGGTTCGAGCTCTGAGGCTGGGCCGAGCAGCAGCACTCTAACCCCGTATAACCTGATCGACTACAGACATGTAAGCCATAGACAGCAGGATCCTCCATCATCTTCTGGCCTACTGACTTCACACAGGTCCGATGATGTCAGGAACAGTGTGTGTCCAGGATCCAGCACTGCCACTGATACTGGTGCTCATACAGCTGTGTTCACAGACACAACACCAACTGGAGGTGACCAAGAAACTGAAAGCTATATCACATGAAATAAACTGGGAAAATATAGATAAAATAGACAGAGTGTGATAACTGAACCTGATGTGGTTTTCTAACAGCAGCTGTATCAATAGATAATAAACATTTTCTGTCTTTTTTAATTAGAGTGAATATTAATTCATTAAAAATAATAATAATAATATAAAATGTGTACTATATTATTAAAAATATTATTTAAGCAATATGTGAACATCTTTTATTCTTACATTAAACTGTATTATATAAAAATTTTCAAAGTGTGGAAAGTTTCAAAACTAACCAAAAATATATTTCACTCTTCCTATAACAACATAAAAAAATCAAATGATTACAGAATTTTAGTAGATTTGTAATGAGATGCATTTCTGAACCATAAAAACAGTTTTTTTGTTTGTTTGTTTTTTACAGAAATTAAACTTGAGGTTGTAAATCTTAATAAAAAAATGAAAGCAATATTTTAATTTTGCTTAGAATTTACGTATTTTTTACTTATTTTACAGTGAAGTGGTATTACCAAAGTTGTGTCTTGCTGCCTTAATACTTTTATTATTATTATATTTCAATTGTTTGGTTCCCTAAACGCCAGTGAAAATAATATCAACTGAGTAACTATCATAACTAAAAAGAGGTTTGACTTCACTTTAAAGTCCAGGGACTTTGCAAATAATTTTTCAGTCAATTAAATCATTTTTATTCTTCTTCAATCTGGTTACAGAAAAGGGTCCAACCCTTTTTCAGAAATCAAATTGAACAGAATACTTTTTAATTTTACTCTCAAAACCAGGTTAATGCATTTAACTTTTTTACATAAGATTTTCTTATGGGAGACATGTCCTCGGGGTCTCACTACATCATGTAGGAAGCACACATGAAAAACCCATATCAGTTAACTAATCCTGCGTTTCCTCCTCAGCACAGCGTCTGACAAACATCAGTGGAAGAGCAGACAGGGTCAGCTCTTCTGTGGGGTCATCTGTCCAATCCTGGAGCTCCAGCACTCCACACCTGAGGGCCACGCCTGCGCTCTCACTCCACGGCCGAACCCCTCAGAGAGACCTCAACAGTGTGCAGCTAAATAGCTCTCTTTCTGCAATCCTAATTCAATCTTAAATCAAAACTGATAACAACTCTGTGCAACTCTTTTAACACAGTGACAACATCTTCATCTGCATCTACGTCTGCGTCTGCGTCTCATGCGGCCTCTGTGATAGTGGCTGTGGTGGAGGGACGTGGTTTAGCTCGGGGGGAGATAGGCATGGCCAGTATCAATGTGAGATGCCCAGAGCTGGTGCTCTCACAGTTCGCAGACACTGGAACCTATGCGAAGGTGAAGGTCCATCCATTCTCCAAAACACTTGTCTGTTGTAAGATCAAGGCTATGGCTATGTTATAAATTGAAGAAGCGTCACACATTTTGACATTAAGAGCAAAACTGTGTAAACGTTACGCCATCCATTACATAGCAGAATCGAATAGAATTTGCTCCCAGCAATGGCTTGTTTTAATTAAAAACATTTACAGGATAAATACAACAGTCATAGATGCTTTAATTATTGGACATAAAAAAGGAAATAAAAATATGATATCCCCAGAAATCTCAATAGTGACTGTATCTGTATCCATTCTACACTCACAATGTTTCGTCTAGATATTAAACTCATTTAAGCAATTCCCCATAACAGACAAATAGTATTATTTAAAGTAAAGTTGCACTAAAAATGCATTGCTCTGGGCAATTACAAAGTCAAATAACTGCTCAGAACCAAGAAAATAGTTAGAAAATAATTTTTATTTGTCTTTATGTAAAGTCTTTGCTTATTTTTGAATCATGTTTTGCTATTTAAGATGCTTGCAAAGTGAAGGAAATACGCTTGTACTCAGAGACAGTCTCATGCAGTTGAGGAACATATGAACACATACAAAATTATGCTTAATTTTAATACAGGTCATTACCAAGCTTCATAACCTGATGCCTCTGGAGATTCTGATGCCCGACACTGCTAGTGTGAGAGGACAAGGAACCAAACTCTTCACCCTTATCACAGAAACCTTCCCGGTATCGTACATGTTTACCGCATCGATCTGGGGGATTTACAATTTACAGACTATGAATTAAACCCGTCGTTAGAGATTGAGCACACACTTTCATAATTCAGAATGACAGATGCTTCTTTATACCGTGTGTGCAGTCAGTCACATTCACTGCCGTTCAGAGGAAGTACTTCAATGAGAAGAAGGGCCTGGAGTACATACAGCAGCTCTGTGTCCCTGAGTTCAGCACTGTCCTAATGGAGGTGCAAACCAAGTAAGGAATGGATTTCTTTTGCAAGCTTTTGTTTTAGTTCCAGGATTCTGGATGTATATGATAAGACTTAGTAGTAGTAGTACAGGAATGATTCTGATGCAAATGCAGTTTTTATAAATGCAACCATGTGTAATAACTCTATGCAGCCCACATATAATCAATCTGATTAAACGATATCAAACGAAACATCTTCTCTGTCTGTAGATACTACTGCCTGGCTTCTGCATCTGCCCTACTAAAATACTTTGAGTTTGTTCAGAACTCGATATATGCTCCTAAGTCACTGAAAGTGATCTTCACCGGCAGTGAGCAGACAGCCATGATTGATGCAATATCAGCCAGCAACTTGGAGCTTGTAGTGAACCACAGAGATCACAGGTTAGAAAACATTACTATTCTGCAGTTTTCTGTTGACCTGCATATATTTATGTTACAGAATTTGAACCGAAAGCTCCACAGAGAATTCAAACACCTGTCCTCCACGATGATCTACACATCCAAACCTAGCACTGTTTTAAACTTTAATGTATTTAAGTACTTAGCAAAAACACACACATCTATTGCGTGTTAGCGGTAACATACATGTTTAGCGGTGCACAGAAATCTGTGCCGTTATAATACTCATAATTATCTGTATCTGAATGTCAACAAGCATATGCTGTTGTATACAGAAGTAAAAACTCTCTGTTTGGGGTCTTGAACTACACTAAGACTGCTGGTGGGGAGCGACGCTTACGATCTAATATTCTTGAGCCCCTGCTGGATGTGGTCACTATCAACTCACGTCTGGACTCCGTACAGGTGATTCCCTGGTTTCTGTCTGACTTCTTTCGTTCTGTCGTTTTGTCATTAATCAAATAATCTTCTCGTTGATCTGTTTCCAGGAGCTGCTGCAAAATGAGGAGCTCTTCTTTGGTCTGACGAATGGTAACAACATTATGTGTGTCAGTTTTAGGGAATATTGTTCCAGGATGTTTTTCTGCTAGTTTCACCCTTTTTTGAGGCTCTTTGCTTGTGATTATGTATTTATTAGGTCTGTGCTGCACCACATGCATAAGCAGTTTACTAAAGTTGTGATTTCAAAAATAGGCACAGCTTATTGCTGTTAAAGTATGAAACAGACCTTACCTGTGATTGAGTAATAACAGCACACACAAAAATAATATATTAACATTAACCAGATGCCTAAATCTTTGGGTGGCACTTACACCATGGCAGAGCTTTATTGATGTTGCACTTTAATTCACAGCCATTGCACACTTCCTGGATATAGATGATCTACTATCTGCTCTTGTTCAGGTGCCAAAGCAAGAGACGGTATGCATAAGAAGCACGTTTACCAATTTAAGTGCACATTTATGTATTTTTCCTTTAAATCCAGAATATTTAATAAAGAATATTATTCTTTTTAAGCCAACTTAGTTAGATTTAGTATAGCAGTCACACTAATGAGTGAATATCATATATGTTATGGTTTAATCTTTTAGATATCAGTGGCTGAAGCAAAAATAATGCAAGTAATTCAGCTTAAACATACTCTGGAACTCGTCCCATCACTGAAGGTAACTCTTGCCTGTGCACTTCTTTTTTTAAATACTGTCAAATAGCACTGTAAGACACAAAGTCTTCAGGCCTGTATTGAATATGTCTGTGGAAAGCTCAGCGGATTTCCAAAGATTCACAGTACCCATATTTTGACATGTATTTTAATGCTTTTAATAGCAATAGTTTCTCACCTCAGTGTAAAGTCAACGCTAAATCAATTGACCTTATTTACTCTTAATTACTGGTAACATTTGGTAAGGGTAAGTAAGGAAAGTCATGAAATACCTGTAATTATGTAAATCTATCTACATGTCACGATCATTGAGTGTATTATTGTTTCTGACTTGGTTAAGAAGGCCTATTAAAATGCTGTTGCATATGTAATTATGTAAATGGTATATTTTCCCTTATTAGGCGATGTTGTCACATTCCAAAACCGCCTTGTTGAAAGCGTATCACACCTCACTTGATGACAGCAGGTAATACTTTTTAGTGAACTATATTTGGTCATTTTTGCTTAACATGAAATACGAGCCTGTCCTTAAAGGAACACTCCACTTTTTTTGGAAATAGGCTCATTTTCCAACATCCCTAGAGTAATACAGATGTGTTTT
>JAUMHR010000072.1:16343862-16354276 GCA_032361145.1 Enteromius fasciolatus | reverse complement strand
TTCTGCAGGTGGTCATCACAGACCGCTTCTCAGTTCCTATGCTCTCTGGCTGATGTTTGGTCACTTTTGAATGCTGGTGGTAGCTTGAGATATAGTCTACAACCCACACAAGTGGCTCAGGTAGTGCAGCTCATCCAGGATGGCACATCAATGCGAGCTGTGGCAAGGATTTCTGTGTCTGTCAGCGTAGCGTCCAGAGCATGGAGGTGCTACCAGGGGACAGGCCAGTACATCAGGAGACATGGAGGAGGCAGTAGGTGGGCAACAACCCAGCAGCAGGACCGCTACCTCCGCCTTTGTGCAAGGAGGAACAGGAACCAGCCAGAGCCCTGCAAGATGACCTCCAGCAGGCCACAAATGTGCAAGTGTCTGTTTAAACCGTCAGAAACAGACTCCATGAGGGTGGTATGAGGGCCGACGTCCACAGGTGGGGGTGGTGCTTACAGCCCAACACTGTGCAGGAAGTTTGGTATTTCCCAGAGAACACCAAGATAGTCAGATTTTCCACTGGCGCCCTGTGCTCTTCACAGATGAAGGCAGGTTCACACTGAGCACAATTAACAGACGTGACAGAGTCTGGAGACGCCGTTGAGACCGTCCTGCCGCCTGAAACATCCTCCAGCATTGGTGTAATCAGTAATGGTTTGGTGTGGCATTTCTTTGGATGGCCGAACAGCCCTCCATGTGCTCAACAGAGGTAACCTGAGTGCCATTAGGTACCAAGATGAGATCCTCAGACCCCTTGTGAAACCATAATACAAGAGCTCATACAGAATATGCATAATTTTTTAATGAACAAATTTAAGTTTAATTTAATGTCTGATATTGGTTAAATTATTGAATAAATTGATAAAACTATGTTAAGTCACTTACCACATGGTACTATTTATTGATGATCAATAACTCAACAAATAAAATATGAATATCATTAGAAAATTTAGCTGAAACCACATATATTACCATTTATTTAAATGCAATAATTTTAATGAAAAACCTAAGAAATGCTCCAGAATGAATTTTAGCATAGCAAAATGTATCTATTTATTTATTTATTGTGTTTAATTTTTTTTTTTCACACACAGAATTTAGTAAATGACTTTCATTCCATTTCCACCCTGATTCTGTCTTGGGCCGTCATATGACTAAAGGCTTGTTAAGAACATACTATAAATGAAGAGTTCTTGTGCGTCTTTCTTGGAAATGGTGTCTTCTGGTTAAGTAGCGTTGTGAGATGTGACCGGAAAATGGAGAACGTTAGACTGATGGCCTCTTTAAGGGCTCCTGGGAAATTACAGTAGAATGGTGCTTCTAAATGTATTCTTAATGTAATCGGCTTATCCATATTCCCAACACAGTGAATCTCTCGGACATGCTGAACCGAACAGACTTCAGTCAGACACAGAGCAAACGGCCGCTCCAGGACCTGGTGCTACTTGTCGCTGGTTTTTCTCACTGTCCTGAAGGCAGAATTCAGCTAGGCATGTCATCCAGCAACAGTTTCTGTTGGCTTAGCATTTTGTACGAAAGCACTCAACCAAACGTCTACTTTTATGGCTTCCATCAAGAGCCTGTCTTTACCTTGTTGCCTCGTCGTAATTAAACATCAGACGAGACATTGATTTTTTTTTTTCTTTCTGTTTCTTTGGTAGTAAACAGTTTTGTTCTGTCAGGTTCAGGGTTTTTTGGTATAATCAAATTATTGTTAAAGGGATAGTTCACCTAAAAATGAAAATGATCATTTTTGTTATGCTGCATTTTTATATTTTGCTGAATATTTGTGTTATTGTGCTGGTATCATAAGGACTGCCATGGACTTCTGAAGTTTGTGATATTCTTCATATTTTGTGTACTGGTCAGTTCACACTGATAGAACTGAATATTTTCCAATATGTTTTAACAGATTTTTTAGCCATTTTTTTTTTAAACGTGTGTATTGTTTTTGGAATACTGATATTTGAAATTATTGAAATGCTGTAAGATACTCTGAAAGCGAAATGAAAGCCACCAGTAGGTGGCAGTAAGTCGCTGTAAATACTGAATCGAATCATTTAAATGGTTGATTCATTCAGAAACGAATCACTGTCATGTTGCTCAGAGACGCAAAATAATGCTGAGTGTAGGTGCGTAAAAAGTTTTTGACCACCTTCTACGCACACCGTGCAGTTGCTTTGTGCGCCTAAATATGTTATACAAATACGTGCAAGTGTGTAAATACGTGGTGTGAAAGAAAATTACGACCAAAAAATGGCACCTACACTGTGTTTTGAAATATTTTTTGTTGAAATGTGCAGAAACAGGAAATAGTGTCTAAAATGTAAGTCTTAATTAACTTAGTCATTTTCTGAGAAAAAAACTACAAAGGTCTTACGGTTTTGAAATGAAATGAGGGTGAGTAATTAATGACAGAATATTTATTTGTGGGTGAAATATACCTTAAACTGAAACAAAAAATTGCATCTCTTAAAAAAAATCACCTTATAAAATAAAAATTCAGCTATTTCCCAAGTCGTCATATCTCAAACTGTATGGACGTGTGTTTTTTTTTTATTTTTTGTTTTTTAATGAATTAACAAAAACACTAACCTCCAGTTTCACAGACGAGGCTTAAGCTTAGTCCTAGACTTGACTGCAAGCCTAAACTGTTTTAACTGGCTGATCTAAGTATTAACAAAAATTATAAGTGGCAGTTTCCCGAACAGGGTTTGAGACTAGTCCTAGATTAAAATAAATGTTAAGAGCTGTCTAAACTGGAAAAAGTTTGCACTGAGATATCTTAAAATACATTATTGCCGTTGTTTGGTCTCAAAATGCTCACAGATAATGCATTTTTGTAAGACATGTTCCTAAAAATTCCTAAAAGTCTTAAATTAGCAAAGGTCTAGTTCTGGCTTAATCTAATTCCTAACCGGGAAACCGGCCCTTAAAGTCTATCAAAACTGAAACAGCACTGATAATGTTTTGATGATTTTGATGTTTTTGGGCACACATCCACAAAAAGCAAGACTGACAAGATTTTTATTCTTATAAGGCCACACTGAGGCCTTGGATAGATTAGTATTGAAGAGGGAGTCGGTGCTGTTTTCAGATCTGTGACCATTCAGCGTCAGCGCACTGGAGTGACATTTTCCCGGCTGGATATTTTTGTTCCCTGCAAAGCCCCCTTGCACTTGAGTTTAGGATGTCAACCGAGTTAGCGAAGGGTGTCTTGAATGACCTCTCTGGCTTTGCATAGCCTCACAGTGTCATCAGTTTCAACACACAAATGTATTTGTTTTTATAATATTGGCAGTTTAGGCTTTATTATTTAGCTCAGTGATCACGTTACTCGTATACGGTCTCCGGAGGGGAAAAAAAGTGAACGTGAGAGAGTGAGCGTCACCCCGCTCACAGATACTTAGCTTGGTGTCAATAAGTAAACTCGGATTGCTGCCCTCAGCACACAAACTAATTGGATCATACCACTGTGAGAGGGTGGAGGTGGAACGGACAAGCCAGAGATATGGAGGAAGTGCTGAGGTGTGATTTAAGAGAGGCAAGAGAAGTCGACCACAGAGGAGGCGGCGATTCAGGGGAGTTGGTGAATACTATTGGTTGGTTGTATTAGAACATCTTATGCAATTTGTTGAATGAGTGTGCCAAAGTGTGATGATTTTGCTTTGCCTGAGGCATTGTTATGCGCTGCCTTCAAACAGCACCTGGTGAAAGTACGGATGACTGTGGTAGTAATATAGTCTGATAACAGAGCACCATACACAGCTTTATTTAAGATGGTAATGAGATTGGTTCCGATTAATTGTGGTAACCTGATGTGGTTTAATGTTGCCTTTTATGCACTGCTGCTAAATACAACTTCCTCTGGTATACAGTAGTTCTGTCTGCTTGGGCTTCATCAATTTGTTGGCAAGCCATTAGCAGCTATGTTTCTGGTTTTGCAGCTGCAACTAAGGGTGTGCGATATTGACAAAAATAAACTTTTAATTAGTGGTTACAGCTCTTGAAGCTAAATGCTACTGCGATACCACAGAAAAATATGCTAGCCTAGTTGAGAAAGCTTGTGATATTAATAAATCTTTGTCGAGACTGTGTTTTGTTGTTTGATTCGCATTTATAGGTATTTATTGGCGGCTTTCCCTTTAATACCTGATGCTTGAATCTTGATATTTTTGGAGGAGTTTTTTCTGATAACAATAATTAGACACTATTTTGTGTTTATATAGTGTGTTTTTGTGCAGGTCCCATGGCTGGTTTAACCAACAGTAGGTGTCAGACCAAGTTTTCTCGATGAGTGATACAATTAATTAAAAAAAAAAAAAAGTTCATGTGACATCAGTGGATCAACTTCAGATTTGCGACGATAGTAGAACACTTTATTTTTGGCAAAGATAACAAAAATGACATCATATACTCAACCCCTTCTTTTCTTGTTACTTGTGTCTTCCTCCATTTAGAGAGTATTACTACACTTTCGTCTAGGCGTAAACAGCCGGAGATTGCGCACATGGATGTAAACGAGGCTGATTACGTCAGATGCGTTAAAGCTTGCGCACACGGTGCATTCCTACGACACATTCGTTTGTGGCTATGATCATGTTTCATTAACTTTTCCCGAGAATACAAATGTTTTAACCTAAATGAACAGAATACGTGTATGGCTTGATTTAAATGCATGCACTCACTTGAATGTGTGTAGTGTAGGTGAGATGAACTGGGATAGCAGGCAGTGGGCCAAACCACTATGAGGAAGTGGAGGGGGAGCTCAACTATTTCGAAATGCATTTTTTTGCATTTGTTTCTTTGTACTTACAACATTAACTTAGGTATACATACTTATATTAAATGTAAATCACAATAGACAGTTCGATTTTTATTTTTTGTATGATTTTGAACCCTCGGA
Source organism: Enteromius fasciolatus (assembly GCA_032361145.1). Classification (NCBI taxonomy): domain Eukaryota; kingdom Metazoa; phylum Chordata; class Actinopteri; order Cypriniformes; family Cyprinidae; genus Enteromius; species Enteromius fasciolatus. Next base: position 16,349,382 of record JAUMHR010000072.1, on the reverse strand, counting down.
TGGGGGGGGGACATGTCCTCCCTGGGATTTATGCCTATGCTGCTAACGCTAACCAATTATTTCTCTTATTAACAAATATATGACACAAGGTACAAAGCTATATATATATATTACCGTAGCAGCCCCGGTGGTTTTGGAAGCCGATCACTGACCACGTGTCACAGCTCCAGGCGCCATACTATCATTTGAAATGCTTTTATTTTTCCCGCACATAACTACAGTGCGCTCTCTGAATTTTATCAAATGATCAAAACGACATCTATTCATTTTAATCCTGCTACTAGCCTTTATTTAGACTAAACCCCCTTTCATTCAGGTGAGGAAGCTGGCATTTGGAGAGCTATTTGCACGTGCCGTCATGCCGTTGATTGTATGCCCCTGCAACAGATGCCCAGATGCATTTAGCAGTATTAAGGTTAACAATTAATCGTTAATTAATCATAAATTTAAATGACGATCGATTGTGGAAATGATCTAAAATTGAAACCCCTAGTTTGATGACATGAGAGTGAGTAATTAATGACAATGTTCGGAGGAACTAACCCTTTATGAAGCATTGAATGGTTTTGTTCTCTCAAGACGTGTTTTTTGCGAAGTGAGAGACACATTTGATTTCATGCTTCCAATTCAGTAAAACAATAATTACAATATTATTGTAGTACCACTAGTTGCCATCCCATTCTTTTGCAGTGTGTCAGGGACTGTTGGGATTGGTTAAGTAGTGTAAACATTATGCATTCATGTTAGTCTTTTGGGCGAAAGACCTTGAAATAAGTCCATATACACAATTTTGATTCTTTGTAGTTTACATTTGTCAAGTGGCCCTATTGTCACGCATCCTGCTGAATATTTGTGCTCACTTCTGTCCTTCTGCTTTTTATTGCATTCTTCAAGAATGGCGCTGGACATGGCTGACTCACAGTACCTGCTCATCCTGGCACCGTCACTGGTCATCGCTCTCATGTTCCTCTTTTTCTGGCTCTTCATGAAAGAGACTTCCTACGATGAGGTTCTGGCACGCCAGAAACGAGACCTTAAATTGCCTCCTGCCAAGCCCGATACTCGTAAAAAGAACGAGAAAAAGAACAAGAAGAAGAAGGAGAGCGGCGGAAGTGAAGTTGGAGGAGGAGGGGGCGGCGAATCGGAGGAAGACCTGAGGGATTTCGATACATCTGATGCCACTAGCCCTGCCTCGAATGATGAGGATTCTGAGGTGCTGCCCGTGAGTCTACCGGTTGCTGCTCCGGTCCTGGCAGAACCTCCGTCTGGGATAAGAGAGAGGAAAAAGAAAGAGAAAAAGCCAAAAGCTTCTCCAGCTCCTGCTCCAGTTGCTGTCCCAACGGTTGTACCCCTTTCTCATACAACCCCAACTACCCTTCCTGCCTCGGAACAACCGAAAGTCAACGGCTCCAAACCTGCTGTCCGTAAGGAGCAGCCCCTCCCCCTGACCAAGCAGGCCAGCCCACCGCAGCCACAGGCCACGCCCCCTGCACCAACTGAGACTATCAGCAAAAAGAAAGCCAAGAAGCAGAAGAGGGAGTCAGGTGAGTGGAATACCCACAAGCCCATTTTTTCCCCTATCTCTTTCAAAACCTATTTTTAATAGGTAATAATAATAATAACTAAATAACTAAAGTTAATTTTTTTTTTTTTTTTTTTTTTAACATATTAAAAGTTTGTTTAAAAGTAGAAAAGCATGCCTAACAAAGGTTGCTGTGATTACATGCAATACACAGAGCCTTTCTCTCAGCATTGTGACGCAAGGTACCTTAAAACGTTTCCACTTTTATTTTTCGTTTACGCCCTCAAGAAGATATAATGGATTCGTCTAGTTGACTTGATTACAGCATGCTGATTCGCTAAAATGCTTCAGATAGGACCATGTGTTATGCAAAAGCCATGCAAGTTGTGTTGAAAATTTGCAATGTTCTCTTCCATGAGTGCGAGCCAATGTGCAATGTTCTACTTGTGAACAGTAAAGTCAATAGTATAACAACACTTGGCATATGTGTACAGCTGGTTTTTGGCTGCTTCGCCCAATTATTTCCAATTGCCAAATTTTGGTGCACCGCTACTAAAAATCATTCAAAACCAGAGCCATTCCTAAACCATTTAGACACCCCATCAAGCACCATCATTACTCTAACAACCACCCAGAACACCTTATCATGCTCTCATTTCTCACAGAAGAGCATCCACCTGAGGTCAAGCCTGATCTTTCTCCTCCTGTGGTGAAGAAAGAGGAGCCTGTGATCATCGAAGTGGAGATCAAGGAAAAGGACGTTCCGGCCACAGCAGCACCACCAACTGCGTCCAGCGGCAGTGGGCGTAGGAAGAAGAAGCAGAAGGCGGAACCTGTCATCACAGGTAAGAATAAACCAAAATCAGACTCCAGTCAGTGAATTAATACAGTGGTCTGTGAGATCTATGGCATGCTTTTTTTTTTTATTACTATGTAGTTCAAATCTATCATCTTGTGCTGTCACTGTCATGTTGCTCCAAACCATACGACTAATGTGCTTCCAAGGAGCACAAATGGAGATTGGGGGTTGTGATGATCCAAAATGAGCAAATAAGCTCCATAGGAGTGTTCTATATGTTTTCATATCTCAAATTTAAACTGCATGTTTGAGATATTTTCATGAGTTCTGTGGACTACTGTAGAGCATTTTTAGCTTGGAAGCGTTCTTTATTGGAGTAAGTGATATTAGTTTTGTGTAAAGTGTTGCTGCGGTGATATGCATTTCAGTGGATGAGGCACATGTCCAGTCCTCAGCCCCGGTCACTGACTCCACCACCTCGACAAATCACCAGAGCAACCAAAACAACGAGACTCCGCCTCCTGCTCCTGCACCCACAAAACATGGCAAGAAACAGAAGAGCGAAACCAACAGAGGTACTTGGCTTCTTTTTTTTTTAACACAAAATGGGGGGTAAGGTCAGATTGAAATGATTTTAAGCATTTTTATTGATATTTTTCCATGTTTAATGCGTTATAAGTATATTCATACTCTGCCTTCTCAGCCATCTTAGAATATTTGTTCCGCTGAGCTTGTCACAATGCATAATGGGATGGGTGTTTTCCACAAAGCATGCTTTAGAAATTGGCCTGTTAGGAGACAGCATAACCTATGATCCCTTAAAATACTGCCTATGGAGAGTTTGAAAATGATGGCCTGTGGTTTGAACAGAGTGTCTGTGTTTGAGCAGAGAACTCTGAGGTGAAGCTCAAGGAGTTGCAGGCCAGTCTGAGTGGACTCGTGCTGTCAGATTCTGATGTGGTCAGTCTCGTCTCGCTGCTCCGAGACAAGAGCCCCAACGCATTGGACAACTGGTATAAGGTTAGAGGATTAGGTTGACTTTTGTTTTTCGTTTAGGGTTTTTTGCTATGTGTTCGATAGTAAAAGCTCAAAGACAGTGAAAGTTGTCAAATTTCAAATGATTTTTCTGCTTTTGCTTTCTCAGACTGCAGCTAAGTTTGAGCCCTCGGCCCAGCAGCTCGCAGAGAAAGATCGGCTTCTGAGCACACTACAGGAGGAGGTGTCTATCGCCAAGGGCAAAGTCAAACAGTTAAGCCAGGTTAGTCATTTATTTCACTTGTGTTTTCTGATGTGTGTGGTGCTTTCCATAAATATGATACAAATTGGTTATTCATAACTCATGATATTTGTTTCCTTTCACAATAATAATAATAATAATAATAATAATAAAAACAAGAATAAATCGGGTCTGTCAAAATGATTAATCGTGATTAATTTCATCCAAAATAAAAGTTTGTCTTGTTTACATAACATGTGTACTGTGTATATGAAGCTTTCCTCCATGTTATAACCAATTTTCAGCTGATTTTTAATTAATTACGTATTTATTTAGACTTTTTAATCCGTATTTAAATTATTTTCAGCAAAGTGCCACATAAGCATGCTGTAATTGTGACAGAATATAAAAAAAAGAGTTCCAAAAATATAACCGTGCAAGCTTTGCTTTAATTTATTGAGCTTGGTAGTAATTTATTGACTGGGACTTCAGGAACTGCAGGCTGAGAAGCAGAAGACGGGCCGTGTCGAGTCTGTGCTGCATGAACATCGCGTTGCCAGAGAGAAAGATATGATGCAGGTGAAAGCTCAGAGCTACCAGGAGATGCAGATTAAGGTAATCAATCTCGCTGACCATTAAGACCGTCATTCAAAAGTCATGCAAGCCATACTAGAGCGTAAGATGTTGCATGTCTATGTGTTAGAACATCTAATGACAAGTTACCTTTCTCCCTGCAGTTCCAACAGTTAAGAGAACAGCTGGAGGGTCAGATCGCACGATTGCAGCAGGAAAACGGCATCCTGAGGGATGCTGTGGAGAGATGCTCCACCACCAACCAGATGGAGAACAAGTGAGTATCACCAACTTCCCCTTTGTTGGTTCATAATTTAGTTTTTTGGTGATTATTTTCTGTTCATAAAAGACTAGAGCGCTTGTCTGTTTCTGCTGTAAAGTGTGAACTTGTGGTGCTTCGACAGAGGACTATGCTGGCTTTTGTGACAAAATGTGTTAAGGGTTCAGAATGTGCTGTATGTGGAGCACGCTTTTAGCTCCTGTTTTGAAACGCACAAAAAAAACATCATTTTTGCAAACGAACTCTTTGGTTCATGTTCAGAAGTGCCAAAGAATAATTCCCATAAAAAGTGTCATCAGTTACTCTCTCTCATATCATTCCAAACTTACATATTTTTAATAAAACCTGGCAGATGAACTTTTTGAAGGTTTGGGTAGCTAAACTTTCAATGGATATTTCTAAGGTTAAATAAAATTACTCAAAGCGTGAGTAAAAATGTCTGGGTGGAGGAGTTTATTACAGAATTTGGATGAACTATGCCTTTAAGATCTGTTTGAAATCAAGGTTTTTGTTAAAATAAACTTCTTTAAAGTTAGTATTTCCTTATGAAACTTTGTTGACTCTTGGAGTTTTCAGGCAGTTAAGGGTCAGGATTGTTGGAAAATGTCCACAATCTTTTGCAAACTTACATGGTTTGTGTTTAATGTGTGTTTTCAGGCAGTCATCCGAGCTGAATAAACTGCATTCGGAATGCAACGGCCTGATGAAAGAGCTAGCAGAGACCAAGAACAAGCTGCAGCAGGAAGAGCTGCAACGGAAGAGTCTAGAAGTCAACTACAAGCAGAATATGTCCCAGCTAGAGGTGCCTACAAAGCCCTGCAAAAAAACGTCCTTTAACATGCCTCTCTTTTTTTAAACCTCTTTTTGAATCATTCTTTTTGAATTTTATTTCCTAAAAGAAACTTAAAAAAAAAAAGAAAGAAAAAAAAAAAGTGATAAAATGCTGTTCTATTTGAAGAGTTTTAAAAACAGTATAGCTTGCCCAGCTGTTCATAATGGAAAAATTGCAGTCAGAAGTGCACAAAGAAATTAATATTACTTTTTACATTTGAGATTTAATTTAATTTAATTTAATTTAATTTAATTTAATTTAATTTAATTTAATTTAATTTAATTTAATTTTTAATTTT
>JAUMHR010000072.1:16303209-16314316 GCA_032361145.1 Enteromius fasciolatus | reverse complement strand
TGACTCTGAAATCTATACCTTTTTTTCTGATTTTCTGAATATTTGTAATATTTTATGGATGTTGACAGTAATTTATTCAGGTATCCAATAAGATCTGATCTGTTCTTTCTAATAAAAAAACTCTATTATTATTTATTAATAAATAATAAATAAACTGAAACTGTTTATAATTTTAATTGTAATTAAAGTTAATTAAAACATTAGGACATATTTAATTACATAATGCCACATTTGCATATTTAAACAGCATTTCAGAAAACTTGTAATACAAAACATGCCTTATTGTATCATTATTTATTTAACTTGGGAAGTTTGGTAATATCTATTAGTTAAAAAACTTACTATTCACTTGTGGTATCTTGCTTTCAGCAGAAAAACACACATTTTTAATGTCTCAAAATGTTTAAAATGCAGGTGTGAGAAATCTATAATCCTAATTATCAAGCCTTCGAACTTAAAACAGGATCTCAATGATTCTGTGGAGGCATGTATGGGTGAAAAGCAAACTCCTAGCAAATGGCTCATTCATGTGGACTGAGCTGTTAGAACAGCATGGTGTCTGTGATGGGACTGAGAGCATTTAACACAGTGATGATTTACAACACAGCAGGTCAACAGTTTATATTCTCAGACCCTAATTTACATTTGTTATGGCTGAACATGGGCCTTTTGAAAGTCAAAATCATTTATTTGTAAAGGCAAATGCCATTCAGAATATTACAAAAATGATAGCTGCAATTAAAGTGATAGTTTTAAAGATAGATTAAGATATACAATGAAAGTCAAAGGGGTCTAATGTTGCTTGGATTAGAATTTCTGCTAATTAGACGTTTCACATTTAACGTGAAGGTTAGACCATTTATTTTTGTACTATACACTAAAATACAGAGGTTTTGGCATACAGCAAACGCAAAGACATTAACTGATGAAGACATTTATTACTGATACGTGGGTTGCTGTTATTGCTCTATATGATTGACACTTTTGGAATTTTTTTATTTATTTATTTGTAATTGTTATTACTATCATAATTATTTTTTACGCAAAATGCACTCAGATCGATAAAACCAAGTGTATTACTTTAAATACATATAAGTTTCAGCTTTTGTTTACATAATTGAAGGTGCCGCCTCAGACCGCCGTTGTGTTGGATCGCGCCGTTACAGGGGGTGCCTTTTTTCAGCTTAAAAGTTGAAATATGACAGGATGAAACTGTCCATTACAGATTATGCAGAGGCAACACAGTCTTCAAAAGTATCAAAGTATACAGCATCCAATGATAAACCTATGAGAACATTCACTATAATATTAGTAAAGTTTCTTCGTGCCCTTCCCCGCGTAAAGTCGCTCTAAGTGAATGGTACGGTCCACCCCCTACTAGTACTGTTTTTCTTACAGCGGATGGAAGCACTAAGTTACTCGCTGTTCCTATAATGAAATATGCCCGAGACATAAGGCTCTATTATTATCATTATTTCTTAAATCTCTCTCGGATGTAGGATTTCACTGGCTTTTCTTTCTTTTCTGAAAAGTACAACTCAAGATCGAGAGCAGGTAAATGGGAAATATGGCAGTTAGGAGCGTCCTTTGAAGTCTTTTCCCCTTTCGTCGTTGGATAGATCGTGTAATCGAGAGCGTCTGAAAAGCCTCATGTTTTCACCGGGTCAAGAGGAGCACTGTGCGCCCACCAAAGAGCCAGTAAAGTACGGCGAACTGGTGGTTTTGGGGTGAGTCCACAAGCGCAGCTATTTTTCCTCATGTGTATACGATGTTGACGAGTTACGCGACTTTGCTATTATTATTTCCCGTCTCCAAGTTTCCTTTCATATTCTCACGGTATGGTTCTTTAAAAACTCCTTAGCGTATTTTCAAACCGCTATTTGGTTTATAACTGCGTTTTTGGGGAGTACGGAAATAGTTTGTTTACACACTTGATATTGGTGTGCCAGACCTCCCAGTTCTTAAAATTCACGCGCTCACGTTACTGCACAAATGAAACACGTGCGCTGTAGCGAGCGCTTAGCACGAGCCAGTCAAACAACTACATTTAGGCACTTAATATTTGTATGCACGAAAAATCATCGTATAATGGGTTTTCCCTGTGTTCAGAAACATGCTTTTTAAATGTAACGTGCATTTTTGCTCCATCATGGAGGTGGATGGTTAGGCTGTGAATTGCTTTTACCATCAAAGCTCGTATTTTGGCCCCAGCGTGTGGGTTTTGATGGGACCCTCTCATCGGGATCGTTCATCATCTGTACGGGAAGTCATAACGAGATGAAGGGCGGTGGAGGAATTCGGAAGCAGCCCACTAAAGTTATTTGTTCCCCCTCCTTTTCTGTGACTGAGCAGAGAGGCTGTCTCCTTTTTACAATACCCCCTCCTCGCTCTGCTGGGTTGTAAATCACAAATGTTCAGTGATCTAAAGCAGGGCTTTTTCAAACCATTCCTGGAGCACTGCATATGTTGGCTGGCTACCTCATTATGCTTTGGATGTGTCAGATAAGGGCAATTAAAAATTTGCTGATCCCTGAACTCCTTTCGATCAAAATCGTCCCAAATCTGACCTTTGAATCTAAGATGTTAAACCTCACGAATTTGAAATGTGCTACAGACCTTCATATATTTACGTATATTATTAAATTATTTATTTTTAAACTATTAAAGCCTAATGTATGTTGATGCATACACTTATAAATGTTTTAAATTATGAGCACGATCACAATATTGCCGAAAAGTGTTGTGTACAGTCTACTAGATGCCTTCTGGTATGTGATTGGTAGCTTATACTTTTAATTGATATAAATATAATGTCCAGCTTCAGGTTGTGGTATGTCTTACTTGGTAGAAATAATAAATAAGAATATGATGAACTGATTTACTGGACTAAAGCGACTTTATTGCTTATTATTAATAATGAAACAATTTAAACACATCTTACTTTGACATATTTTTGGGATTATGTAAAGTAACAACTGATATTTGTGCATTTTACATTACAAGCCATCACATTTTCTGTAAGCAGTAAATTGTGTGTTTTAGTTTAGGTTGGGCCTTTGAATATAATTGGTGCTTTTCATCCTCAAATGTAAGCTCCATATTCCCACACTACTGTATATGAGCCATAAAAAAATTTCATAAGTCAGTGTTTACAGGGCTGAAACAGCAATCAGATGAATTTTAAGGGCTCTGAAGTACGCCTGTTTTTGTTGGAGCAGCATGTCTTTGGAGCACAGAAAGCTTTGTTTCAGTCTCCAGTTTGACGTCAATTTGTAGACCAACCTGGCTGCAGGCGCCCTGGGTTCCCTCTGGGGTTTCCTATGTTTTTTTTCTTTTTATAATAGTGGTTTTGATTTGAGTAAATTAAGAAGGGCCTGTGGTTAACAAGACTTAAAGAGAGTGTTTTGTTTCGTAACAAGTGTTGTCTGATTTCACATCCTTATGGTGGCTGCAGGCCCTTGTTTAGCAACTAGTTCTAATACACGTAACATACATAAAGATCATGTAACGTTTGTAGAACATTTGTTTGTTAGAGTAATGAAAATGCTTCTCTTTTTTTTTTTTCTTTTTTTTTAAATATGCAGAATATTTTAGACATGCAGTCTTTGTAAGATATCGTCATATTTAAAAGCATATTATCTCGAGTTCAAAGTTTCCAAGTTTGTGAAGCTGTAAGTTGTGTGTTGATTTAAACCCAGGCGATTACACTCAGGCAAATTCAGAGTTAACATGCAGTTGCGTAAGTTTATGATTCACAATATAATTATTGTTTTGTTATGATTTATTTGTCCAATATTAAGCACATGGCATTTCTAACAACAAATATCTGACGCGGGACTGAAAAAAATGATTTTAAATGTAAAAAACCTATTTTAGCTACATTTAAATAAAAATGTTGAAAGTTAGTCAACTAAATGAATGTAAATTTTGCTAAAATAAATTGATTCAAACCGTACAGTACATTCAACTAATCATTTATTTTTTTCAGTATAAGTTTCCCAGGTCAATTTAAAAGGCAACAAAATTTCAGAATCTCATGAAAGTTAATGCATCATATGATCCAAACAACTATAAAGATTTAGCAGTAGAAGTTAATATTTAAATGGTTTGTGTCTTATGTAAAATTAATAAAGTTTTATTATGCACCTGTCATACACAGTTTAATTGGATTATTTATGGAACCCTGCATGAGCCAAACAGACTTATTGTAGCACATTCATTGTATGTGTGTTTAAAAAAAAAAAAAATGGTACCAACTTTCCACTGCCCTGATTCAGTGGGGTTGCCTGGCATTGGCTGCTGGCACACAGAGAGCAGAGGCTGAAAGAGGGTATTATTGATCTGGGCACAGGCACATCTGAGCCTCCAGTCCTCCTCTCTCTGTTCATTGTTCTCATTAGACTGACTGAGCTTTTTGATAAGGCTTTGTGGGACACTACAACCCTCGAAAATGCACCTTTTGTATTGGTGTCTTTCCTCTGTGACTGATAGCTGTGGGGAGATGGATCTCGCTGACTCTAAGGTTTCCGCCAACTCGCTGAGATGGCTTTACAATCAGTGTCATTCATACTCTGACCTCTGAAAGAAAGAGACGATAAAACTAGAGCATCTCAGATGTACTGTCATTTGTATAATTAAAATCTTCATTTAAATGATTTGGGCCTAATATTTATTTTATATTCTCACATATGACCTGTTAATAAATGATCCATTTCTGATAAATGTGTCCTTTTAAAAGAAAGCTGAAGGAAACGTTTCAGATGGACTTCCAAGGCACCATGTCTAATGATCTAGAACAAATTCAAATGAGCTTCGCTCACAACCAAGCAAGCATTTGAGGACTTGTTCTTAGAGTCACGCATCAACTTTCATATTTGATGCCATTCTTTCCATGAATTGCTTGGATGGTGTTGTGGGATCTGCTAAATCTGACCAGATAATGACGGCAGATCTCAGACAGGATGTTACGTGTTTAATGGTTCAGACATGCCTTGATAGTTTCTCTAATTGTTGCATGTCTATTGATGCCTATCACTAGACAGGATGCTGAGGCAAGTGCTGAGATCATGCACACTGTAGGGAGCTGAGTGTGGATTAGCATTTTACTCTGAATCCTTGTTCTCATGATTGCTAAATGAAAAAAGATCCAGGACACTACCAGGAAAATCTGATGGAGCAGAACAAAACTCCTGAGCTGACTGCTAGTACCAGGATGACCTTAAGAGCTGGAGTCCATGAGAAGTCGTCTTTGTATTAACAGTATTTATTCTAAGGTGTCATTGAACTATGAGTAGCTTAATGAAACCGTGTAATAGGTTTAATTAGAATAGTATCCTTTCGAAACGTACATTTCTTTTTGTTATGAATCAGTGATACGAGTATGGTTTGCGATCAACATTAAAAGGAAGCTGCCAAAGGGAAGTCACTTCATGAGAACTACACATGCTGTTATACAAGAGAACATTTACATGTGGAACATGTTCGTTGTCGCTGATGTGTTGCAGCAATTACATAAATACTCTTATTTAAATGTAACCACACCACATCTTATTATGATTATGGACTTAGTAATGTGGGTGCGTGTTGCTAGATATACTGAACCTTGATTAATGATTTCCTACGCTGATAGGGGCTGTGCACACAGAACACGTCTTTCCATCTAAAACGCCAAATAAAACTGTTGCTATGTAATATTGCTGCAACGTATGCCCGGCCTCTTTAAGTTTTCTGATTTGCACAGTCCTTAAAGCCTCTTTAAAAAAAAAAAAAAAATGCAATGGTGATGCGTCTGCTGAAGATGTGAGAGTGCGTTGTAGTGGTAAAGCAACCCATTATGTTTGTTTTGTGCAGCATCATGTTTGGGGGCCGTGGAAATGTCCTCACAGTAATAGACAAGTGTGTAAAACTCGTATAGAATAGAATCTACAGACTTCTAGTATTTTCTGTGCTGACTAATCAGAGAGTATTAGGCTAAACCGTTTGTTGCTAGCATTTTTATACAATTTATATATAACATTTTTATTCTTTGAAGCAGCAGCTCTAATGTTGAATTTTTACTTTTTTTTTTTTTTTTTTAATTTAATTTTTATTTTATTTAATTTTTTTTCTTTTTTAGGAAATGCTGAAGGACAACATTTGAGTTTTTGTTAAAAATGTTACTCTATCCAAATGTAGTAAGTCTTTTTACTGCAGTCTCTTTTATTTTTTTGCCTGTTATGGTTTTTAGATTTGTATATACTAACGGAGAAAAACACACTTGCTATCATTCTGCCTAATAAATTTATAATTTATGCCATGCAGTGATTTTATCACTTGTATGTATCATAGAATTATGGCAGCTAACGATAATTAAAGAATTTACAGCTTTACACAAAAGCTGCAATGTCTGTTCATGATTTCATTAAACTGAGAGTAGTGTTGTAGTAATGGAATACGTTTGTGGTCGTAATGATAATAGCATACAATGATGTAGTCAAAAACGAGTGTTTTTTCCCTTTCGAAAATGCCACATAATGACACGTTTTTACTCCAAACTCCCTTCATAACGTCAGTCGAGTGTTTGAAATAAATCCCTTGATTCTTAAACAGAAAAATTAAAGGAATAGTTCAGCCAAAAAAAATATTATGGAACTCAAACTTTTTTTTCTCACAAATATCTTTGTTTGGCAGAAAAAAGAAATTCGTACATTTGGAACTACTTTAGGGTGAGTAAATGATGACACAATTACAATTTTTGGGTAAGCTATTCCTTTTAAGGCACACAATATTTAATTGTAATGTAATTGTATCACTGAATAAAGGATCCAATGTCGATTTAGCATTTTATTATAGATATACTTTATTACGATAATAAATTATTATAAAAGCTCTGCTAAACTATATTGCAGTAGTTGTTTGGTTATTGGTCACTTTGAATCCGCTGGGTTTTTTCTTCTGGGCATGTTTGGAGTTTCTGTGCAAGAGCAACTTCTGGCCTTCAGATGAAGATCTACAACTGATCACTGAAAGATACACTTCTGTCTAATCGCTGTTATGATTTTATTTGGATTAATCGTGCAGCCCTGCTTTGAATCACATGGTGTGTACTATCTGTACAGATGTTTCAATGCGGTTTGATGCAATAGCATGGTTCATTATGAAGCACGTTTTGAATGACAAGCATTCCAGTACTGCAGAAATCTGTAGGGCTTTCTGGAAACAATTCTTAAAATCTCCCTCATCTAATGTTCTCTAAATTTGGCATTTCTCTTCTCGAACAGGTACAATGGTTCACTCCCCACTGGAGACAGAGGGCGAAGGAAAAGCCGATTTGCCCTTTACAAGAGAGTCAAAGCCAATGGTGTCAAACCCAGCACTGTTCACATCCTTAACACACCACAGGCCAGCAAGGTAATCTAATCTCATATCAGAAACCATACTTGGGAAACCTAATCATCTGTGAGACTTGCTTTTCACCACTTCTCTGTGCTGTGTGCTGCCTTTTTTCATTTGCTTTTGATTGTTACTATTATAATTTGATCCAAGTTACCAGCAGTTGTGCTGTAATAATATATTATTATAAATAATCTGACATTAATGGCACAAGCAAATGCCTTACCCTTTTTAAGATTGCGTTTAATTTTATATTTTGAAGCAGAGGTGTGTCAACTCTTTTTAGATTGTGCTCCATGGAGAAAGGCTAACTTAAGGGACTGATTTTTGTTCCCATGCAAGTGCATGATCAACACATGCTTTTCTGAAGCTTGTCAAAACAGCAATGCATGGACGTTTTTCACCAGACTTTCCAACTCCACATAGCAGAGAGCAGTATGTTGGTTTCTTGCCCAGTTGTAAACTGTGCAATGCAGTGTTTGGTTAAGAAAGATTGCGACTTGTTATTTACTTCACAGCACTGGCTGCGATAGCATGCCTAACCCCACCTTTCCAATGTCTGCTTGCTACTGAGACATTCTTCAGGGATTTACAGGGTGGTACTAAACATAATGGGTGGGGTTGAGTTGTAAAAAGTTTATTGTCATTAAGAGCAGCCACAGCCAATAAACTAATCTGTGCTGATACTATGAGCCTCCAGATGTTATTAAAATTCACAGAGACCCGTCTTTCCCTCTGACACTTGAGAAGTTTAATGGGTGTTGGGGATCTGTTTGAACGCATTTAAGCAGCCAGGCTGCAACTTTCAAGTGAAGCCCACATTGTATCAATTCACAGTGGTAGTATTTTGATCATAAATTCTATCCCAGCGACTGAACTTTTTAAGAACATGTGGTTTTATCCATTTGGATCTTTCTTCTTTTTTTTGTGTGTGTTCTTTCCGTGTTTGCTGTTTGTCACTCTTCTAGTCAGCTGAAGGCTGCCAACAGCCAGCATTGTCTGAGGAGGCCTTTCTCAATGAGAGCTTCTTCATTTCTGTGTGACTTCAGATCTGGTAAAAAACGCGCTCGCTCTCGCTCTCTCTTGCTCCCGGGCAACATATCATGTCCTTGATGGAAACAACAGTCCTAATTTTTATGAGCTCAGTGGAAAAAATTCATAATGTAACTTCATTACATTCAGTATCTTTAAAAGATACTTTTTAACTAAAAAGTTAAAGCTAAAAAGTTTTTTTTATTAAATATTTATTGATTTGTGAAAATATTTATTTACTTGTTTTTATTTTTCAAATGATTACAAGTTTCTTAAACATTATTTAAAATAAATACAATTATATTGGTTACATGTTGGCCATCAACTGTCCTGCTTTCCAAGATATCAGCATCAGCTGTCAAAAAAACAATCGACCACTAATTGTTATGCTTGGAGTGTAACATTCATCATTATTCATCACAGCAAGTGATGATAAAATCAATTATGACTTATTCTCCCATTTTGTGTAGTGTACGTAATATTACTCTTTAGTTAGTCACTTCAGAAACCACACTTTTATTTCAAGAAAAAGTGCTATGTAGTGTCCTTTTTCAAAGAGGTTTACAGAGGGCATCTATACCAACTTGAAGAAGGGTCACTTGTACATTGAACTTGTTTGGGCCACGATCAACAGAGCAGAACCCTAAAGCTATGTTAGGTCACAGGCTGAGAATAGCCATGGCATTGTGCCACCTTACATCCATTATCCTTCTTAACTCCTGAGTCTGCACCTGCCTGATTCCAGCAGGGCTCTACTCTTCTCTCTGATGTTGTCTGAAAAGTTGTCTTCAATAGACCACAATGTCGTGTTTACACTGGATTCTAAAGTTGGAGTTTTCAGAGATTCTGATTTGGAACTCCAAATTAGGAGGGAGGTTCAGTTAAAAAGGCATAGTTCACCCAGAAATGAATATTACCGGAGTTATATTAATAAAAACATCCTGGCTCTTCCAAACTTTATAATGGCAGTGAATGTAGGCGAAATAGATATTTGAAGCCCCAAAAATGCATCCTTCCATCATAAAGGTGCTCCACACGGCCCCAGGGAAACTTGCAGTTTCTGAGTACTAATGGAACGAAGCATTGCTTTCAGGGAAACTCATGGCTAAAGTAGTTCCAGGCAGGTCTTGACCACGTTACATGTCCATATCATCTTTCAAAGGTTCTTACAGCCTAAACCGGCAAAGGAACCAAACCCCACATAGATACTAAACGGGCAAATAGATCTAGTTAACAAGATTTTCAAGTGTGCTGGTGTGCTTTTTTTTCTAATAAGTTACCCACTGTCAATTATTCCTTTCTGATTCAATTTGATAGAATCACCTTTGTTTTTAATAGCTTGTAATAGTACGATGTGCATTTTACTTTGACTAGTGGCAATTTGGCATCAATTCAAGCCAAAACTCAAATATATAAATAATTCATAGACCTTTTATTGACAAAAATATATAGACCATATTCTATGCCTAATATAAAATAACAAATTGACAAATTTTAGTTTAACAGCCTAGGCACAGCATGCACCTGATGTCAAATAAAACAAACATCGTGGAACTGATTAAATTAAAAACATTTTAAGAAAATTTTCCAAAATTACCTGGCAAAAGTCAACATGCTTTTCAAAAACCAAAATATTGCCAAACTGGTGCTTTTTTTTTTTTGAAACAAAACGTTATTGTCTCAACTGTCTCACCTCACACTTCCTGTCTCTCAGCTCGATTCATTCTCCTCACGTGATAAAAGAAATCTGATCAGTGATACGTCTGCCGTTCGGCATGCTTTATTGAGCAGCTTCATTCAGTGGTTAATTCTAGTGTCTGTTCTCTAACTGAATAAAATGATTTGTATTACCATTTATCAAAAAAAGTCTAAATCAAAATGACGGTGGGGCATTGTGCTGTGGTGTGAAAGTGACGTAACCAGTGTTGCAGCTTAACACTTTTTATATTACTTCCAACTAGGGCTGGGCGATACGAGCAAAAAAATTATAGGTGATTCTATCAAATTGAATAGTAAAGGAATAATTGACAGTATCACGACAACTTTTTCATATCAGTCGATATCGATAATTTGGCAAAAATAAAGATGGCATTTATTGTGATAGAGTGAAAGCTGTAGAAACCTGACCATTAATGTTCCTTAACAAAATAAAAAAATAAATTATTAAAAATATTTCTTTCTTTCTACATGTTCTAATTAGGGACATTTGTTTTTGTTTTTTTAATGCCAAATCAACAGATTAGTGTTGTCTAATCATTTTTAATATAATAATAATGATGATGATGATGATGATGATGATGATAATCATCATGATGGTATATTATAAGTTACTATCAAATGATTTACTGTCATTAGGCTAACTTCTGTAAAAATGTTAGCAACCATACATTTATTTATTCTGGCCAAGTATTATTATTATTATTATTATTATTATTATTTTTATTTTTATTTTTTTTATTATTAATAAATTTATTTATTTTTAAGCATTGTCTCCCATAGTAGCACACATTTAAATCATGATAAACACACTTACAACCACACAGCACCCCAATACTATGATACAAATATAAATGTATGATTTTTAAGGTAGCCTATTTGTATGAAAAACCGTAATGTTAGTCTAAACACATTCAGTATAAATGCATGCTATAGCTTAATCCCAATATAATTAAATGCCCCTGTAATTCCTGTAATAAAATACAGT
>JAUMHR010000072.1:16273896-16288349 GCA_032361145.1 Enteromius fasciolatus | reverse complement strand
ATGTCATGCGGTGCAACACTTTAACTTTATTTATTAATTAATTGTTTTAAAAAAAAACATACATGAAAAGTATATTATTTTTTGGTTCTTAAAAGTGTAAATATTTTTTATTTATTTAGTGGTTACCAGTCATATTTGTAACAATAGCCAAAAATACATTTTATGGCTCAAAATGATTGATTTCTCTTTTATAACAAAAGTTATTTCCAAAAAGATTAAGAAGAACGATTCAAGAAGATCAATTTTCCTACAGTAAATATGTCAAAACTTAAGTTTTGATCAGTAATATGCATTGCTCAGAGCTTCATTTAAGAGGGTTTATCTCAATAGTCACCTTCAGATTCCAGATAGTTGTATCTTGGCCAAATACTGTCATATTCTAACGAACAATGCTTCGTAATGTGTAAACCAATTTTAAAAATGGACCCTTGTGTTCCAAGGTCACAAATAGAAGCTTGTTAAAACCAAAATGATGAATAAAAAGAGTACACACCACGTTTCAGGTTTGTAAAAGTTGTTTCCCCTTTTCATTATCATGGACCCTCACTGACGTCCTTTTGGATACACTACATGATCAGTCCTGACCGCGTGAGGTCTTATGTGGAGCAGCAAAACATCCTGAGGGAATGCTAATGGAATTTCTATCATAATTTGGAAGCAATCCTAAACGGGATAAAACAAGAATCCTCTCAGAATCAAATATGATCCTACTGGATGAACTGAAATCCAAGTTTTCCATTTCTTTTTTCAGTGCAAGTAGGAAGCTTCCAAATGATGACAGATGTCAATAGCATTCCTTTAGGCTTTTTTTGAGGGCTAGTGGGGGGTATCTTCGTCAGGAAGGTGTTGACTGCTAAACTCTATTACTCCTGCAGGGGGAAACAGGTCTAACCATGCTTTGTCTCGTCGTTTTCCCTGTCCAGCGACCCGGTGAACTGGCAAGGCGATATGTGCCACAGGTGGCTGGAGGCTGGACGCCAAATTATCAATAGGACACCTACATTGGCGGGGTTGGCGTACTTGATATTTACCTCTTTCCCCCAGCGTGAGACCCCAAGAGATGATATGCAGATCATCGCCTGTAAATAAGAGATAGTACACGCGCGCACGCGAACACAACAAGGCGCGCGTTTGTTTCCCCCGCGCTCCTAATTTAGTAAACTTGGCAGTCGTTTTTAATCTCCCGGCAAATTGAAGCGGTAGGGGATCGTGGCAAGTGTTGGATGCATGTTATTAATTCCTCGCTATTTCTGTCTAGCGCAATTAGTCACTGTTTGCCGCTGAAAATGTCCCATTAATTATCTACGGCCCGTAAGCGGAGTTGCGCTCGTGGCTACTGTCTGAAAGGTTTGGTCCGCGTTCAGTGTCCTCACCTCTGAGAATGCTTGACGCTTTAGAAAGGTTTCTTTAATTGCCTTTAAACGCGTAATCTTTGCCTCGGTGTGAAAGAAGAAGCACGAGGCGTCTCTGTTGTCATCTTTGATTGTTCACGAGCCGAAGGCGCAGAAGTCGCGTGCACCCTGTTTTCAGTAAAAAAAAACCTTTTTTAGTATACGTGACGTCAGATTAAATGTCTGTGCACAATAACGGTGTCTTTATCTGTCATAGGAGCTGTTCCAGGTTATCTGAAAAAAAGAAATCTTCACTGAAGATAAGGCCGGGGCTTGTTGTCACATTAGCTGTGAGTGAGTCCCAAATCAAGCTGCAGAAAGGCTTGCTTTCTCTATTATAGCTGTTATTATCTACGCTATACAAACAACTTTTTGATGCTGATCTCACCATCATCCAGTATGTCTGGAACGACATGAAGAACAAACTGAGACCGACTAAATCCAGAAGAACTGGTCCCGAGCTTTATTGCTTCAATAAACATGCAAAGCTACAGTACTGGAAAAAATGCTGTCAGAGCATCCTTTGCGTTTAAAGTAGATTTTGCCCTGAGTGCACTTGTGATAGTTTTTCAGGTAGCTTTGCAGGCAGGTTAGAAGCAGCTCAGAGACGTTGTTCTCTACAGTACTTCTGGATTTAGTCTGTCTCAGTTTGTTTTGTTTCTTCATGTCATTCCAGACAGACGGGATGATGATCAGATCAGGTCTCTGGCTGTTTTCAGACAAATATCTCACTTGATTAATACAATTAATGGCAGAATGAATATTTTGGAAATGTAAACTGATCTTAACTTAACCATTTTTCAGCTGATCAAAATATGATCACTTGACCATCACTGTAGATTTAACCCGAAATATGTTTGTCAACTAGGCCTGTTTCATGTTGTAATTTTAAATTATTAATCAAGTAAAATAATAATTATATACAATAAATGATTAAATATTCTATTTTCCCTTTGGCTGAATAGTTTTGTTTCATAATTGCCTTACAGATTAAATTTAGCTGAAAACACAACTTGTATTAAACTGTATCTTTTAGTGCAAAAACAATAGAAATCTCATTCGAAAATGTATGTATTTAAAAAAATGTAATTTGTGATTAATATGGAAAAAGCATAGTCCAGGTAAAAAGAGATTGTATAAATACCAGATCTCCAAAGCGCATAAGAGCGACAAAAAAAAGCTACAACTTTTAAGTATACCTATTCCACCATATATTTATTAAATATAATTCACATAACTAATTGCGCAATAGTGTTGTGAAAAGTATTTTGGTAACACTTTTGCCTCAATAAGCTCCTAATTTGTTGCTTATTAATAATTAGTAAAGTAGTTGTTAAGTTTAGGTATTGGGTCTAAAATATGTTAATGCAGAATAAGGTTATTTTAATATGTGCTTTATAAGTACTAATAAACAGAATTGGTCCCTTCCTTAATAATATACTGACCCAAGCATGTTTTCAATTTGATCTCAACAACACCAATTCATATTTGGGCAAATTGCTTCTGCAGACCCATATTTATAATTGACATATATTTATAGGTTTTCTCTCTTTCTTGTCCAATGATAAAACAAGCAGTTGCCGGTGTATTTATGAGCTAGGGCTAAAACACAAACACATCAGCAGCACTGAGTCCCTCGTCGTCCCCCTCCTCGCTTCCCCTCTCTAATTTGCAGCTCTATGGCAGCAGTGGCACTCTCAGCTCCACAAGAGGACAAATGACTTTAATTACAGAGTAATTGCCGAGCGTTGTGTTAATTAAATCTTGATCAGTTTAAGTAACTGGATTGCTCCCACATCGAGCCCATGCTGTGATGTGCTGTCTCACTCTCCCTCGTGCACATCTTCAGTCTCTCTCTCTCACACACCCACACACACTCCTCCAACCTGGCAGTCTCTCCACTACGCGTCTCTGTAACACAGCTCAAACCTTTTTAGTGTTTCATTCTTTTCCTGAAATCTGAACCGCTACATTTAGCTCTGTATTTTTGCTTGGGTTGCATCATATCCAAATGAGTTACTAACTCAGTTAATATTTTATTAGGAATCACTATTTTAGGAATCATACATTATTTTTTACAGCAGTTATTAATATTAATACATAATACACACGACCGTTCAATAGTTTGAGAGGCATTTTTCATCTTTTTGAAAGTCTCTTATGCTATATAAGTCTATATTTAGAAATATAGTAAAAACGGTAATATTGAGAAATACTGGAAGTTAAAAGAACTGTTTTCTGTTTTCATTTATTTTAAAATATTATTTATTCCAGTGATGACAAAGCTGAATTTTTAGCATTATTTAGTCTTCAGGGTCACATACTTTCCGATTCAGTTCTTAAGACACATTGATTATTACCTATGTTGGAAACATTTATGTTGCTTATTTTTAGGGGGAATCTGCAATACATATTTTTTAATTATTATTTTTATAACATTATAAATGTCTTTACTTTTGATCAATTTAATGCTCAATAAAAGTATTAATTTCTTAAGACAAAAAAAAAAAGTACTGACCCCAAACTGTTAATGATACATTTATTTTATTATTTGAATTTATGAAATAATAAATTCTGTAAAAGCATTTTGTGAAAGCATTAACAACTAAAAACAAAAATAAACAGTATACACTTTAGAATAGGGTTAGCACTTATTTTTTTATTAAGTATGACTTTTCCCTTAATAAATTCCTAATTTGCTGCTTATAAATAGTTAGTAGGGTAGTTAGGTTTAGGTATTGGGTAGGATTAGGGGATTAATATGTGTTTAACTACTAATAAATGGCTAATATTCTAGTAACATGCATGCTAATAAGCAAATAGTTAAGAGACCTTAAAAAAAAGTGTTACCTAAAAATCTCTAAATTTCACAATGCACTCTTATTTTAAAGTTAAGAAAACTCTTTTGCAAGTTTTTCCCCCTATAGGGTTTATTAAAGGGTTTGTTGCAATCGACTGCAGGCCATTTGCGAAAATGCCATAACAAACATGATAGAAGCAGAATCAAGAGTGTGGCATCTACTGCAATTTTAGATACATGCATTATCTTTAGGTTCCTGTTGCTTTGGCCAAATTGAATCCTCTTATTTTAATTGGCCGCCATTAGGTGTTCTGCTCAAGGCAATTTCAAGCAGCCCTTGCTTTTGTTGTGCCTCATACTCAGGCCCCACTGACGAATATTAATCACAATTGTCCTAATCTCTGGGATTTTAATTGGAGTGCTTTGTAAACCACAAGGAGGTAAACAGAAGACAAAGGTGGTCTAAATGCACCTTGAATAGTCGGCTGATGTGCACAAGGATCGCCTTTTTGTTTCGTGTTGGCTTTCAAGAAACAGAGATCCAATGAACTGTATATCATTACATGCTTGTCTCAGAGATTGTAAAAAGCTTGTCTGATAGAGCTGTATGTTAATAAAATAGGGTGCAGTAATACACAGCACACGCTACATGAGAGACGTATTGCATTTACCACCGCAATTAATCTGTTTCAGACCGAATCCTTTCATTGCTGTGCATATTTGTGTAGCTAACACAGAGGATCATGGGATTTTTCTCTACAGATTTTAAAGGGCTTTATTGAAAATCCACTTGTTTGCTAGGCTCTTGGGTTTAGATTAAAACAGACTGTCAGTGTACAGTAAGTAAGCAGATAGTAAGCAACAGGCTGGAGCAGAAACATATTGCAATGAGTGGCGGATTTATCTGCGATTTAGGAAAACCTAATCCAGTTTTCACTGATGCACTGAGTGATTGAATTTACGTGCAGATGTCAATATGTGATGTGTTACCATTTAGCACGATGGCTTTGCTCTTAAAAATACTGCGGCTTCCTTCTCTGCACTGGCTGTAGTCAGTAGGCGTTTTCCTAAAAAAAAGAAGAAGGTGATAATACTTCATTTATATTTTAATATTAGTTACATAATAAAGTATTAAAACAAACACATACATTTTAGAGGTGGAAGTTAAAGGGCAAAACTGAATAAATAATAGAACCGCATTGTTTATTAGCAACTAAACAGTGCTTAAGGGAGTGTATTTTTCTGTAACTTTATCCTGTTAATATTGTAAAGGTACAATAAACAGATAAAAAAATACTCTCACTTGAATTTAAATGTTAAAACAAACCCCTGAAGTTTCAGAACGGCAGATTTATCCGTTACAGATTGATGCAGAATTAAGACACACCAGATTAACCTGTCAAAGAAAAAAACTAAGCCTCTCCTTTAACTTTTCAACCCAAATGAATAATTCTCACATCCCTTGATTTGAACTGTATGAATACTGCACTCTAATTGACTCTTTAAGTAAGTATACGTTCAGCACTGCAACTGGCAGGTAATGTATCTTTTACTGATGGCATCAACGTTTGTTCCTTTAGTTTGGAGCGTATTGAAAAAAAAAAAATTATAAATTGCATTATGTGCATGTTTTTTCACTCTTTGTGGCACAGAGTGTCAAACGATTAATCGCATCCAAAATAAAAGTTTACATACTGTGTATATTTATCATCTATATATAAATACAAACATACATTTAAGAAAGATGTTATATATTAAATATGTTTATATATAAAATACAAGAATATAAATGTATATACATGTAAATATTTTCAAAAATACACACAGTGTTTATTTATATATACATGATAAATATACACAGTGAACATACATATACTTTTCTGTTGGATTAATCATCTGACAGCACTTTATATACACATTAAGTCTGCTGTTGTATATTGGTTTAAAATAAGAGCGGTGTGTATTATTTAGGAACATTTCTATTTTATTATTTCACGTTTGTTAAAAATTGTCCTAGAAGCAATGCAAAATGTTCCTAAAGAGCAATTCATATATTTAGCTTTTGAGGCTTGTGTGTGTGTGTGTGTGTGTCAGGTAGGTGGTTGAATCAGTGATTAGACAGTAGGGATGGTAGTAAGGGGGGAGCGTGGAGGATTATGAACTCGGAGGTGCTGACACATCTCTGCCTCTTGGAGCTCTCAATTTAGTCAAGGATCAGACTCACTTTAGATAGTGGAGGATTAATGATCAGTCTAGCATGACATTTTTATGAGGGTAACCTTTCCACTCGTCAGGCACTGAAGGGTCTCGTACTACATCCACATCTCCAGCTGTCACCAGAAGGAATTTTACTGCTACTAATTGTACTGATTGTGCAAATTATAAGACAAATAATTTCAGCTCTGAAGCCCGATGGAACTCTTAGGAAAATAAAGAGAAAATAATAATTAAAGGTAGCTAATTAAAAGTGTGTATAAGCAGGCAGTCAGGGCA
The DNA here is from genome assembly GCA_032361145.1 of Enteromius fasciolatus. Taxonomy (NCBI): domain Eukaryota; kingdom Metazoa; phylum Chordata; class Actinopteri; order Cypriniformes; family Cyprinidae; genus Enteromius; species Enteromius fasciolatus. Next base: position 16,281,665 of record JAUMHR010000072.1, on the reverse strand, counting down.
GATGACTTATTTTATTCGGCACTAATTAAAATAACAGATTGAAGTTTATGGTTTTAATCCAATTTTAATTGTTTTTAGGTTTTTCATTTTTAAGTTTTGTCCAGTGTTTATTGATTCACATCAAGTTACACGCATTACCAGCTGCAGCAACTTTTATTATTAAAATATAATAAAATAATATACGTGATAATATGCCGTTTAGATAATGGTAATAGTTGAAATAACACTTTTTGTAATGGGATGTTTATAGTAAAGCAATCATTAATCATAATAGGCTAGTAGGTACTGAGTTTACACATCACTAGATTATAATGGGATTCAAATCTAAAACAACTAGTTTACCTCACATCTACAACACCAAGAAATATGGTTTTGCTGAAAACAAACAAAAAAAAAAAAACCATAACCATATTAACTAGCCTACAGTTAGTTAACAGAGTGAAACTCTGGTAACCTACTAGCTTTTTTTCTCAGAAAGTAAAAAAGAAGAGATTAAAATGAAAATGAAAATGGTGTTTAATGAGAGATACCATATTATTGCAAAGAAATATGGTTAGGCCATATTTATGGTATCTTAAGGTAAACTTTTTGAACAATAAATATTGGAGATATTCTGGTTCCGAAATTTAATTACAATAATGTCAAGAACTAGCCAACAGTTAGTTAACATTGAAAATCTAGTAACTTAGCTAAACTTTTGTCCTCAGAAAATAAGAAAGTAGTAAAAAATGGAAATATTTGAAAGCCTACACAGTGTTTAATAGAGATAGTATTTATTTAATATAATTTGCGGATATAAAGAACTGCAGTAACTATGGTAATTTAGCGGGAACTACGGTTACTATGGTAATTTTAATTTGTCACCAGCACTACAACAAATCCCGCCCAACCAGGAAGTGAAATCCAGCACTATCCTGGACTCCAGGCGGAAAAAAGTCGAAAGATCAACAGTGCAGATGTAGCCTAAGTGCAATCAGTGAGATGCTGTCACGAATGTGTTGCTGCGAAGACTAAAACGCACACTGGCGCGATATTAATAACGTTCATATTGACGCAAACGCCGCTGTTAAGAGCAACGTTTGCAATGCTAGCGATGTAACTGCTGCCAAAGGGATAGCGGGTAACTTAAACGATAACGTTATTTTAAAACCTTACCTCGATTATACAGCTTCCGTTTATTGGTGTGCGTTACACCGGAGAATAAACATGAATTTAACGTTACCGGTATCTTTTGAAGACGCGCCCTTTTCAAACTAGGCGCGCGAAAACAATGATAGCAGGTCTCGAGACACGTTGAATAGACGTGTAACATGCCTGAAACTTCAAATAACTAACACTAACTTTAAGAGGTCTAAAATGTCGTCGGAGAGGTTAACGTGGACCTTGACGGGAGCGACGGCGGCGTGTGTTTTGGCGGTGTATGTCGCATCTGCTCCGCGCGCTGTGTCTGGTGGAGATTCAGGTAGGACCGCAATCAGTCACATGTGTTTGCGTTTGTATCACATGCAGCCTATCACAGAACAGCATATTGTAATATCACATACACCGCATGACGTGAAGCTTTTGCAAATATGAACTGCGTGAGACCTGTTGAGAGTATTATTAATCTTTCTAAACACCTGTCTAAATCCAGCACTGCCAGTGGAACCCAAAAAATAATTTGGATCTCAAGGCACACCTGAAAGATGCATATCTTTTTATCTATAACATAAAATAGCATAGTATTATACCAAGTGTTTATTTTGAAGTTGGATAGAATAAGCTAATTTAAATTTTTTTTGTTATACAATAAATATTGGACATGTTCTGGTTGTGAAATGTAATTAGAAAAATGGCTCAGAAAAGTTGATGCTCAGAAAGGCGTCATTTACAGATTTTGGACTTATTTGCTGCAGACATTGCTTAACATGGTCTGTGTGAACAAATGGGAAGGTTATTTACTGCTGGGTCAGACTAATAGAGTGTCAGTCCCTCTCAAAGCTGTCAAGAGAACAGAAATATAATCTCTGGAATGACGTGAGAGTATTAATCAGGAGAGAGAAATACTGTACATGATGAAATAAATGCACTGTAGAATTGGAGAAAACACGAAGTGGTCTGCGTTCATGTCAGATGCAACAAATCATATGTAATGATACAATTTTTTATCATTTGTCAGTTTGTAATTATTCTAAGATGAATAATTAATTGTAAGTACTCCCATGTAATTTCGAGGAGAAACAGTTATTTAATGCTTTTGATTTGTTATGCAAACATCAAGCTGCTGTTCTGTGAGCTTTACAGCATAGGCACGGGCAGGGTGGCTTTTGGAGGCTTTTAGGGGGATGGAGGCTGCAAGAAGCTGTTTGGGGCTTACGGAGAGAGAAAAAAAATCAGCCAACCCCTTAAGCGTGGCGTTTAGGGACATTGCAGGATGGCGGCGTGATAGCGCCAGCTGAATGCTCGGCAGAAATTCTCCAGGTCTCCGTCTCGCAGTCCTAATCCCTTTAGGTGTGCTGCGCCCCGGAGAGGCTGAGCGGGCGCCCCTGCGGGACCGCTGTTGTCTAGGAATGCGAGTGTGGAAATGATGGGGATTATAGGGGGAAAAAGGCTACTGTGGATGCCCGATGCTGTGCTATCACAGAGACACTTCGCTGTCCTGCGCTCAACTGCGTCTGCGCCCCTTTCCCCGTGTGGCCCTCCCTTTTTGGGGTCTAGAGACAGCGCTGCAGTGTATGAATGAAATTGTGATGTATAACATGGGAAATTTTGATTACAGGGAGATCCACATGCTTTGAAATGCGGTAGACCTGGCCTCACCGCGTGTGTATCTATTTCTATTCTAAATGAGACTGTGAAAGCAGAGAAAATTCAGCCACTGAAGTGCGAGGGGTCTGCACCTACAGATAGAGGACTTCCAACATGACAACGAAAACAGACGACCGCTAGTGATACGCAGGAAGTGCCAGCTAACAATTTCAAAATGTTGTGATGCACTGAACATTTCATATTGCATCAGAGAGCACAGATTATAGGATTTTACAGTGTTTAGGCAAGTATTGCATCAGGCTACATTGCTTAGACTTATACAACAGGGTTAAAAAATTTGGGATTAGTAGCCGAAAAGACTTTTTGCCCATTAATCTCTGAACTGCAGTTTAATACAATTTGTTTTTGTTTGTTTGTAGATTTGTAGATTTAGTTTGTAGATCCTAAATTTTTGCCACCCTTAAAGTACTTGTTTTCCCTCCTAAAACTCAATGTATGTCCTGTGATGAGCTGGGTTACCCCCAGTCATTTGGGGAAAAGAAAATGAAGGAATTAAAGGAATTTAAATGAATCAAATTTTACACTCATTAAAATTTTATTTTTGGAAGAAGTCTCTAATGCTCACCAAGGCTGCATTTACTTGATCCAAAATATAGTATATTGTGAAATATTATTAAAATTTAAAATAATGATACTGGTTATTATTATATTTTATTTTAAAATGTATTATGGTAAAGCTGAATTTTCAGCATTATTACCTCACAGTGTCACATGATCCTTCAGAAATCATTCTAATATACTGATTTACCTCTCAAGAAGCATTCCTTATTATTATTATATTATGCTCCTTAACCTATTACTTTTTGGGATTAAATTTTTTAACCTTTTGTTTGTTTATTTGTTTATTGGACAGTACAAATGAACAGTATTTAGTAACAGAAATCACATTATAAATGCTTTTTTGTCATTTTGATCAATTTAATGCATTATTGCTGAATAAAAGTTTATTCCTTAATCACATTTATCTAAATATAATAAATTATTTAATTATATATTTAAGATATATTGGCTTTAAAAAATTATTCTCAATCGCTGGGTCATGAACCAAAAAGTCAACATCAAATTGGTGTTTTGGCACCAATACGTCTGGGACTTTGTCAAAGCCATGCCCAGACAGTTATGTACTATTTATTCATACATTAATTTTTTTAGATACGACTTGTTGGGTCGCTGCCTGAAGTGAATTCTGGATTCTTAAGACAAATCAGCCTAGACAATATCTCACCATATTTCATCAACATGTGTGGAGTAAACTACCGATGTGATAATGGTCTTAATAGAGACATTTAATAAGTATTATATGCAAACTGATTAATTCAGGTAATATACAAGTTGAAATACAGGCCTAGATACTGTATGAAGGTTCTTAAAAAGATCACTGCTCGAGTTTTAGAGGGAGCATTTGCATGCGTGTGGCTCGGTGTAAAGGGACTCACAGGCGTTTATGCCCGTGTACGACACACAGCGACGGATGGGGCTCTCCGCATGCACCTTCAGTATGGGAAGAGTGAATAGATCTGCCTGTGTATGTGTGCGTCTGTCTGCTCGGGGATCAGGGGAGCCGTGTGCGATGGAAGAGAATGAGCGTGTCGCTTAGGAAATGTCACACTGGGAAGATTTTGCAGGTTTTGATCCGAGCAAATTAATGCAAAACCCAGAGCAAGTATTTGATTTGGGAAAACTTTCAGGAGCAGACTTGTCTCTTAATAATAATTATTGGGTTTACATTAATTTCCCTCTCTGTTTTTCTACCACAGGAGAGCTGATGACTGCTGCTTGTGAGCTGGGGGTAAGCATTAGCTGCATTGTTTAATCAATCCACTCATTAACTCTTATAAGCATTAAGGAAGTTTAATTAAGTATGGGGGGAGAAGAAAGATGATTAATTTACTTTTCAGGCCACAGGTTTTTTTTATCCTCTCTTCTTTTCTGTGCACTCCTTTTTTGACTAACTTAGGACTAGAGAATGCTATAATTTGCAACCCTGTTCTTCAAATCCAATTAGACTGAATGGTTAGGCGATGGCTTTTGTAAGCTTCGCCTTATGTACGGTATAAGGCTTATTATACTCAACCCCTCTCCTTTTTGTGCATGCGTGTGTGCGCGTGTGTAAGCCGCAAAGAATGAACTAAATCGGGTTAACAGTTATAATAAGTTTTATTATTTAATAAAGTTTATTACGCCGCTGCGATCCTTTTAGGGAGGCTGTGGCGGTGTCACTATGCCAGTAATCCCTCCCTCTGTCCGTGTGGCCTGCCTGTCTGCGGCTCTCCCCAGGGTCGGAGGGCTCTCTCTGGGCCGTAGGCCGGCGGCCCTCCCTTCCTGCTCCCTTGAGCCATGGATCTTTTCTCCTTTAAACTCCTCGTCGCAGGACTGCCCCCTACTGTGCGTTTCGCCTTTTTTCGGCATGCCACACGTGCTTCCAGACCCGGCGATGCCTCTGCGGGCCTTTCCATGTCATCAGCCTCGCAGGCATTTCACCGGTGCAGGCATTTCAGCCACTCGCATCACACGTCACTTGCGCAGTTGCACGCACCTTGCTGGCACTTCCAAGCGTGCCCTTTGCGCCCCTGCCATCTGCTTGCCATACTGACTCTCTCTTTTTTGTTGTTCTGTGTCTGTCCCCCCTCCCAAGCCTCTCTGTTCCTCTCTGCCTTGACCTCTCTCGCTTGTCTTCAAGCTGTCTGTTTGTTCTGTATTGAAGACATTTAGAAGTGTTGGGGATGCTACTTACTGTAGCAACTGATTGTACTCAGAATTTAAAATCACTCTATTATTGTCAAGCTGCCCTTTTGAATTTTTTTTTTTTTAATATGATACATTAAATATGATAGTGGCTACCAATGCTAGTTGACCAAGTTCCCAGGGGATCAGGCAATGAGTGCCTTCTAAAATGTACTTATTTTCTTGCAATTTCAAGCAAATCTTGCAATTTTGAGTTTAATTGAACTTCTGCAATAATTTAAAGTTTACATCTTACAATTCAGACTTTTATCTCAGTAAATTACAAGTTAACATCTTGCAAATCTGACTTTTTTCCCCTCTTAAAGATCATTGCACACTGAATCCGAAATTTCCCTCCAAAATTTTTGCATGCTAAAAAAATCAACAACCTCACGTTCAATCACGTTTACACACTGCCTCTGAAACTTTCAGCTGTAATAAAAAATGTTTTTTGGATCGGGTGTGATTTAGTTTTGTCCAAAATATGTTTTTGTTCAGTCAATTTCCTATTCATATTGGATGTATAAAGTAAATAAGTTTGGAAATATAGAAATGTGCTTTATGATCCAAAAAAACTCTTGGTCCCACAAAATAGATAGATCACAAAGCCGAGATCGGCCACCATGATTTAACTTGCTTTAATTTATTTATTTACTTATTAAAAGAGATATAAACTCTAATATTCCACATTTTTTAAACATAAACTCATTTCAAGACATAAGGTCACAATAGTGAAAAATAAACTCTGAATTGTTAGAAAAATGTCAGAATTGCATAATTTGGAGAAATTATGTTGAGGAAAACACGTCTAAAAAAATAAAGCTAAATGCAAAATGCATTTTTTTCGTCTTGTGATTGAATTTTGTTTCCTCTTAGAGCCCCTTGCAGTCCCCGAAGGGTGCCACGAACCCTGAACTAGACGATGGATTTAGTTCCTCCCGGGTTTATGTTTTTATTTGTCAATAATATATATATAAGTTGGTTTTAAGTTACTTTTTAGTTAGTTACTTCCCAACCCTGACTTATCACAGTTCACCAAACCTGACTGACAAGGACTTCAGGCTTGCGAAATTGTTTAGAGGGATCAGTTGACTGGGACCCCCACTCCTGCTTTGATCTTGAACTCACACTAGCTTTTAGACATCCACTTGTCCACCGAGTTTCCATTCCATCCCTCAAACAACCTCTTCTCGAGACATTTCCTTGCTCTTCGCTCTAGTGTGCAGCGTTTCTCTGCCTGCTGTGCCTGTGTGTGTTATCAGGCCAGTAGGAGTGAGACAGCCTTTAATAGCTCTAGTCCTTATCGCTCCTTGGGGGACTTAGTGCCTAATTGCTGGGAAGGCAAGGAGACAGGAGATCAGGCTTTACGGGAGGGGGAGGACAGTGTGATGCTGTAACCCGCAAAAGTAAGGTCTGCCTTTGAAAGCTGAACTGTATGCTGATGGGTGGTGGGAGAAGGGGGGTTACTAGATTCTGTTGCTGTTATCAGGGTGTTCTGTGAGTGAGTTTACAGCTGTGTTTTCCCCCAGGTGGCCCATCCTCCAGGATACCCGCTCTTTACTGTGTTGTCCTCTCTGATGCTCTTGCTGCTGCCTCTCAGCTCTTCGGCACACAGTATCAATATCCTGTGCGCTGTCTTTGGGGCCGGGGCCAGTGGAGCCCTCTGCTTCACTGTCTGCAGGTAGGCCACTCTATTAGACCTAATTTATAATGTTCATTGTATATTTTAAAACATTACAGGTTTACTTAGTTTTATTTACTTTATTTCATCTAATATGTTGAATGTTATTTTATGTTAGTATTTTACTCATTACTTTAGTGAATATGTAAATTAGGGCTGCCCATAATATTCATAATAGTTGAAACACTTGCCTATCAAAGACCTTAAATATGGCTTATAATCTGAAATATATAAGTATTAGCAACAAGTAAGTATTTTTAGTACTGGCTGCTCAATCTAACCTTAACCTAGAAAAAAACATGTGCTATTCAAGTGTTTGAAAGTTGACTTGTAGTGACTCACTGCTGGACAGATGGAGGCGCTGGTGCGGTCACTTGCTGTTAAAATACTATTTTCTTTTTGCTCATACAGATAAGAGTAATGCATCTCTGATCTGTAAAAACGTTTATTAGGGGTGGCACGGTTCATGAAAAAAAACCCGAACCGTTCGGTACGCTTGTCTCGGTTCGGTGCATGCATGCGTCGCACGGTTCGACGGTTCATGACATGCGCAATG
>JAUMHR010000072.1:16246676-16260947 GCA_032361145.1 Enteromius fasciolatus | reverse complement strand
AAAAAAAACAAGCCAGTGTAAAAAAAAAAGTATTCTCATTGTTATTGGGTAGAAATAGGGATGTAGAATAAGGTCATGTAGAATAAGGCATTAATATGTGCTTAATTACTGTACTACAAATAAATAGTAATACATAATAAGCAACTAAGACCCTACAATAAAGTGTTACTGGACTTAGTTTTAGAGTCGTGTTCATGTACAGACTGTTTGTATTACAGTAGTTGTAATAATTGGGTAACTACTAGGTACTAACCATGTAACTATTGGGTAATTGGGTAACTACTAGGTACTAACCGTTAGTAACCAGTGTAGTCACTTTTAGTATGTTTTCCAGTATGTTTTTTAAGTACTCTGCGAGTGCATGTATGGCAAAATAAATTGCAAATATTTAGCTTTTTGTCTGAGTGTTTTTCCACTTATGTTAAGTGGCAGCTTTAATAAAGACTAATGGCTCTGTTAATGCCTTTTCCATAGTTAATTCATGTACCGTAGATCCCCCTTCCCTCCAAAACTGCAAAGCTGAACCTGCTAGGAATAACAAATCTGTTGTGTTGCACTGGCTTAGAAACGATCAGTGACGTTCACAGTGTCTCTGATGACACTGGTGTAACACATCATGCCAGACTCAGGTCGTCTCCTCAGCCCACCCTCATCAAACATTTGGGTGTCCCCAGAGAGAGAGAGCTTATTTTATGTCCCGCTAGCACCAATCAGCCGTTTCCCATCACCCCCCACAGGTGCCACATAGCGTGATGGACAGGTGAGATCCAGAGAGGGGAACACAACAAGCATGTCACAGCATAAACCTGCCATAAGAAGCTCAAACGCATTCTCTCTCTCACACATATACACACACACACACTCACGCTTTCACACGACGCTTAAATAAGCTGTCAGAGAGAGATGGGTATTAAGGCACAGGCAGGGCACTATCTCTTTCAGCAGGGAAATTGGCCATTGACTGGGTTTGGGAGACAGATAGAGAGAAGGCTGTCACAAGACTGCACTTAATGTTGGAAAAAAAACATTCAGACATTCACAGCACTTTCAGTTTGAGTCCCTGTCCATCACTCAGACATGAGCACACAGTGGATGTATTGATAAGTGTGTCTCTTGTGTTTCAGGGCTCAGTGGAATCACTGTGTGAATGATCTGTCTACTTCAGTGCTAGTGCTGGCACTTCTAGGCATTTTACTTTCTTTGTGGAACAGGTAAGACATGGCTGCATGAGATCCACTCAAGTGAAGGAAAAGCACACAGTAAAGCTTCCAGTTTCCACTTTTATTGGGCGCTACTAGTGGCACAGATATGAACACTTCAACTTTATTTAGACTGCCATTCAACACCAAGTTTGCCATTAAGTCTCTTATTCTCACTAAGGCTGCGTTAATTTGATAAAAAAAAATACAGCGAAAACGCTTGTGAAATAATATTGAAGGGTAACATTTTTTTTCTTATCGTTATCAATATTAAAAACAGTTGTACATTAAAAAAATATAAATATATATTTGAATTTATAACCTTATAACCTCTTATAACCTTATTTTTTAATACTTTAATGTATAAATGTATAATTTAATGCTAATGTGACAGTTTTAATTCTTTCAAATAAAAAAGCCATTGTGCCATGTTTGAACGCATGCTTTAATGTTTTACTTAATGCTAATTAAAATTTGTATTTTCTATTTTATTTTTTAATTTTATTAAATTTTATTTAAATAATTGATTTCTGGACCACTAAATCTGATTTCTAATCCTTTAAAATAAAAGCTAATGCTAATTTAAAATTATTATTATAAAAAAAATAATAATAATACAATTTTAAATATAAAAAAAAAGTTTCTGGATCACTGATCTGATTTTAAAATCCTTTTGAAATCCTTTAAAATCTAATGCTAATTTAAAAGTATTATTATTTTTTAAAAAGTAAATAAATAATAAAATAATTATAGTAAAATAACAAATTAAAATAAACATTTCTGGAACTCTAAAACTTGCTCATGTGGTACTACTACAACTCTCTCCTATCAATACCACCATAGTTTTGACATTATATTGTATTGAAATATAGTTTTAATGAATTCAAAAACAATATCATCATAATTTTTTTTTTCACATATTTGACTCCCCAGACTGCGCTGTGTTTTTGTCTGGTTGATTGTCACTATGGTAAGCATCTACTCTGTGTTCTTTGCCTGGAGAGCAAACCTGAATATTGAGAAGCCTCTTCTGCTGGGAGTGGTGAGTGATACAATTCTGGCAGATATGATACCTATATAATGCAAGATATTTAAAATGGACTTCAGTGAATATAGCACATGTGTGTATGTAGGTGGAGCGCTTCTGGCTGCAGGCTGATGCTGGGGTGTGTGTTCTGGCTGGTCTTGGTCTGAGCTGGGCCGTGTGTTGGCTAAATGGGCATCTGGGCTGGAGGAAACTGTGGAACACAGGAGCCTGGATACTCACTGCAGTCCTCATCTCACACATGATCAGCTTAAACCACAAGTAAACCTTCCACACAGTCACATAGACTGGGCTAAACTTTTCAAACGTCTTTAATTCAGTTTTCAAGTTTAAGGTCACAAAAGTCTTGAAATACCATGGTGGCATGGTGGCAATACTGATTTATATGCTGATTAAAGTTGAACACCAACATTAGATTTCATATATGAAAGGGTTAAGGAGGCGTCTATGAATTATCTCGATTAAATATGTCCACAGGTAGCCTTTTACATGAATGATGTGAGAGGTGAAGTGAAAGGTACACTACCATTCAAAAGTGTGATCAGAATATCACTAAAATATTAAGCAACACTGTTGTCAGCAGTGATAAAAATAAGAAAACTTACAGATTTATGAAGGAGAAATGAGTGCTGAAATTACTTTAACATTATAGAAAATATTATTCAATTAAATACATGCTGATAGAAAATGCTTATTTTAAATTCGAATAATATTTCACAATATTACTGTGATTACTAGGCTATATGTTTGCTTCTATAAATCCAGCCTGTAAATAAATATGGTTAAATATTGTTCTTTTAGGAAGTAATTTTATCTTTTATCTTCTATTATCTTTTAGGAATAAAACGTTTTATTTATATCTACTAAGAATATTGAATATCATTAAAAAGCTTCAGTTTTAATATTTATATAACTAACTACCATAATATAAAAAAAAAATGTTTTTGTGATATCGACCAGCTGACATTTTCTCTTACTGGACATTAATTTAGATTTTACATTTTAAACCCATACCATTAAATTCATCACATTTCCATTACATTTATCAACACATTTGTATAATTACTGACCACAGTAGTCAAATACAAATGCAGATTGTTATTATGTCCTGTCTAAATACTAATTATTTTACAGTGGGCTTATCGGTGTGTATTATTGCATTAACATCACAGACCCGCCAAACCATCAGAGTCTGAGTTTTTTTTTAATATATATATATATTTGTGGTTGATCATCCAGACCATGGCAGTCACTCTCCTGAATTCCTCACTTCCTCCATGCTTCAGCACACATCAAAGCAAAAGCTCTCTTGCACTCTTCTGCAGCTTTGACTCTATGCTTGATTAGTCGTCCTGGCCACGCTAGTCATGCAGATTAAAGCAGCCGAGTTCTGTGCTTGATTAGACATCCTAGCCACGGCAGTCATGTAGATTAGAGCGCTGAGGTTTGGTACATCGCTGCCACAAACTGTGGCGCTTTGATCAGTGGTGAGACTGACACTCTTGTCAGCGCTCATCACACCTGTCCGAGGCTGATTACAGCTGAGAGATGTTCCACCTCATCACTGCTCACAGAGAAACAGAGCTACTGACTGCAGAATAGCTGAAAGAACGATAATGTCACGGATCCTTACACTTTTGTGCAAACTCTTCAAAGTAAACATCGCTGCTGATGTGGTTTGAAGTGTTTGTGAATGAATGTGCGGGTACATTTACACACGCAGTTCACAAACTTTTATATCACTTTCATCTCGCACATTCTCAGTATCACGTGCCGTCTTTGTAAAGATGTTGCAACAGACTTTTTCAATAAAGACTTTATTGACCTATTGATTTTTATTGACCTGTGGGGTTTTTGAGATACTATAATTATTGAAATTTGGTGGTAATTATCATGTACAGTACTAGGCAAGATATCAAACACACAAGCAAATACATTTAAAAACTAGTTACTTGTGTTGAAATTTTATATTTAAACCTAAGATATAGTGTTTATGATCACAGTTTTATGCTTAAACAATTTAAATTAAATTTGAATTAGCTTTTATTTTTAGGTTTCTATTGTATTTTTAAGTGTAGGTGTTTTTTTATTAGCAATATATATTATACATATATATATATATATGTAACCTAAACTTAAAATTAAAATATTAAATATTAAAATATTAATTAAAATTAATAGTTTAATAGGTTTAGTTTAATGATAATAACACTTATTGGAGGTGCGTAGCATAAAACAATTTTAAATCCCATGCTGTATATAAATATACAAAACAAAAACAAATTTGTGGCCTGATTTAACCTCTACTCTGAAACTGAAGAAGGAATACACATGCTGTGTTTTATAGTGTGTATATTCAGTGTTGTATCTATGTCATCAGAGAGTGTGATCAGAGCGGTAATGACGTGGTGGAAAGGTTTGGTCGTGAGGTTGTGCTGTCATTGCCACCGAGCTCGTTGGTTCTGACTCGTGGTGATCTCCCAGGAAACACACTGCGCTACCTGCACTACTGCCAGGGTCTCCGGCCAGACCTCAGCCTTGTTGACCAGGAGGTCCGTAATCCAGCCTGACACATTTCTAATTTTTTTCAGCCATAAAACCCGCTACCCTCTCACTGTATTGAATCACTTTCAAAACCGGTGTTTTATGATGCAGATGATGACGTACAGCTGGTATGTGGCAAAACTCCAGAAGCATTTACCTGGAGTCACGTTTCCTGGGCGCTGGTGGGATCCGATCAACACCACGGAAAAGAAAACATTCAGCATTGAGCAGTTTCTCAGGCACAATATGCAGTAAGTGTATATATTCATATCACCTCTTTATAGATACGCTACAAATGACATTTAAATGATCATTTGTGCAGATTTTTCAAAGAACAGATAGCAAACCATTACGTGTCATCTGTTACCACACTGCAAGAGCAAAGGAGATTAACCATCTATACTGCCTCCCTCCACCAGACGGCAGTATTTCCTTGTATTTCCATTCCCCCGGCCTCTGAGAGGGGGGCAATAAGCACTTACAGTCGTTTCCCTGGGAAGCAGAACAGAGAGAATAAGAAATAAATACTTGAGAAAAAACAATCAGCAACCTGCTTGTTTTGTTAAGAGAGCCAGTTTCTATATTCCTGCCATGTGTATCATGTGATTCAAGATCTATAATGACTTCAACATAACAGACAGGCTTTTAATCAGTTCTACCTTAAAATACTCTACTTTAAAGATTTTTTTCTTTCTTCTTCCTGGATTATGCAGAGTATGAAGTACATGTAATGATGCAGTTTTTTCTAACATGTTCAGTAACAAACAGAAGCTGTATACATACATCTATAGCAGCCCTTTATAGTAATGTTCATTAGTAACATTATAACATAACAACAAGCAATGTTACATTAAATAACACAAGGTTTATGTACCTTTTAATAATACATATATAGACTAATAACTTAGTTTTGTATTCAATGTAAAACATAATGAATATTATTATGAAGATTTACATGATGCTCAGTGTTTTTTCTGGGTTTGTCTACAGCAAGCCAGTGTTTGTATGTATTGGCCTAACTGAGGGAGACCCCACCTGGGAGAGGAGTTTCTCTCGTTGGCCCTGGGGCGTCTGTGAGCAGTTAGTACCTGTCAAAACCCCATTTGACCCTGAAAAATGGGCCCAAAAAACACTTGACCTTTACAACTGGAGCCAGCCACATGACAGGTACTATGATTACTTATGTTTGGAGTTTACTTAGGGACTGACGTATTGCCTAAATACTTATTGTTAACATGAAATGAACATTATGCAAACAGATTTGTTATGATGATTAGAAAGTATGGTTAAATAAAGACTTGTTTCTTGCACAATAATGTTATGACCTTAAAAACACTTAATAGCGCATGATTTGTAAACAAACACATTTTGCAAACACCGGCTCCACATGTACAGCATTTCTGATGAAGTAAACTTGCTTGGTAGCTCACCTGGTGCAGGATTGCTCTGAATCACGAGTCACGACACTCCACAGAAGACCACTAGATAGTGGTTTAGTGTAGGCATACGTTCTGTTAAATGCGATTGGGTGTTAACCTTTCAGCACTGACTGGACGTTTAGTTTCTGTGATAATAAAACACACAATTTCGCATCAGCTACTGGACATTTTACTTTGAAAGTGCAGTAAAATGTGCTTTATTATACGTGCCCATAGGTATTTTTTGTTTAGTCACAGTACGGTTTAATAAACCCACATGACATTGAGAAAAAAGTTAAATAATTTATAGCACCCATTGTGGACGAATCACCTAAAAGTGCAGCAAAATGTACCTGGATCAGTGCCTTTTAGGTTTTATAGATATATAGATATCTAAGAATAGTCAAAATGAAAATGTTCATGGTACTGTGATATATACCATGGAACTAATTGAACAAATCTTGTATAATCTGCTGTATTTTTGGGTTGTTGTCTTTTTGGTTTTATTTGGTGTGATATTATTCTAACTTACTGCTGTGAAGATAACCTTAGATGCAGACATGGCAATGAAACTAAAGAACTACTACTATAGTGCTTAATTATTACTAAATTCATTTACTACAGCATTCACATGATGTTCCATTATTCTCAAAGAATCTTGATAGTACCTGTCTGAAATCCTTGGTATTACCACGTTGCCATGTCCGGGGAAAAACCTGGTAAAACCTGTGTGATTCTATGTTGTTTTTAAGTTTTATGTTAATAATTAAAGTAAGTGCTGCAGCCGTTTAATCTGAGTAAAATATCGTATTATTGAAAAAATAATAAAATTATGATTAAGATGTCATTAAAGATGGCAATCAAAGATGTTTAGGACCCTACAAATGCAAAATGGCCAGTTAAACATATTTTTTGTCTGTCTAACTGGCAAGTTTAGTTCAGATGTGTTTAGATTTAGTGGAAAAAGGATATGAAATTGATCAGAAACTAACTCTTTCAATCAGTTTTTATTAACTCCAGTGTCAAGTCATACTTTGTACATATTGTGCAGCTTTAGAGTGTTAAACAGATAATTGTTTTTCAGTAATGCAAACAAAATTCAATTCTCTAAAAAGTTTACCATAACCCTCTATGGTAAACAGTCCATTTTCCAGTTAAAGTCAGTTCATCATTGATTCAGTGACTTCAATATCCAGCTCAGTTCAGTGTCTATGCAGTCAAGTCAACGATATTGCCAAGTCCCCAACTAAAGCCCTATTTGGACTGGACTAGTTTTACAAGGGGGTCGTTAGAGAAGTTTTCGTTTCACAGACGTATTTAGTGATTTTAATCCCATCCAAATCTGCCATGTCTGTGTTTTTCTCTCACAACCAAATTACCTACTGTTTTTCAGCAAACTCAGTGGTCCTCTGAGAACACTAATCCCGTCCGAATGCGATGTCGGTGATTGCAGATTGTTTTTTACAACACGTTACCTGTGTGTTTTGGCCAACGCGATATGCTATTACTGCACCCACGTTTGATATATTTCGATATAGAAAAATATAAATAAACACAAATAAAGAGCCAGATTACGTAAACTGTTCAAACTGGCTATTGTAATATCAGAATCAGGTAAGATTACTCACTGTTCTGAGCATCCTTACCTTACTTATTTTACACCTCATGCAACCCATTGAAGTGCTTTGGTCCTCGCCGATATTAAAGTGCACTTAAACACTGCATGCTGTGCAGACAGACTCCGTTTCCATCTTCAAAGTCGTTATTAGTCCGCTGACCCCACCCTAATGACTTTCTAAACTGCGGCGTGTCAATATCTGTGTATAAAGTGAAATTAGTTCTAGTCTCCAGCACTGAGGCTTTCTGCAGCCGGCTGGTATTCAGCAAGTTAATCGGGGTTGAATGGTGTGACATTACTCTCCTCTCACCCACTACAAGTGTGTCCATCCCTGCCTGCCAGCCAAATATTAGCGGGGAAGTCACACGCTAAAATATTCCTTTGAAGGAGAGGCCGCACGTTTATGAGCGATGTAGTGGAAAGGAAGAAATGCAGAAATATATGGGTCGTTCACCGCAGAGAGAGCTTCCAAAGACAGGCGAGGTTGAAGATCAGCTGTTGTATGGTTTGAAGATATGCAGAATACGATTCGCTGGATTACTGGCTGGTTTTAAACTTGTATTTCAAGTCGGTACTCAACAAGACTGCTTTGATGCCATCTGAATGTACATAAAAAAGAATTAGGTTTCTTTGCGTGTCATCAACTTGGTGATTTAAGTACACTGTTATTAAAGTAAGATTAACTACACACAGCTAATAAATGACATTAAAACGTTTGTTTATTCCACCTTGTCAGCTTCCACCCTGGCTCCTGGGAGAGAGTTGCCAATGAAGAGATGTGGCAGGCCAGGTAATGCATAGGTTACGGATCTCTACACCAGTATGTACAACCTCAGTATATAGCAGCAAATGTATACTTGGGTGCTTTTATTCCATCACTTTTTAGGATGAAGACAGCTTTTTTCCTGTTTGACCTGGCTGAGAACATGGAGAAGGAACAGCAGGCCCGTCTCTATGAGCTTTCTTACCATGTGCGTAGAAAATGACATCATATATTAGCCTTATTTGGAGTTGCTGTCCTCTCAATGCAGCTTCCAATGATTCAGTGACTCACTCAGGATTTACAGTACTTGTTTCATTTCTGGATGAATCAGTGTTTTCAAAGAAATCCCTTGAATTATTGATTCAAATACAAATACATTTACTTTATCATTAACAGTTTTTGTGGTCACACTTTATATTAGGTGGCCTTAACTACTATGTACTTGACTCAGAAAATATGTGCAATGTACTTATTGTGTTTATATTGTATTGCCAAACACTTTTGCTGCTATTGAGGTGGGATACGGACAGGTTTGGTGGTATGGGAATGGGTCAACTGTGTAATTGTAAATGTAATATTACAGAAATGTATTTCAGATGTAATTACATATAGGTATTTTAAAAAAATATATATATAAATACAATGTAAAAACATAGGGGTGTAACTAAACGAAACGCGTATTCATATTAAACTGTTCGGTACGAGGCTTTCGGTTCGGTACGCATTACAAACCGAACGATTCAGACTAATACTTATATTTGGGGGAAAAAAATAGAATAAGGTGTGTAAAATATAAGCAACAAGGCAGCCCAAACAACGGGACAGGCAACCCGCTGACTGCCCCTCCCACCCCCAAACAACGAAAACTAGAAACACACACATTACAAACTATCCCCGCGGCAATCAGGCAGGCGTTTCCAACAGATTCGAACAGGTCAAAACAATCGATCAGTAACAGCGATAGCATTTAAGAAAATGCTAAATGTTATTGAGCCCTTGTAGTATTCCTAGCAAAGAACAGGAAGATCTGTTGTTGTTCAAAGTAAAAAAAAAAACAAGATCATACTTTTATGTTAGTTTTAATAAATAAAAGTGTGATAAACATATTTATTTTTGCTGTATCGAAAACGTACCGAACCGTGACACCACTGTGTCGTATCAAACCGAGCCGTGAGTTCTGTGAACCATTACACCCCTAAAAAACATGTATGTACAATAAGTGCATTGTATCAAATGATTAATTTAGTAGTAAAGTAAAGTAGTTAAGGCCACCTAATATAAAGTGGGATCGTTTTCTTGTTGTTGTTATAATTAATTGTTTAAACATACAATATTTTAGATGCTGTAAGCTCAATATTAATAGTGCCATTTTAAGTTTGAAAATTGAAATGATCTTATTGGCATACTATTAAAGAATGTTTGCTTCTTACAGCAATTTGCATGGTGAATTTTTTCATGTTTTTAACAACAAAAAACAAGACGCACAGTGAGCATCCTGAAAGCGGCAAAGCGGCTCTAATGCAACATTATACACAGAATCAAAGCCTAAAACCAAAGCTTACCTAAAACCTTTAACACTTTCTTTTGCCACCTTGTGAGCTCTGATATTTCCTTAAGGAAATGCAAATCTAGTTTGTCAGCATGATGTGTCATGTGAAATTTTTTTAGACTGAATTCAGTTCCTTAAAACATAACAGCTGGTGTCTTTTTATGTTGTTTTATAAACCTGTTTTTTAAAATCTCTTTTAAATTATTAAATAGTAATGTTGTCTGTTCAAGTCTATGCCTTTGCCTTTTCTTATACAAATAGTTTAAGCTGTGTGGTCTTTTTTTTTATTGACAGCTGTATTGTCAGATAGTGGATGCTGAGGTAGACTACCCAGCAAACTGGGATAAGAACCTGGCTCTTGCTGCAGAACGTCTCCTGCGATCGGGGGGCAGAGGTCATGGTCTAGATTCTCTCCTGAGTCGCAGCATCCGTCACTTCAGCAGCTACCTTCACAGAGAACCCACCGATCCCCAGAGCAAAGCTATCCGCTCCGTCATCACACATCTCAAGAAAGAGCGAAAAAAACTCAGAGACAGACAGAAGGCTTGAGACAGGAAGTGACATAAACTATCTGAAACATCACAGAGAGCCTTCAAAACACTGAAATCACCTACGACACTACATAGGTGCAGATAGCACAATAAGGTAAGAGGGAGGGTCGTAAAAATGAAGAAAGCTGTAAAGACAAAATTTAAAGACAGTTCAGGTGTGACTAAAGACTGTAACTGACATTTGATGTGTATTTTATCAACACACAGATTTATCACACACTAATACATTGAATACAAATGGCTAAAATGGACCAGTATGTCAGTTTTACCTTTTATATTATGTGATCTGAGCTACTTATCCACAACCACATCACATCAGAGTTAGCTGTTTATTTAGTTGACAGACATTATTACATTAACAAGATGATATATTGGTTTCCTCAACATGCTAAACTCAAATATCTAGGACTTCAAGATTCGAGTATTTCCACAGTGAAGGTTAAAGGACCTAATTTCCTGAACTTCAATAGAACTTGATGGATTTGTGTATGTTTCTTTTGTAATAAAATTTTCACACTTTCAACATGTTAATATGCATTGAGTTGATAATCAAAGGTGTCCCCCCCCCCCCCCCGATGTCAAGCATGTCTCCGTCTCACTTTAGGATCAAAAAGGTCTCAGATTGAGATTGAGGGGGGTGGGGGGTAAATTTGTGCACAACCATGAGAGATTAAGAATGACCCATTAATCTGGGACAGATTTGAGAAATACTGCATCCTTTTCCCTGTCTCTTAATTGCTGCTTTGTCTATCTCTAAAAAGAGCTTTGAGTTATCAACAGAAGAGGGATGACCCCTAGGGATCCTGTTCGTTTTTAAAACTGATATATTCTGATGGAATTTTTATTAATATAAACAATTTTGTTGGATGATCAATGTAAAACGTGGCTCCTATAAGAGCAGCGACAATCAGATGAGTGAAGAATGGCTTCATCCTAAGTTCAGGATGTCAGCTACACCTTATCACAACATATAACGTTTCCCTTTCTCATGTACATTCATCTCTTCTTCCACTGAGCTGCTTTCTCTCCATCCCTCCCTGTCCCTGTTTTTGCCTCTCTCTCATCTAAGGGATTGTGTGAACCCATGGAATCGCCGTGACCGTGGATGCAGGCAGGGAGCCACAGCAACACTGGAATGTGGGGTGCCTGCACAGATAAGAGCTGAGAACCCAGCCAGGCAGAGGGAGCAAAGACAAGCAAGCGAGAAGTAATAAGTACATAGGATGGTGTACATGGCACGATAGGACAGAGTTAGACAGGAAGTGCTAGAAAGAGGCGAATGGACACTGACAAGACAGAAATGAAATCGCAGCACAGGGACTTGGAGACAAAAGAGAGAAGGTAAGAGAGAGGCCCATGAATGGTAAACCTTGAGAAAGAGCCAAAGAGAGAGCAGTGCAGTTGCACACACACACTCATAACATGGGAAGCCAGCCTTATTCCTCTTTGCATTTCATTTACATCCCTGGCTGTATCGACCAATCGGATTGGGAGCAAAGCCCGAGGCTTAGGAGGGGAATAAAAAGACAAAAATGCCTTCGCTGCTCTCATCCCTCTCTGATAATACCCCCTCTGTTTCTCCTTTCTCCTCCGCACCCGGAGAGAAGTAGATACTGTCCGAAATGCCATAGCAGAAGCGACACCTCCGCTCCCTGTGCTTTGCCGATAGACCTCGCCAGCAGCAGGCCTGAAAAGGGGGTTTTAGCTGCGGGGCCAATCTCCTCTACTTCCTCCTGTGGAGGGAGTGGAGGAAGGGATGGAGGGCCGCGGAGGAGGGTGGAAAGGATGGAGATACCAAATGTGAAATTGGCTATAATGTGGATGCCACATTACAAACGGGAGGAAATGAAACTTGTCCAGTGTGGAAAATCCCTCTCTGTTTAGACAGAAGAGCTTGCTTTTTCTGAGACTGTGTCTAAAACCGAAGTTAGTTGCCTTGCTGCTCAGTAAGTCAGTAACTTAAAAGACACCTTTATTGTATAAAGTTATAAGTATAATGACTCTCCAGTTCTTGGAGGGCCACCTTCTTTCATGGTTTAGCTCAAACATGCTCTACCACACCTGCTGGAAGTTTTTGGATATCATTAAAACCTTGCTAAACTGGCTAGTTTAGATGTGATTGATTAGTGTTGGAGAAAGTGGCCCCTCCGGAGCAGTACCCTGTCCTAAGGTAACTTGATAGAAGGTCTTAGAAACGGTACTGAAAGTAGTTTTGTCAGATGAAATCTAACCTGGCCCTCATCTTCTTCTTGTAACCCTTCAGTTTTTGATCCACAAACAATCCTTTAAAACCGCCAAGGCATGTCATCTGCTAAACCATCTCACAGTCATCCCTCTTCCTAAAGTCTGCCTTCTTCATATCCTCATCCCTCTCTTTAATAAACCTCTGAACAATGGAAGGAGATATGAGAGGGATTATGCAGTGGCAGGGATTGTCTCCATTTCTCTGGATTGATTCTTGAACCTTTGTTTTATCCCTGGCCCTGGACCCACATAGCTGTGGTTGACTGCCTCAGGTGGGTTGTTGGAAGCTGGTTGAGGGGCGAAGAGATGAAAACTCTGGCTGCTGTACTGGGGGTAACACTGAGCGGCTCATGTCTGTGGTGGTCCTAGTGTCTTTGGGAAGCCCTGATAAGAATGAGGCCATAAAGCTATTGAGGGAATAGATGGATGGAATCCACTGGCTGGAGTGATTCTAGACAGAAGGCTGATTTAAAAGGTTAGTTCACCCAAAAATGAAAATGAGCCCATGTTCCTCTTACTTTCAAGGTATCCTAGATGTTTATGACTTTCTTCATTCAGTCTAATCTAATCAGCGTTATGTTAAAACTTGTCCTTGCTCTTCTGGACTTTGTAATGGCATGGGTGAGTGTTTTTGTTCAACAATCCAAAAGTATTCAAATAAAGTGCATCCATCCATATTAAAACATTAAAAGCCGACTCTAAATCCTTTGACGTTTTTCTTTATATCCTCATTTTGTACTTCTAATTCATGGAGTTTTGTTTTGTTTTCTCTTCTCTCCATCATCTGCTTTCGTCACTAATTACTGGCATATGCGCTACACCTATGTCCTACGTCATCCACCGAAACAGCTTCCTTGCACGGGAGCTAGTAGAAGTGAAAGAAAGATGTATATATGGTTTTAAATATATACAGCTTATATATATGTTTGATGATTTCTTGATCTCAAAAGACCAAACCAAGGTATGTCTTAACTCCTGGTGATCGACTGTCCTGCAAAGTTTAGCTCCAACTCTAATCTAACACACCTGAAGCAACTAATTATGTGTTTTAGGTTCGCTTGAAAGTTAAAGGCATGCGTGTTTGATTAGAGTTGGAGCTAAGCTTTGCAGGACGCTGGGTGTTTCTCAATGTCAAGGACACGTCCTTGGCAGGACTGGTCCTTCCAAGTCACTTCCTTCAGAGGCTAGGCGAGGCTCCTCTTAAGCGTTCGGAGAACACGTAAATGGAACAGGCTAGCAAGTGCACGTTAATGCGTCATTACGTCAGTGAAAAGGTCCGCTTTCGGCGCTGAAAAATGGAAGTGCAAACATTACTGAAAAAATGCCGGTGACGGCTAATA
>JAUMHR010000072.1:16230013-16246576 GCA_032361145.1 Enteromius fasciolatus | reverse complement strand
TTCAAACGAAGGACTCAGTCCTTGGTTGAAATTCCGAGGATCCTCGACATTGGAACAGTCCTTCGACGGATGTCGATCAGGTAGCGTCCTCGAAATTCTGGCTTCCGAGGATCCTTCCTTGACATTGAGAATCGCCCAGTCAATCGCCAGGAGCAGGGTTGGGCACCCCCTTAACTCTTAACTCTATCAATTTTGATACCTTGTTTCTCCACCACTAATTGTTCGCACCAGCACTGAAGATTTGAGAAAACCATATCTCAAGATATTGAGAAAACCATCATTAACCATTTACAGGTCTTAGGACAATAATTAGATATTATACTAAAGGCCTGTCCGTTTCCCTGGTGCCCAAAGAAAGTAAGTGAAAGGGTTGTAGGACAGTGGTCCTCCAGGAACAGGTTTGGACACCCCTGTTTTATAATAATCCTGAAGACCTTGATCAGGTGTGTTTGATTAAGGTTGGAGTTAAAATCTGCAGCACAGTAGTTCTCCGAGAAGTAGGGATGAACACATAGGCCCTTTTTGTACCTCCTAGTAACAAGCTGCCAAAACATGGCTACCATGGACATCTTGGAATTGAGTGTATTGCACATGTTTAGAGCGGTTTAGGAACTTATAACTCATACCACTCACAGATACTGTTGAAGTCCTGCCTATATGTAACATCCGTCTACACTCAATCATTTGTTCAACTCAGCAACAGACCTCACTGTGATAAGACCATGGTGATCCTTTTGGAATATCAAGAGAGAATAAAGACACTATGACGAACAGCCCTTTCATAAAATATCCTTTAGCTTTGCAGCTTACCAACATAGATCAGCCTCATTTCTGATACTTGTGTAGATCAATTTAAATAATGGTGAGGTAAACTCACAAATTAAACACCTTTATGAATGCCCACGGGCTCTGAAAAAGGACGTCTCATTGTACAGAAGAAACCCTCAGAAAGGGTGAGATGATATCTTACCTTTCATGTGATGAGTTGCTCTAAGTGAGTGGATGTGTGTTTGTGTGTGTGCCCAGAGCAGTGTTTCCAATTAAACGGACCTGTCTTCCTTCTCCCTCCGGTTCTAATTTTGTGCCACATTAAAGGAGTGCGACGCCATTGAGGACACAGAGCCACATTTTCATAATTTGCTGCCTCAATGTGCATCTGTGGATGTGAATGCATGCCTGGGGAAGAGGCACAGCCACCATCCACTGAGAGAGAGAGAGAAACAATATTCACAAGTAGCTGCACTATTTCTTATATTTATTGGTCTATAATGCATCAAAATTGTTTCTATTTATAGTAGCACCTTTCTAGCTCTTACCAAATTATTGGATCTTGAGGGGATGGCTCACCCAAAATTCCCAACGCAGTGTTGGTGTTGGCTTTTCGTGAAGAACAGATCGCAATTTCTGTGAATAACAAGTGGCAGTTTAAATACACAGGAATGCGACAGTGGAGTGGGAAAATAACCAGTTTCAGACATTTTTTTATTATTGCTATAACCTCTCAGAACATCAAATCGTGTTTGGATCCAAACAGCAAGTTTTTAATAAAATACCAGCTTGTTCATTACAGCCTCATTGATGTTCAATCAATGGATAAGCTCAGAAGGTTACTGCGTACTGTAGTTTCATTGGTTTACAATTCATATTGCAACAAACATTTAATCAGGGATTGCTTGGTTGACACTTTTTCATGATTTCTTGTGGAAAATATTTGTGAAGGGCTTAAACGGATGAATCACGTTTTGAAAAGTTTACATTTCCACCCTGACAGACAGGAGCTAATCGCAGTATTGGGGGAACATTGGGAAAATGTTTCATAATGGGCAGACACCGGCTAATCTAAAAAGCTCCCCATTTACAAATGGAAATCCCAGGATCCAATTGGGCTAATGAAGAGAGTTGAGCGGGATAATACGATGTGCTGTAATGCTGTGTAAGAGGCCTGTAATGTTGTGTTGGTGGTGAAGCCTGTGTGCTATGAGTTGTGTGACTGACTGGAGAGACTTCCAGAGCCCGAAGGCCTGGCTGCGGCTCTCAGTGCCTGCCTCAAGAGACCTCTTTCCTGGTAAGATCTGTCTTTCTCGCCCTTCTGGAGGAGGAGGGAATTCGGCATGCTGAAGTGCTGCAGAATGGACTCTCCTCTGATCTCTTGCCCCATCCGTTCCTACTGTTCTCCATCTGTTTTTCAGTTTCAGATGTGGGTTCGAACACAAAATGAGCTGAATGAGTCTTGCTCGTAGCACGTGCTTCTCTTGTAATATACTGTGTTGAAAGCATGGGACAGTGATGGATTTAGAGCGTAATAGCATGGCACTTTTATATCCCTTTGATGCTTTTTGCTTATTTCTACTTAATAGATAAGTAAACTTTGTTACACATCTGTTTATTGTATCAGAGGATGCTATCTAACGGAACATTTAGAACTTTCTGGCAAGTTTCTTTAAAACGTTTTGGGGGGGATATTTCAGCTGGATGTTCGTCTAACATTTTTTAAAAGTTCCAAGAACATTAAAAAGTAATGTTCCCATAATGCTTGCAAATCATTAAAAATTTTAATGTTACTTTAACATTCACAACCATAAATTTTTTTTTCAAACATTAAAAAACATTATTTATTTGGTTTATCACAAGTTTCTAGTGCTGTCAAAAGATTAATCACCAAAATAAATCAAAAATAAAAGTTTTAATTGATATATTTATATGTCTTTGTTTAAAATATGTTTACGAATAATATACTAATGTTTGAATGTATAGTAAATGTACTTTTATATAATATAAGAATATAAATATACAGGTAAATATTTTCAAAATATATAAAGTATGTGTATTTATATATACATATTAAATAAACAGTACACATACATATTATATAAACAAACACTTTTATTTTGGATGTGGATTAACAGTTTGGCAGCACTACAAGTTTCATCAGCTATTTTGAATTCATGTTGTCAAAAAACATGACATATAGAGTAAACAGGACAATCATGTAGAATTATAAGTAAAGGTTAAAGGTGATCATTCATGGTGGTTTGAATGTAGCATCCTACCGTGATGGAAACATAAAAAAATCACTTTTTAAGACTTACACACTGTAATGGACCTCTTGCATCAGAGGGGTGCTCTGATATTGCTATGGTATATTACTATGGTACCATGCCCAAATAGTGTGCCCTCTCTTCTAATACCTGTTTCCCTTCTACCCCTTGTTGTCACTCGTTTTCACCAACGACGGCCCCTCCCCCTTCTCTCGTGCAGTCTCTCTCGCAGATGTGCACAAACAAGAAGAGATTAAAGCAAAACGAATCTAAACAGACAAACGGAATTAGACTGACGGGTGTTGGTGGCCTGGGTTGGAGTGATAAACACAGTGATGCTGAGTGTGTGTGTCTGCGTGCGTGTGTGTTTGTGCATGTGTGTGCTTTCTAGTGTCTAGAGGATTAACAGTGGTTAGGTGTGTATGCTGGGTTGATTGCTTTTGGGTACTGCAAAGTGTTTGTATAATGCATTCTGTTTTTGTAATTGTTTCTTTTTAATTTCTATGTGACATCAGCCTGAACCCAATGTTTTCACTGCAATATATATATATATATAGCCTATATACGAATGAAAAAATGTATAAGCTTATATATAGACCGTATACTAACCAAAAAAAACCCATCATGTTGGATGATGTATAGCATATTAATGGACTCTTTAGTTATTGTTATTTAATAATGCTAACATCAATATTTAGGTTTATGAACATTTAAATTTATTTTCATATTTCTTAAATAATATTCAATAGCTTGTTTTAAACTAAAATACATTTTTAGAAGTACAAATATTCACTTCATGTAATTTGCACGTGTAATTTCTAATTTAAAACAATTGCGCGGTTTCTAAAATCGTTCATGTTGTCTTCCCATTTACTGGCATCAGAAGTCACTGCAGAGCCTTGGTGCAAGTCTTCAAAGTGTCTCATGCTCGATGTGTGTGTGCCCTGTCAGCAGGCATAAGTGTGTCTGAAGGTGAGAGTGTGTCAATGGCCACTAATGGGTTGTTTTGATCACCTGTCTGTGTCTGATTTCAAAGCTGCAGGGTATAATTCCATAGGAGATGGAATGTGTGTGTGTTAGCAAGCGTGTGGAACATTGGTCTGGCGGACACATTTTAGATCAGATGTGTAGGTGACCAGCTGATTCCTATATAGCTACACTTACTGAACTGCTATTCATTTTAAAAGCTTAAACCGTTTGAGTTGACAGATTTTATGGAAATTGCGTAGTGTACGGTCAAAGAAAAAGCTTAACACTTTTAGAACACATATTGTTTTTGTTTGTCACATGTCTCTTAGCAACAAGTCGCATGCTTCTGCCTGAGGCTACTTTAACTGTAGTGCATTTTCGTGTTAAAATGCCTAATTTTTGCAATGGTTACTCCTGCCGTTTACACTACTCCAGCATTTTCGAGGTCAAAAATTGAGAAATGCTGTTAACTGCGTTTTAATTTAAAAACTCTGGGGGTGCGTTTCAGGTCCTGTTTACACTACTGCGTTTTCATTTTAAAACAGCGTATTAGATCCTCGTTTCCACTGGCCTTTCCGCGGAATTTCAGAAACGATCTCTGTTTACACTACACAACCTAAAACGGATGTCACATGACCACTCATGCAGGTACAAGTATAAACATGTAGATTCCTTATTATTTAGATCGTGGAGGCATCTGTATGCTAAAAGCGGTCGAATGAGGAATCTTCCAACACACATCTATGGGTACAGCAACGCGCCTGATTTTATTGTTTAATTGGCTGTCAAGGACACACAGAGCGATTGTGGGCAGCCACGCCATCGTTTTTAAAAGTCTCTGTTATGCTCCGTTTACACTGAAGCGCAACCCAGTAGTTTTCAAACTAAAACGGGGTCTGCAGTGCTTTCAAACGTCTCCGTTTCTACCTCAAAAAAGAACCCCCAACCCTGGTCCTGGAGGGACACTGTCCTGCAGAGTTTTGCTCCAACCTTGATCAAACTCACCTGCCTGTAGCTTACTAGTAATCCTGAACAGCTTAATTAGTTGGTTCATGTGGGTTTGATTAGGGTTGGAGCTAAAATTTGCAGTAGAGTGAGGATCAGGGTGGAGAAAGCCCGGTGAAAATGATAACATCATGCTCTTTTTTTGTACCCATTGATATGTATAGGTAGATGCCCCATTTAACCACTTCCAAGCACATCTGTCTGGCGTCTAAATAATAGAGATTCTCCCTATACTTATCTATAGTTGTACCTGCATGAATAGTCATGTGACATGTTTCCGGTTGTGTAGCGTAGACGGAAAAATTTTCTGAAGCGCAGTAAAAATGCAGTGTAGACGATTTTTTTTTTTTGTAGATAATTTTCGTTTTTAAACTATTGAAACTAAACGCACTAGGGCACACAGGGCCGGAGTCTGAATGACAAAAAGTCTAGTAGTTTTTGATCCTCAGGTCAGTTGCCCTCTTTTCAGATTTTATCAAATAAGAAATAAATGTAGGTCTTGTTTTATACATAAATTGTTCATTGGATTGAGGCAGTGGTGCAAGGTTTGAGTGTATATTTTGAAAATAAAAATTCTAAAATAATAATAAATATAATATTTACTTTATTAAAAATAATAATGACTCATCTTCATGTGAGAAATTCAGGAGCTTTCTGACCCAGACAGCAAGAGGGGTACTACCACGTTCAAGGCACAGAAAGAAAGGACGTTGTTAAAATGTGACATCAGTGGCTTAACCTTAATTTCATGAAGCTTTCAGAATACTTCTTGTGCACAAAGAAACAATTTTTTAACAATTTCTTCTTTTTCATGTCAGACTTTGATGCAAGCTCACAAGAGATTGAGAATATGAAGACCCTGAAAACAGAAGTTGTTTCAACCCAGGCTCAGTGGGAAAAAAATATGTGCCTCTACATACATTTCTGCAACCCCATAATTATGTACCTTACGGCAGCCTAAGTGCAACGTCCAGTGTTGGGAGTAACGCGTTACAAAAGTAATGCAATACAATGATATATTACTTTTTGCTGTAAGGCATTACTAATCAAGTTTCAGTTATATTTTACTCGGTACATGTTTAGTAATGCTTGCGTTACAACACACTTTCAGTTAAAATTTTTATTGTTCAAAAAACAGCAATACACAAGATAATAACATAAAAAATGATGCAAGTCAGCTCTATTTTTTTGGCCCGAGCACGTCTTTTTTTTTACTTCTACAAAAACAGCTTATACAGTTTCATCTAATAAAATAGTTCAGTTTTGTGTTTAATGGCAAAATAATTTTATTTTGTTTCGTTTTTTTTATTAAGTTAATTTAGAAAAATGCTTGGAGCATTTTTGTTCATTAAATATAATTTTTCATTTGACAATAAGTTTTCGTAATGACAAAGTGGCCAGTGGTAGCCAGTGCTGATCATAAACTATATTTGATCAATTTAACCTTTTCAAATCATCACAACTTGCCTAAAATGCAATAAAAAACATTCAACAAGGTTTAAATGTTAAAGCACCTCCAGTGGAAACTACGTAAGTGGCTGACGTCCGTCATATTATTCAGAGTATTACATCATTCAGAACAGTACAGGGTCTACATTTATTTAGGTGCACTGACAATATTTTAAACAGGAGCACTTCACAAAAAATTAAGCGAAACTCAGCAAAAAAAGACATAAATACAAAAAGCTTTAAATAACCACTTAACAAAACAAAAGCAAAAAAAGCGAAAACAAAAACTCTTTCATTATAATTTTAATCCATAAAGATGACTTAAGGAGCATCAGAGGAGATGGCTAGTCAGGAAATGTATCTTTGTGACACAGACTCAGAAAACACTAAATAATTTAAATATCTTTCTACTATTTTCATCGAACATAACTCTTCAGCTGCGCAGTAATATTGTAATGTAAGTAATTACTTTTAAATTACTGTAACAAGTAATATATAATATATTACAGTTTGGAAGTAACTTGCACAACACTGGCCACGTCGTATCATGTGAGCTACCGAGTAAACCAACTGAACTAGAAAACTTATACATATGAAGCTGTATATGTGATGACAACATTCAAAAGTACCAGTTTTCAAATCATGCAGGATGTTAAAATTGTTTTAACACAAGTCAAAACATAACATTCTGTAACTAATGGTGTGAAAATTTGCCTTTATTAATCCAAAATGTACCTGTAAATCATACTTTTGTGTGTAAGGAATACAAGTTTTGGGAGTTTCACTGCTAGTGTTCATTTCAGCTGGAAA
Organism: Enteromius fasciolatus; assembly: GCA_032361145.1. Lineage (NCBI taxonomy): Eukaryota > Metazoa > Chordata > Actinopteri > Cypriniformes > Cyprinidae > Enteromius > Enteromius fasciolatus. The sequence goes on along the minus strand of JAUMHR010000072.1, from coordinate 16,239,305 downwards.
CTGCAGCGATTCGTATGCATAGGTACATTTGATCAGTTTTGCAGAAATGTATGAAGAGGCACGTATTTCCAACGAGCCTAGGTTGAGTTGCACATACATTCAAAAAAACAGTAGGATAAAAGTACCTGGATCCCCCTCTGCATTTGCAGGGTTCTGAAGTCTCCAAATCTCCATATATTCGGATCTCAATATAAATACTTTCTTACAAACTTGCACATACAAAGCCATACTACTCCCTATCCTTGCTTATTCATGTCTTTACCACAAATGTGAAGGAGTTGCGCAACAAAGTTCAGTAGTCTACTTAGGGAAGGAACAATAGTACTAGTGATGTTTGTCTCGACCAGCGATATATCATATGTGCAGTTCTTCAGTAACTGAATGCAACAGGCCTCTGTCCCACCTGGGACAAGCATTCCCAACCCTGCACACAATCTCCTTCCAAATACCAGAAAGCAGATTACAAGTGTACAGACCAACAAAAGATTACAGACTGTAGACATCCTCAGCCCAATGCCCTTTAACCAGGCTGCTGAAGTACAATGCGGTCTTATTCCATCTCGTCCCCACAGCAAAACTCACCCCCTCCCTCCAACGTGCTGCCTGTTGGTCTGTTGTGGAGAAGAGATCGTTTCTGCTGTGACACATGCTGGAAAAGGTATTCTTCTAATGACACTGTTTCACACCAATGCCCTATCTGCTCAACCGGTATTAGTTAGGCTTTGGGGTTCAAGTGACTAAGGGGGTTTAGAGATGGATTTAAAAGGAGAAGAGGAGAGAGTGAAGAAAGAGAGAGAGTCTCTCTGTTGTTCTTGAAAAGCTGTATTTATCCAGGATTAGAGACAGCAACATGTTAATAATTGTTTCTCAGAGAACTGCGAAGAAGCACTTCCCCTGTAATCCCCTAATCAGACATTACACCTCTGAGCATGCCCGCGACAGAAGCACGCCAACCGCTCACGCTCACTCGCTTTCCCAGCATCCCACCCGTCTGCGGTGTTAGTGACGCCCACCAAACTGCGCAAACACCACGAGTTTACGTGCAGAACAAAGCTCTCAGAATGAGCTTGTGATGAAAGCAACAATCAACCAAATGCGAGAATTAGATTTAGTCTTATTTGAGGCCATGCCCTCATATTTCCAGAAGCATTCTGTATATGGTCCGAAGGAAAAGAGCACCTGTAGATTGTGACAAACAGCGTCGTAGCAGACTAACTTTCAAAACTTATAATACTCAGTTTTATTCAAGTGGCAACAAGTTGTTCAGCTAACTCTGCGTGTGTTTTGTCGTCACCCAAAAATGAAAATTCTTGTTTATTCAATACTATCATTTTTTTCATTCTGATGTTGTGTTGCATTTATATGGCTGTGTGAAACAGAGGATTCATTTTAAAAATAAACATCTCTGTAAGTCCATATAATGCTAGAAAGGTCCCTTTAAGTTTGTGCTTTAAAAAATCACATTAAAAGAAAGTGAAGGTTATACGTATGACCCCCCAGGTACTAATATTCGAAACTTTTTAAATTTAAAAAGCTGTCATATAAATTCACTGTTCAAAGCGGGGGTTCGTGTTTCTTTTACGTGGTCAACTTCAAAAGCCCATTAACTTGCATTATATTATGGGCTGTAATTCCATACTTTTGTGTTCCACAGAAAGGCATATACCTACAGGACAACAGATATGATGGAAGGTAAAAATCTCTGATTTTTAGGTGGGGTATCGCTTTAACTGCTCTACGGGTTATTTCACCCAAAAATGAAAATTCTGTTCTTAATTACTCACTCTCGTGTTGTTTAAAACACATCAGACCTTCGTTCATCTTCAGAACACAAATCAAGATATTTTTGATGACATCAGAGAGGCATCTGATCCTCCACAGACAGCAATACAACTGAAATGATCCCAGATCCAGAAATATAGTAAACAGTCCATGTGACATCAGTGGCTAAACTAAAGTTTTGCGACGCTAGGAGAATTATTTTTTGTGCCTCCTTCCTCTTGGCGTAAACAACCGCAGATTACGTTTTTATAATTGCTTATGTCAAATATGTTAAAGTGTGTATGCGTTGCGTGATGATGCGCAAACGTAAGTCAGGAGAGATGAATGGTAGAGTAAATTATGTTATTTTTGTTTTCTTTGCACAAAGTATTCTTCTATCATCGCAAATAGAAGACTGATGTCACATGGACTGTTGGACTATGTTTCTTGATCTGGGATCATTTCAGTTGTGTTGCTGTCTATGGAGAGTCAGATGGCTCTCTGATATCATCAAAAATATCTTAATTTGTGTACCGAAGAAGAACTAAGGTCTTACGGGTTTGGAACAACATGATAGTGAGTAATTAATGACAGAATTTTGTATTGTTAAAAGCTCTATATAAATAAAATGATTGATTGATTGATATGTTTTTTACTTAAAAGCCCTTGCACACTGAGACTGAAATTTTCATGTGTTTTTATATGTATACACACCTAGAATGGATTGATGGTAAGAAAATCATGGGACAATTTACATTTTTGGGTGAACTAAGCCTTTAACATAGCTCTAATTTTATAAGTGCTGAAACATTGCTATCAACTTACTGTAATAACATGCTTCAATGTCCTCTTTGACAAATACTGCTGTTTAGCTTTTCAGAGACCCCAAATATCAAACCAACGATGGCTTGAATACATACAAAAGGTTGGTCTCAGTGGCAGTTGCTCCTCTGACACCTGTGACCTACATGCTGACCTTGTACACAGACAGTTCCAGAACATTTTTTTTTGAAAGCCAATCACCTAAGCCATAAATGCCATGAAACTGTTTACTCTAAAGCTGCTGCAAAATAATGTCTGGACAATCACACTACACAGATTTGAATATCCGTTAATGGAGACAGATGCTTTCTGGACATATAATGGTGCATTTGTAGCATCTGCCCACAGGGGTGAACTGCTTAAGCTCACCAGTCAAACTCTGAGGCCTTGTATAAAACAAAAATAGAAGATTTGGTGACACTTCAGTTTAGGGACCAGTAGTTGTTTATTGGCATGCATGTGACTACTTAGCATATAGCTGTTTATTAGTATTTATAAAGAACAAATGTATGCCTTATTCTGCATGACCATGTTTTAGATCCCTCAATCATACCCCATTCCACAACCACCTTACTAATTGTTGATAAGCAGCAAACTAGGAGTTAACTGAGGCAAAAGTCAGTAAGGTATTAATAAGAATTGGTACATTGACACAGTGGTTTCCTATTTTTTAACAATGTATTTTGCATTGTTATTAGATTTGATTCAGATGAAAAAATAGGTTTCGTTCATAGGTTATATGTTATAATAATACTAATAAAATTACATTTACACATAAAATAGTTGGTTCTTTGGAGCCCTAACCAGAAAGAAAAATGCTTAAAACTTTAGAATAGGGAACACTTTACTACTTTTTTCCTCAGTAAAATCCTAATTATCTGCTTATTAATAGTTACTAAGGTAGTTGTTAAGGTTAGGCATTATGGATGTAGAATAAAGCATTAATATGTGTTTAATTACTACTAATAAATAGCTGATATTAACTACTTAAGATACCCTAAAATAAAAATGATTTATTCCTTTTAGCAATTTATTAATAGGCTCACAGTGCATTCAAGCTCTGTGTTTTATCAACATGTTCCATCAAACCCAGAGCTTCTGCTGTTAGCACCAGTTAAGCACAAATCATTTTACCCATTTTAGGCACTGTTAAAACGTCCCACTCCAGTGGGCTGAGTTTTGCTGTAGGCTATGTAATAAAGACAGAGGGTCATGTAGATATTGTGTAAAAGGTCAAAGAGGTCATCAAAACATCATTCCTCGCTGTCTGGGCGGTCTTGAGGGCAATGAACCTCTGTGAGTTCATTAACAGTGCATGCTGGGAGAATGACAGACTGAGAACCTCGCTCTCTCTGGGCCGGGTGGAGGGTCTCAGACCACCGGCTGTGCTGGAGGTGAAATGTTAGTGTTTTTGATTATGAGGAGGTCTTTATAGTCCCTTTCGTGGTGCGTCAGGACTGTGATGTAAAATAAAAAGACATTTAATTATCAGCATTCACGATGATTAAAAATTTAATTCAAAGCATTCCATTAAAAAGAGTAATATAATCATTTAAAAAGGAATTGATATAAACCTCAGTACTGAATTCAGGTCATTATGAGGCCATTCATACTGCATATGTTTCTACTGTTAACGCTTAAAACAATAGTAGACTTGTTTAGAGCAGCAGGTGTATGTTGTTGTTGTTTTTTTATCATCTGCCTGGAGTTTGTTTTTTGTGTTCCCTTTTCATAACAATGGTATCTCAACCCAATGGGCCATTGTTTACTTAATTTCACCCACTGTATTCCTCTTTGTTTTTTTTATGTTTTGCAATTTTTTTTTGTTGCCATTGTTAATGATGAATGTTGATTGTTTGTCATCCGTCTCTCTCCTCCCCCTGGTTTGGGATGGAGAGTGAGTAGCGGGGACACAGAGGGATTAACCTGGCACAATTTAATTAGTGGGGCTGTTGTCTCTGCCCTTAACCAATCTCCTCCAGCAACAGCTTGGCCTGTGATGGACAGACCCTGTGTTTGGGGTGAAGGGGGTGTGTGTGTGTGTGTATGCGTGCGTGCGTGCGTGTGTGTAAATGTCCCTGTTATTCAACTAAAAAGGACACCAGATTAGTTTATAATATGTATTATTTATTCACCAGTTGGATGATATAGTAACCAACTGAATGGGAAAAAGATGCAGCAAATGCCTGGGACAGTTCGGGGCAGTCAGCCTCTTGTATTATATTCGAAGAACAACATGTAGTCTTTAATATTATGCTTTTTGCTCTTGTCCTTTGACCCCTCCCTCAGTCCCCCGGCGGGTCGTATTGAACGTGCGGTCCAGCGCGTGGGCTTGGGGGCAATCATTGGCAGATCTGATGCTGACACTGTTGCATTGTAATCTTGATGCTAAGCTTCCCATTAACCCATCTGGGGTCCAACGCCCTGCATAACCTCTCCAAACACACGTGCACACGCGTTTTTGATGCTGGTCATGTGCAGGAAGTGTGCCTGTACACACAAACACCTGCTGAGCATTACGGAATAATTAATACTCACATGTTTCATAAAACAAAAGCTAGATATGTGTGTGTGTGTGTGTGTGTACTGTGTATAGTTAGTATGCATATGTAAATACACACAGTTTATTTTTTGAAATATATATATATATATATAAGTATGTTTATAGTATATAGTATACACATTTATATTCTTACACTTTACATTATATAGATAAATATATAAACATATAACATATTTTTCTTAAATATATACATGCGTGTGTTTGTATTTATACATAATAAATATACACCATTTTCTCTTATATATATTATAATAAACTTTTATTTTGGATGTGATAAATCATTTGACAGTGCTAATATATATAATTCAATTTTAGATTAACTTGTATTTTAAAATATTATTACTATAGATATAGCCGTAATATTTAATAATGCTAGTTTTGACTGTAGTTCTTACAAATACAACAATAACTTTTTTACATTTAACATTTAAATATATTAATGTAGACACTTTTATCCAAAGGAACTGAGATTATTTAATACATCATACATAATTAAAAGTGAACTGTCATGTAGTCTGTCGTGGTGCTTGAATGTATAATAAAATAGCTTTTATGGATCTGTCACTGGAGTGGACATGATGAGAATTAATATAGTGGTTCTTTTGTTCCCTCAGCATTTATGTAAGAAGAAAATGGACTGGGAACATGTCAAATGAATCCATTCTTTCACCATTTAAAATATGGGTTCCAAATAATTTGTCTTTTGCGAATAACAATTTCTCACTGTAGACTTTGAGAAACTAAGCTTCTTTAAACCTCTATAACTGTCTCACAAACAAACACACTCACCCCACCCTCTAAACTACTAATTAGAGGCTCATTAGGAAGCTGTGGAGGCTTTATGTTTCACTGTCCTAACAGCTCAACAGTTCACTCAAGCTGACTGTGATATATGTTATGAAAAACTCTATACTATGCTACATGCATACTATTTTATGATCAACACATTTTAATGTTAAAGGATGTTTTAGTCAATGCATTGCTTATTTAACCTAAATTTCTCTCTTTCGGCTAAGTTTCTCTAACTATGTGCTATTAACACATACGTTTAGCGCATATTAATGAAGCAAACAACTTTTGTGAGTTAGTGTATATTTTCCAATGAATAATGTGTTTGTTTTCCACCGATAGCCAAACTGCAGTCCAACAATAGCCTTATTGCAACTGTTCTATAAATGTTTCTTTATTAACATGAAAACGACAGCTAGAAAAGAGAATAAATAAATGCGTTGTTTGTTAGAAACTAGGCCAAACGACTGCTGGCAAACAGAAGGGCCGCCATGGGTCACAGTCTCGACGCGGAAGCACCAATGCCACGACAAAGGAAACAATAAACAAAAACAACTCTCACTAATGCGGAAAGTCGTGATGTAGTAAAGTCTAGACAATGCGTCATAATGTGAGCTCAGAATGTCTTTTTAATATTTGTGTTCTCGTCATTAAATTAGAAATCAGTTATACTGCGAAATTTGGATAAAATGTAGCATTTGTAGTATATGAAGAGTTAATTTGCAAAAACAGATAACTGCATTTTTAATAATTCTCAAAAATTGTGCGTTCCAATTAATCTCAATCAAACTACAGTCAGGTTATCTTGACTATAGGTTAAAAAACAGCTAACTAACAATAAAACACAAAACTGTATAATATACTAAAAAACTGTTTTTTAAGAAAACCAGATTTATTTGTTTTTGTTTCATTTCATTTAGCAACCAACCACCAGATTTGTAAAAGTTCTGTGAGGATGATGAAAAACAAATCAGTATCAAGTGTCTGTTTGATTTAGACATCATACATCACCCCGGCCCGGCGTGAGGTGCCATAACTAAGTGTTGTAAGAGGTTAAAAGCACTGCCCTCCTTTGGGACTCCAGTTTGACCCCCATGATCCTTGGCTGCCCGTCCCATGGGAGTCAGAAGTCAATAAAAACGCTACTGTGAGTATGATAGTGTGGACAATCAACCCAATCTGAATATATTTACACTTTTTTTTTCTCATCAGTGTACCTGCAACAAAGAAACTAGTCTATTTTAAGAAATGCTTATGCCATAATGTCTTAGAAGGCATATGGGTTGAGATGATCTTGACTTTAAAAGTATTCGCAAAAACAACTGATGTCTTCATTTGAACAGGTATATGGAAAATGGGTACTTAAAGCTTCAATGTGCAATGTATGATGTAGCTTAGATACCTTAGAAAACACAGACTTATAACCCACATATAAACAAGCACAAACAGCTGCTCCTAATACATGCAGCTCACCAAGAGGCCTGGCCAGGGACTCGAAACCCCAGCAGATTTGCTCCATAATGCCCTTACCCCCACCCCTCAAGTTCTACATTCTGCCCTTGGTTGTGTGGCCCAGCCTAAATAGCCCTTTTGTCTGACTGGGACAAAAACAAAACAGTGGCTGAGTGTCTGGTGTGGCACGTGCTTTGCTTTGTGCCGCTCTGAGCACTGAACAGGTGGGCACAGACACGACAAAGTAGAGGAAAAATGTAAAAATGGACAAAAACAGAAGTTAAAGCTGTCAATCACCCTGGTCACTTAGCAACTCTTTGATGATATAATTCCAGCGTCAGGCTAAGAGGCGCAATCATGTGATCAGATATACTGGATCTTTACCGTGTTGTTTCTTTCAGATTAACCCAAAACCCATGGGCAGCTTATTGCTATGGGAACTGCTGAGGTAACCAAAAGCAGGTTATATATGATTGACTCATTCAAACAACACCTGATGGCCTCACTTGGGATTTAAACTTACGTCCCAAAAGTACATAACCAGTATACATAACCACTGTGGTGTCACAAAGGTCACAATAAGAAATAAATTAAGACGCGCTGAAGCCAGTTATTAGAAATGTTAGTATTTACATTCTTTTCAAGTTTCATAATGGAGAAAAACAGCTAATGAAATGTTACGAATATATCCAAATGTCTTTGTTTCTCTGTTCATGTTCATTATTTATTGTTGACGACATATTTTATTCAAAAAGGATTTTAATTGTATTTTATTTCAAGCTTTTCAGAGACTCAGTATTACAAATTAAAGGGGAAGAAGGGATCATTTACCCAAAAATTGAAATACTGCATCATTTACTCTCTCTCATTTAAAGTCATTGCACACCTAGTCCAAAATTCCCATACAAAATTTTTGCACATTAAAAAATAAATACAACCTCGTGTTGTCAATCATGTTTACACAGTTTTTTCAGCATTTTGCGTTTGTAGCAAGCATTTTGATCAAATTTTAGACTTTTGCCACTCTTTTTCCAAACCTGTGTGAGTTTCTTCTGTTCAACACAAAAGAATATTTGAAAGAATTTTGGTAACCAAAGAGTTGCCAGTAGCCATTGACTTCCATAGGGGGAAAAATACAATGGAAGTCAACGGCTGTAGCAACTGTTTATTATCCTTAATTATCCTCTTTTGTGCTCAACAGAAGAAACTCATACAGTTTTGGAACAAGAGTAAATGATGACAGAATTTCCATGTCCTTGTGAATACTGCTTTAACGATATACACACCTAACTGAACCTTTTTTTCTCTTGTTGTAAACTAATGAATCTGAATTATTGATTCACTAATGGACACAATAGGTAGTTGTACCTGAAGCAAAGCTGAGTGGCACTAAGGTCAATGGTTCAATCTCTCACAAAGAGCAGTTTCTGAGCTCTCACAAGCACGATCAAGTGCTCTGATTTCTCCAGCCTTTGATTAGGATAATGAAGTATTCCCAAGCGCAAATCACCTCTTTATCCTCAAACAATTAAGGGCCCTTGGAGGACTAATTACCCTGCTTAGGAAAGAGACCTGGAAGATGGTGGAAGTAGAAAAGAAACTATAGAAATAGTCAGCAGGGTTGCCAGGTTTATGTAACAAAACTAGCCCAATGTCACCAATATCTCACCATCTAGCACATTTTGATCATTGGTGGAATAAAAAATGGGGAAAACATTTACATGCAAATACATGCATTTCAGTCAAATGCAATATGTTGAACCTTTAACCTGTGGCAACAGTTAAAAGAAATAGTCCTTAGTAAAAGTGCAGACTTTACAACCCAGTCAGCAGCCGATTCGGATGTTATCACGCGATTCGAATGGGCCGTTTTCAGTCGTTATCAGCCCATTCATATGGGTCAGT
>JAUMHR010000072.1:16213476-16229913 GCA_032361145.1 Enteromius fasciolatus | reverse complement strand
TAATCGAGTGTGATCTTTCTTTGGGTTACAGATGCAGAAAAAAAAACTTTTACACTTGAAGACAGGATGGAAAGCTTCAGTTGTGCACCTGCTATTGTGGAATGTCCTGGAGACGATGACAGCCACCATTATCCTGGTGATTTACCTGTTAATATTTCCCCACATCCACCTGCCACGTACTGTTGTGAAAATCTATAAACAATGTCTTTCACTTCAAGCGCTTTTGGAGTTCTTTGTGCTCGAAAGTGAATGAAAAATGAATCGTTCAACGCAAATTGCTCAAGTATGAAATTTAGAAGAAGAAGAAGAAAAAAGAAATGCGGGTCGCTTCATGTAAAGGATGAACCAAAATGATAACTGTGCTTGTAGGACTACGAGAACATCTGAATAAACAACATAAAAAACACGGACAAACGATGGAGTTTTGCGGTTCTTCGTTCGGGATGTAAAAACGATCGGGAGCTAGAAACACTTGAAAAGTTCCTATCTGCAGGTTTTTAGACGGGTGGAATTCAGGAGCGCGTGCTTGACGTTATATTAACGCGCTGTGTAATTTATTTAGTAACACGCAAGTCACAGCTATGATAAATAAACGAGGTTTCATCCACCATCATCCCGCGTGCCTTTATCGCTGGGATCTCGCCCAGCGTTGCCTCTCGCTGTTTAAACTGCTAAATTATTTATCAAATTCTAAACGCCCCGCGTCCGGAGGGAACTCTCATCTTTAAAGGAATTGTGGTTTGTCAAAGTGAAAAAGAGCAATGCGTGTTCGCGCCTGTGGCCACAACAGCGCAATCCCAGTAAATGACACCCTTCCCTTTAATCTCCACTTTGGTTGAATGGCGAGTTGCAACATTAAACGTTTATTTGGCTTCTAACGCTGAGCATGTAACAGTATCGAGTATATTATTACGACGTTCTGTTTTTTAAAACGACCGAATATTACATTTACAATTAACCATCCCCATTAAAATAGAAACTATTTAATATAGTACAACACAGTCAAACAACATAGTCTGCAATAATAATATTTAAATGACAAAAAATATAATAGCTATGTTATTTTAATATTTATAACACATCCATTACTACTACTAAAAATATTTAAAACATCATTAAAGTACTAATCTCTCTTTCTGTCTCCCCTGCAGGTCCAAATGTTTTGCAAGCACTGGTGGGCGAATGCAAAGTGGACATCATCTGATGTTATCTTATGTGAATGTTTGGAGGAGCGCAGTAGGAAAGGATCAGTTTCTTCACAGTTTTATTAACAGCTGAAGATTAGGAGATCTTTAGTGGCTTTTCAATTATAACACCGTGTTGCACTTACTCTGAAATTGTTGGATTGATAAAAAAAAAATATTCTTGACTGTATCTTCCAGCGTTAAATATATTTAGATTTTTTTTTCTTTTCTTTTTAGACATAATTTAGCACGATACAGTACAAATGAACTTGCCTTAATATTCTCCCTAAATATTTCTCTGATTTGACATAATTGTGACAGTGTTTAAATGCGATAACAGTCATTTTTGATGAGAGGAACACTTGAACGTGAAGGTATATTTGCTCAAAGTAATTACTATGAATAAAAGAGCTCGTTTGATCTTTATTGACATTCATAATTTCCCGTGTGCCACATCTTCGCGTAAGGTACAGCAAACTTAAATGGGGTTAAATGTTACGCGTCACGGTCCGAGAAAATAAGATGTCAGATTGGAAAGGGTGGGGAGAAACGGAGGATGATTGCACAGTACATTTCAAAAGATCACTAAGGTCACTGCGATCTCCATATAGAAACAGACGAGACGAGATGAGAGCGAGACCATTAAAATGACTTAATACAGTTAGTTTTTGTAAGTGTACGTATAATTACGTTTATACTTATTAAAAAAAACATGCATACTAATTAATTTTTACAAATAAAATAGACAAGTTTTAAAACACGCGTTTGTTGAACAAACACACTTTAAAGTCTCCAAGTAATGCAGAAAGAGGCATGAAACTGAGATAGAATTCTGTGCATATGCATGATGCATTTAGTATCTACAGAAAATATTTACGGTTATTAATCACTACTGTAATTGTTTGTCTGCTGTTTACACAGGGGCCAAGCAGCAAACAAATGGATTCAATTAAAACCGATTCTTCCCTTCAAGTCATCAATATGAGGCAAAGTAAGCCCTCCACCATACTGACAAGGACAAACAAGTACACACAAGGGGACACTAAACGTTCTTTCAGTCATGCATAAACATGCTTTTCTCTCTACGCTCTTGCTCTCACACTTTCACACACACACACACACACACACACACACACACACACACACACACAATACAAAGGCCCTCAAGGTGAACTTGGTGAAAGATCCGCGAACTCAGATCTTCAAAGAACTTGCGATGCAATTGTGGCAAATTCACTTTTCCAAACGAATAATGATAACACTCGATATCTTTATTACATGGATTGCGTTGAGAAAAGCAAAAATGGCATGAGGTGTACGATGGAACCTGCCCTGCAGTGTGGGCTTCACTTCTCTCGCCTCTCTCGGAGTTCAAAGGCACAGGAACAGAGAGGGTCGGATTTATTCAGGCTTTATGTGGTAAATGCTTGGATGTCTTTCTTGTAGTCTGCAAGGCCCTAAGATCACATATAGGAAATGTTCTATTGTGAGGTTGGCTGTGAAATCCCCATAATAAATTCACCAAACAGGCACAAGCAATGGCTATTTATGATTTTTTTCCCTTTCTATCTTGCCTCGCAGGTAAAGGTGTGTCTGTTTATGCATCACGTTTAGACTCAAACACCAGTAACATTGACTTGAAAGGATCAATGATCATAAAGATATAGATTCAAATAATCTCTTATTGAAATCTGTGTCACAGAAGTCTAAAAATAAAGGGATAGTTAACGTTCGAACTGTCATCATTTGCTCACTCTCATTATGTGACCTATACGTTCTTCTATGGAAGATATTTTTAACTTCCTGATTTTCTCTGTATGGGCACAAACAGTGGACACATTTTTCCAAATATCTGCAAAAGAATAAGTTTGGAATGACACAAGGGTGAGTAAAAGGTGATCTGATATAACAATTATTAGTGTTATTCTGTCCTCAAGCCAAATTGTAAGCACCCATCCTCGAATACGCACGTTAACATTATTGAGTCTTTAATTATGTGAAATAATTAACCTTCACCCAGTTTGAAAGGCATGTGAGTTGAGGACGAGCCCCCATATGGGGTGAGCATTCCTTGCTTGTGCCCCGTCCAAACCCCACTTTGTTTTGAGTGACATTCTGGCACTCTTGTTCATACACCAATACTTAGACTCCAAATTGTACCGTCTTGCTGTCTCACACACTGCCAGTTCACATGCATCTCTCTCCTCTTTTCTGTGTGTAAGGCTTTTGCACAAAAGGTTTTCTTTATTTTTTATGCAAATATCTTTTTTAATCTTCCTGTAGAAAACTCTTTCCTTTTCGAGTGTCATTGTCTCTACCTGTTTTTAACTGTTTAGGAAAAGTTAGAGGCTGTCTGTTAGGACTCTCATAATTCTGTCAGTTGGATGTTTCCATTACGTTCTCATCAAGTTCCTGCCATGTTCTTGTCCCGGCTCCAGCCTGCAGTCAGCTACCCTTCCAGCCACAGGCTGGCAGCTGTTTTTTTTTTTTTTTGCAATTGTGTATCTCTAAGGGCTTGTCTGTCAACTGGAACCCTCCCCTCCAATTAGGAGTGTAAACACAAGACCCGTCTGCCTGTGTGTGTGCGTGCTTGTGTATGCGCTTATAAAAAGTTAACAAACCGTCTCCTAAAACTCCTGTTCCAGTGATTAAAAAATGCTTAGTTTCTCCAAACTGAGAGCATTCAGCATATTAAATGCTAAATATTTCAATATTTGCAGTTACATATTTTACCTTTCTTCTTAAATTTTAATTAAATAGACTGCATCTTAACTGTAAAATATGTCATAAGTGTACACGAAATTAAGATTCATACATCATCTGAATGCTAAATAAATAATCCCTTCATGTATGATTTGTTAGGATTAGACAATATTTGTCTGAGATACAGCAATTCTGACAGTGCAAAAAAAATCTTTCAGGTCTTAGCTAAGCATATTGCTAACCAAAAATTAAGTTTTCATATATTTATGGTAGGAAATTTACAAAACATGAAATCATCATCCTAATGATTTTTGGCAAAAAAGAAAAATCAATAATTTTGACCATACAATGAATTTTTGGCTATTGTTACAAATATACCCCAGCGACTTAAGACTGGTTTTGTGGTTTTCTCTTGTATACTTGAAAATAAAGGTATTTATATTTTATTTGACTACACTGATATACTGCAGAGTCATTTATATCGTATACATTTACACTGACATTTATTTCTGTGGAAGTATTTGATGCGTTGCTGTGTATTAGAGCACTGAACTGGACGCATTTCATTTAAATAAGGGTTTATTTTCGACAGGTCACCATTCGCCGCTCTCCTGGTTACCATAGGGAACCAATACTGCTGAAAAGAATGTAGAGTCTGCCAGAGTTGCAGACTGGGACAGGACAGGCTGTGTGTGTGTGTGTGTGTGTGTGCTGGGGGTGGGAACACTCTCAGAAACCCCAGTGGTTACCGCCTTGCGGCTGGCAATAGGGATGCAGGAATTTCACTAGACCTACTGCCCGGAAAATGCCAGGTGGGAGACGAGGAGCGGACAGAGGGTGTGGAGGAGTCACATTAATTACTGGCAGGGGAGGTGGAGGATAGGTAGCTCAGGAACTGACAGAAGCTCACTAGAAAAATAGAGCGGTCAAATCAATTGCAGCCTGATGTATTTACTGTCGCTTTAATGTCATTTGCAGAATGAGCGTTTCTCTTGAAAGCGAGAATGCAAACTAATCATTTTAAGGTAAATTATTTCTTTGGAATTGCTCATTTTTGGCTTAGACTAAGTAATGCTTTGAATTTGCAATGCGTTTATATCTTACATATTTGTTTAGACTTGCGGACAAATAAGAAATATCATTAAAAGTCTATCAAACTTAATGTAAAATGCCATCATTAGTACTTATAAAGCACATATTCTGCATGACCATAAATCTACCTTACTAACTGTAAATCACAAAATTAGGAGTTTATTGAGGCAAATATTATATTTAATAGAGAATTAGAACTTAAAATAAAGTGTCACCTAATAAGCATTTTATATAATATATTATAAATATATTATATTAAGTATACTATATAAAACAACTAACATAGTAAAACATGATAACATAATAAAAAACATGATTTTTTAAAACAACAACAAAAAAACGTATGATTTTTCAAATAAACTATTTATTTATATTTATATTCCAGCAATGGAGAAAAAAAAAAAAAATATATATATATATATATGTATATATATATAATAATGGTCATGCCCTTTTACAACATATTAAACTTTTTTTGTAATATAATGCAACCAAAATATAAAACAATATAAATCTTCTTTTAATAAAACAACCCTGCTTCTGAATTTTCCTATCATTAAACTGTCTGGATGTTGTGTAATAAACATATTTGGGATGGACCTTGTGAGTGTCTACGATCATTTTACCCTGATTTTCAAACCTAATGCGACTCATATGGAGTCATAAACATATAAAATGACATCTACAAATGCGGCGAGCGGAAGAACAGCTCAGTTGCTCTGAAATCAATGCGGTCTCTGCTGTGGAGCTTCTGGGGCACAGTTCAATAAAGCAGCAGCATAATGGTCAGCACCATGGTGGAGCCATCGAGTCATGGAGCAACATCATGCTCCGCAGCAGGGGAAGACATCGGGCAGATGGGTCCAGTGTAGCGGTACAACTCCATCCCTCCTCCTCTCCCTTCTAGACCACTCTCTATCTAGCTTTCTGCCCCACAGTGCGATCGGTCAGAGTCTGATGAATGGGTCGAAATCAAACAGATCGGGAAGGTTGCTCCAACGAAGAGCAGTAGAATATATTTGGGATCGGTGAATCAATTACGTGGAATTTTAAATGACGGATAGAGAGGCCAGATACTCAAGAGTGGTAGGAAGAGCGAACAAGTCGCAGATAAAGACTGAGAAGGAGCAAGGCAAAGGAGGGAGAGAGAGCAAGGGCAAAAGTGTGATTGAAAGAGAGAGGGCAGGCATATCCCTTTGAAATGCCCACTCAGGGGTAGGAGCCTGGGGGAGCAGGCTGGAGTGGCCCAGCGCCTGGACAGACAGGCAGTCACCACTCTGGGCCAGGGTCCAGCACCCCTCCGCCATTCCCACCAGCCTCTCCTCCTTGCCCAGGCCAGACTGGCTATGTCCCCCCCTCTGCCCATCAGTCAGCCAGCCTCCAGTGGACCAACTGGAGCCTCGTAACCTCACCTTGCCAACAAACCCACCTACTTCCAACCCCCACCCAACTGTATGGCTCAAGCCCAAACTGATTCGCCCCATCAGAGCAACCTCTGTTGTGTGAGGGACTGACTGATCACTCCATAAGCTCAGCACATGTGACAGGACGTCTGTCAGAATACTACAACATTCATTTTTACTCTTCAGTTGAGTTTATTTCCGACTAACTTCAACTTTTTTAGATCTTTTTAGCGCGTGAACCGACATGTCTAAATGATGATTTAAGCCTGATGTATGATATTTGATATGAGTAGGTCTCATTATAAAAATGACTCAAATGTAATACTGTTATAATATTTCAATATTATTGGAGTGAGGTTTACTTGATTTTACCCACATCAGAGCTTTGATTGATAAAGCATCTTATAAAACATATTACTGCAAGGTATAGTGACAACTAATATTTTTATGCATGTACTTTATTAAAAGCACATTACAAGCTACTAGATTTTTATTTTATTTTTGGCCATATAAACATCACATATTTGTGCTCAGATTGGACCTGAGTTTTTTCTCCTTGAGCATGGCATTTATATTTTTTCTATATCATATACCATATAAGCCATAAAATGTGCCAGATGCGCAGTTGGTTTAGAAATTTTAGTAACATTTTTTTATTTCGTGTAAAAGTTCAGTAAAATAGTTTACTCTCATGCTAAAACTTGTCACATTAGTTCACGTTCACATTTAATTCTGTCATTATTGACTTGCTCTAAAGTTCTTTTAAACCTTTTGCTGCAAAACCTAATAGAAAATAATCTTTGAACTGTTTTTGTCCTACAATTTTTCTCTTATACTGAGCATGCATTTTCCAAAATATCTTCCACGAAAGATAGAAAGCCACAGAGGTTAGGAATAAGAGTAAGCGATGGTAAGATTTTAACTCATGGTTTCCAGTGATTTATGTGGCACACAGACATACAGCTATAATACAGATATAGAAGAAGATTTCCAATAGGGATGACTGTAACACAAGGTGAGCTGCATCATTGAGAGTTTAACCAAATAAGTTAAATGGAGGAAATAAGTATCATTCATGACAACAATAATGTTGTACACCTCTCTAGAAGATGGATTTACAAATCCATAACCAATGTTTCACCCCTTGTACGTTAAATAAGAGATTCATTCTTATAACAAAATTCTAAGGGGCGGATGTACCATCAAACACTCATTTGGCGTTAAAAAATATTTGAATTTGAAATGCATAAATGCAAAAAGTGTCTCTAGTCGCTGCTAAAACACATCTCCCTGTAGACACAAAGACTTTAGCTGTTGACAGCGATCGGGTCAAGTGTCAAGTCAACAACTTAAGTGCAGCTCAAGTTTGACTCTCAAACTTAAGCTTCATCTGTTTTCGGCATCTTTGTCTTTCTATTATTGACAGTTTGTGCTTGTCAGCGGCATTGTCTGTTTGTCAGTTCGTGGTTTTGCCTTGCCAAGTCTACAATGTCTTTCCCAAACTTGTCTGCCAGTAATTGTTCAGTGCATTCCTCTATTGTTTCTTTCCGAGATATCATCTGATGCGTCATCTCGCCATTATTTTCTGCTCTGCATACTGTCAGGGATGACAACCTCAATCTCTCCACCACCCCCAGGTCTGAGGCAAGGTTACCATGTCCCCATGGCAACAGCAGCAGGCCCACATGATTCGGCACAATGTGAGTGGGAACCTTGCCAAAGACTGGGAATTTGGGTGTGATGTAGGCATTGTGGATAACAGGTTCAGCCCCGGTGGAAGCACATGGGTCAGATGAGGACTGACTTTCACAACAACACCTCTGATAACAACAACTGCCAATGTCTTTAATGAAATACTGCGTTACTGTTTGGAAATGGGAACAGATTGGAAATTACTTTTTTAATAAAAACAACAACAACAAGCTTTCATTCGGTTGTGAAATCTCCCCTTCTGTCATTCTCTCTCACTCACTCAGCTTGGCTGTGTGTACCGGTGCGAACTACCCAGTGTTTATTTTGTTGTTCTCGTTACAGACCATAAACACCACTTACGCCGATGTTTGGGGTTGGAGTTGAGTGTGTGTGAGCCATGTGCTATATTTGCTGATAACAGGATTTGCTTGTGTTACAAATCACCAAACGAGAAAGGTTAATTGTCAACGCAAGCTCCAAAATGGCTGCAAGCTTTAATCTTTAGTGTGCGGATGCTTTAATATTTATCTTGAGTAATTAGATATAGACAGGCTTTACCCTCTTTTTAGATCAGCACTTCCATGTTGTGTCGAACTGCATTTTGGTTTCTTGGACATCCTTTAATTGTAAAACAGAAGCAGGGTTTTGATGTTCTTTACGTTGAACTAATTGTAAAATGTAAATGTGACCCTGGAGCACAAAACCAGTCTGAAGTCGCTGGGGTAAAAATTATAGCAATAGCCAAAATTACACAGTTTGGGTCAAAATTACAGATTTTTCTTTTGTGCCAAAGTAAAGAACATGTTTCATGATGATATTTCCTACCTGAAACATATAAAATGTAATTTTGTTTATTAGAAAAATGCATTGCTAAGAACTTTATTAGGACTTTAAAGGCAATTTTCTCAGTATTTAGTTTTTTTTGGCACCCTCAGACTCCGATTTATTAATTAATAATTATTAATTTGTTGTATCTCGGCCAAATATTATCCTATCATAACAAACCATATATCAATGAAAGCGTATTTGTTGGGGTGATAAATCTCAAATTTGAAAAATGGACCATTATGACTGGTTTTGTGGTCCAGGGTCACAAATAATGTACTTTATAAAGTATTAAGTGAGTAATACAACTACTCAAAACACATTCAGTCATTAATTACCCTCACATTGTCTAGCTGAAAATGTTTTCTATATTAAAATGTATTTTTATCAATCCCTTTAGTGTTGTTTTGGGCTCCACTGACTTTCAATGTAGAACAAAAACGCTTTAAAACTATTGAAAATTCACACGATCAAGAAAGTCATGCAGGCTTGGAAGAACATATGAGGATAAGTACATAACAACTAAATTTCCATTTTTAATAGTTGTATTACTCACTCAATACAATGTACATTATTTACAATTTATAATTAGTTCAACAAAAACAGCACTAACCCTGCTTCAGTTTCATAGTTAAAGGATGTCTAAGAAAGCAAAATACTATTTGACACAACATGATCTAAAGAAGCCGATCACTTTAAGACTTCAAAATTGAGTTACACACTTTACTTCTGTGCGAGTGGTTCACTGACTGCCAAGCCAGAGGATTGACTGGGATAAATAAAGATTGAGAGGTAGGTAGAGAGAGAATAAGGGGGTGGGGAGGTGGTCATGTTTTCCACTGGCACGTCGTTAACCTCCCGGGTCTGTGGGGAGAATCGGAGCTGCTGTGGGAGCTTAGAGCACAGAGCATTTGTTTGTGGGACTCCCGGGGGGAGGCAGACCCCATGCCTGAAAACGGGCTTCCAAAACAGCAGTGGGTTGACGAGAGGGGAGGGACTGGATGAGAAGAGGGAGGAGGAGAGGGGGAGACTTAAACAAAAACACCCTGAGGGTCGGGGGTCCCCCTTAGGCCGAGGCCTACAACTTTGTCCCCTAAAAAGTGATCCGGAGGTGCTAAAACAAGTGTCTTTTTTTTTACTGGCACTTCATGTTCGGTCGGTGTGCTATCATACATGTATGTATTGACAAGTTTTTGCACAAAGTGTTGTACATTATTATTATTATGGTAATCTTATACATGTAATGCGTCTTCACCAAGAGTTTGGACTAATCTGGTCATCCAAATTCAGACTTGTAGATAAAGTCTGTGTAACAGTAAATAACTTACATAACAATAACCCAGCATCTACAATATTAATGGAGCACTATTGTTTTCCACAGAAAGAGGTGCTTTTGTCCAGACCCGCTAACATTGCACAACTCTTAACCATTGCTAAATCTGTTCAAACATATTAATCCTACGAACCAGAAATTTTTAAATCTGAAGAAAAAATTATTAGAATCGTTAAAGAATATTATATTATATTATATTATATTTCTGTCATACAAATACAGAAATATTATGCCATTTTAAATAAATATTTTAACAGTTAAATTGTTTTATATTTTAATACAATTTTCTATTTTAATAAATATTTGAAGTGTAATTTATTTATGTCATGGCAAAGTCAAATTTTTAAAGCAGATTCAGTGCCACTTGGTCCTTTTAAAAATGTTTGTAATATGTTCATTTCATGTGCAGGAAACATTTCTTATTATTATCAATGCGGGAAACATTCTTTAAAAATTTGTGGACGCTATAATAAATGTATTTTTTCAGGATTCTATAAGTTTGACTGTAATAATTATGTGCTTGCTAAAAAATAAATAAATAAAAGAATAAATAAATAAGAAATTGGGACTGACCCAAACTTTTGAACAGAAGTGTGCTTTCATACATGAAACTGTATAAGAATGCATGGCATAACACTGCATTTATTGACATAACATGCATCCCAACATCTACAGGTACACTAACAAAATGTAGAAATGAGACGAGAACAAGAATACACTTTTTCTTTTCTCACTTCAAAATATATAGTGCAGAAAAAGTCTTCCAGAGTTTGGCTAACTTCATCAGTCTTTTTGAAGTTATGTAATATTTCAAGTTAAACGGTATACCTAAAAAGTGAAATACAAAGTAATACAGAATAATGGTTAAAGGACATCTTGGTGATCTAGATACAACATCACATGATTAATGATTAAAAATGTTGTAGTAAGCATCATGTATCCCAGGGTTAAAACTTAAGGTTTTCTCTCTATTCCAATATATTGCATGTCTATTACAGTTTTTTCCGGGACAAAATTATGTTGACAACTAATAGCTGCACACATCATGAGCTGAAGTGTTGTGTTTTAAATATATCGGTAAACTGAGTGCCTCAGGTTGAAACTGTATTGACCCCCGCTGCTCTTTTTAGTGGAAGAGGGTGAGCTAGTACAATGATGACGGCCTAATACCGGCTACAAGACACTGAATCCGCCTATACCTTATACTGCTGAGCTGGTAAATACTCTTACAATCAGTGTATTTTCAACCAACCTTTCACCCCCTTCTTTTTATTTTCCACCCAACAGTGCCCCTCTATTTTCCTACCTCTTTATCCCTTTTAATTAGAAGGCAAATTCTGCTGGGTTGGAGAGATCTAATCCCCCGCCACCCAACAATGCACAGAGTTTGCTTTGAACAACCGACCTGCAGCCCTTAAACGCAAACCCCCGCCCCACAGCTGGCCCCTCCTCTCTGATACCTAGCCTTCACACAGCAGCTGATCTGGGAACAGCCTCAGAAAAGTCAAATACAGTGATTAGAGGGAAGTATTCTGAATTCAGGTCAAACACAGAAGGCTCGATTCGGTTTAAACACTAACAGTTTGATTGAAAACCAATTATGGTGTGGTCCAGAGGGAAAATTCTTGGCATGAACAAACTTATTCATGGGTGCAATTTTTAGCAAGGCACGAAATACGTACCAATGAGTACATATAACAGATGAACACTAGAGGCAGTAAAACTCGGATACCTTTTATTCCTTTTCACACTAAGTTTTTATAAATAAAGCATAATTTCCGCACAATTACTTTAAAACAATATTAAAATGCTGGGATATTTGAAAACTGATGCTTTTGAATGTTAACGTCACACATATCCAGCTTTATATCTATGGGTTTGATAGACAGTAGGTTTGTTCAGTAGCTCACGGAGTACAGAGATGTAATTGAGAGGCGAGGAGCTCTGGTTTGAATCCCGTGTAACTACGGATCGTCAAAACAGTTCAAATCTGTGTAAAAGGAAGTTGAAATGACACGGTTGCATCAACAAATGCGTTTTTTCAAACGGGTTTTGCATTTGTTAACACTATCTGGTAGGTTTAGGGTTGGATTTGGTGTAGGGCATGTTTCCAACATGTTAGAGCATTAACTTTTAGCAAACGTCCATGGATATTTCAATGCTGAACCACTGCAAATACACACCTATATCAATGTAATAAAATGCACCAGGGTTAACCTGTATTTCAGCACCACTCAAGTGGACATTTCTGGCGAAACGTGCAGTAATGTACGTAAAAACGTGTTGTTGCACAAAAAGTGCACAGAGGTACGTATTTTTATGAGACCGGGTTGCAAAATAGATAACTAAAAAGACATTTAGTGTTAATTTAGATTTCTTTGAGTCTTTATAACGTTTTTTTTTCTTCTCCCAAGACAGCAAAACACACCAATTCTGAAGGTGGAAGTACGAACAAATCAGAGTTAGACATTAGATGGAGATGGAGAGAGAGAGAGAAAGCGCTATAGCAATGACAGTCTGTTCCTCTGCTAATTTACATATATATTAATGTTCTTCATTGTACATAGAGGATCTCATTAGTCTGTGTGATTTTCAGTCAAGATGCAGTTGGTGGATATTCATAAAACTCATACATAGACACATACATATGTGTTTATGTGTGAGGATGCACATTTGCATTTCGTTGTTTGTGAACGACATTAGTTGATATGAAAGTCTGTCAGTGCAGATAGTTTCGCAAAACAAAGATAAGGTTATGCAAAATTATACATTTACACATGCAATCGTATAACAATGCATAATTCCATGTATGTCATAACATTGCATTCTTTTACATGGTCGATATTTGCATAAAGCACTTTTACAGTGTTAACCAACAAACTAGAGAGGGTAAATATTTTAATGTACGTGCAGTTTTAATTGCCATAATCTGATTTTCAATTAGTATTCCTAGTTTAGGTTTTCCATTAGCTTGTGTTGAAGAACATTTTCTGTATCTTTAAGTCAGTGTGATTTCTTTTCAATTTCTGCCGGGCTACTCTTGGTCCATTAAATTAGCTGACCTTTCTTCATGGCTCTGTACTTTGGATTGGCCAATTACACTGGCTGAAGTGATCATTTTAAAAAGCGTAAAATGGAAATGATATTCACGCTGTTCTCAAAGCAGTCCGTCTCTCATAAGTCACTGGGGTGGTGAGGTCATCAGATATAGCCATAATGTGCAAGACTAAAAAAGTGTTCATGAAAGATAATGACCCTATTACATAGAGAAGCATGTTTTTGTTCAATATTGTACTTGATTTATGCTCAATTTTATGTTTATATATTTTGTCTTTGTATTGATTTATTTTTAAAGACATCATATAATGGTATATTTTGCTGCCATATTATATTGTAACTAAAACATTTTTTTTAAATAAACATGGCCACTTACTCAGCATGCTTCTGTGTATTATCTATGATTAGTTTACTACACACAAACAAAACGAGTAATGCTGCATATTTGTGTATATTAAGCCTTGCCATTACATAATTATTACTTTGATTTAATGTTAATGTACTCTGATCGTAAGTCTCTGCCCCCAGGGGTGTGTGCAGTGTGTATAGGTGATATTTCTCGATGTAACACACAGATGGGGGGCCACAGGGGAAGGCAGCCCACAGGCCTCTGCAGAGTTCTGTGAATGATCGCGCACCACGATGGCTCCCCTTGTACAGTTTTGTAGCCTAAATATTTTACAAACTTAATTGGCATTCTCGAGGGAGGGCTGCCAGCTGCCTGCCTGATGGCATGGATGTTTAATTACCAGGCAGGCACGGGCGGGCAGACGGGTGGACTGTCTGCAGAGACAGTGAGGCAGTAACAGAGAGGCTGCAGACATGTACAGTATGAAGAAATAGAATCCTTCACCTGCGTTTTGTTTAACGATATTTGTTTTGAAATATTTCTAAAAAGGGGCTCCGTTTTGATTGTAAAAGGTTTGTAGCAATAGCCAAAAACATATTGTGTGGGTCAAAATTATGGATTTTTCTTTTATGGCAAAAATCATTAGGATACATATTCCATGAACATATTTTGTAAATGTCTTACTGTAAATATATAAAAACTTTCTTTTTAAAATTAATATGCATTTCTAAGAACTTCATTTGGACAAATTTAAAGGTGATTTTTTTTGCACCCTCAGATTCCAGATTCAACTTTGAATCTAAGTTTCACAAAATTGATACTTAATGGTTTTGTGGTCCAGCAGCAGTCATTTCTTCCGGCATCCCTCCACCTCCCCTTTCCCTCCTCTAATTACTTCTCTTTTTTCTCCACACTGCACCATTATAAGGGGTTCTTACTTGGAGCTCAAGCTGAGCCTCGGGTTCGAGCTTCCTTTGCGGACAGCAAGCCAAGTTCATTTACTATTATCTGTCAGGACTGAACGGGCAGGCGAATTTGTGAAATACACATAATAAGTATAAATTCCAATAAAAAATAAATGGATGAGACATTAATTTTGTGCTAGTGCATTTTACTTTACAGTAGCACAAACAAACATTTTCTCAGACTTTACTGAGCACTGTTACTTTGACTATCCTCCCAAAGGTTCTTTTTAGTGGAAGTGTTATTTCTTACTATTTAAAACGCAAGAAAGGCAAGTTATTGTATTACTTTAAAATGACCCTAATTCAGACATAAATGATCACGGTCATAAAATTAAAACACTCCATGATATTAAGTTCCTCGGGAAGTTTCGTAAGTCCTCTAATAAGTAGCTGGAGAATTTAGATAGAACGTGCTTGTTTCTGATAAATGGAAACTCTCAGAAAGGGTTTTCATTTATTTCCTGACAGATAAAAGCAGACACATTCAAATTTTCATTGCTTATGAGAACCATGGATCTGAGAATAAATATAGCAAAAGCACCAAATCTTTTTTCTTCTTCTTTTTTTTAATGACCTGCAGTAAGACTGTAAAACTAAGGCAGATCTCTGTTGTAAAAGTGAAAGGTTTTAACAAAGTCCTGGCTATCTAGATTGTATTTATGTGTTTTATCATAATTTGGTAATACTTGGCAATTCCCACTATTAAGTAGTTTCTTATTAGCATGCCTATAACTAACATATTGGCTGTTTAATTGTACGTAGTTATAAAGCACGTACTCTAATCCTATGCAAGCTTGACAACCACCTTACTTACTATTAATAAGCAGCAACTTAAGAGTTTATTGAGGCAAAGATCAATGTTTACTGGATATGGTGAGAGTTGGACCTTTAAATAAAACGTGACCAATAATGTATTTTAGTTCCATTTATTAGGTACACCCCAACTACTCATTAATGCAAATATCGAATCAGTCAATGCATCTTGACATGTAGACATCATCAAGATTAAACATCAGAATGGGGAAGAACGGTGATTTCATATCAGCATGGACAAAAATCATTAAAGAATGTTTTCAGTACCTTGTAAAAATCTTCTGAAGGGGTCCATGTACTAGCAAAAACGGTCAGTGAGTTTATATGTTACAATTACATTAAGTTCTGTTCAAATTCTACATTAGTGTTGTTGAAAGTGCACTATAAATCTAGGCCTGCCTCTGCAATTATTAAAGCTAGAGCTAGCTGCCTCTTAGGATAACAGAGGAATATGTGGCATACAAAAACATATATGTTTTATAAATCTGGTACTGCCTGTATTACGGAGACAGAGGTATGCATATATGGGGTGTCCCTACAGGAGACACAAGAATTTGAGTGTTGGGTTGAAGCTGCCAGCGGTGTTTGGACGGCAGGACATGTTGACTCAACGCATCTCATTACTGGTCCATGTGTCTGCATAGTCATGTTGGATAATGGGCCCACAGCGGTGGCACACCAACAAGAAATGTAAAAGTTACTGGCTTTCAAGGGTAAACAGGCTCTTTGCCTTCTGGTTAGGCTGAAACAGCTGAGCGATTTACAAACATCAGTCAAAGAACAAGAAGCCCATGTTATTGCTTTAGACTAGGACAAGAGAGGCCAGCAACCTTTGGATTGACTAGACATATTTAGACTTTTTTTTGATCGAAGACACACTTTGCAAGAAGGTGACACTTTATTTTAACGTGTCCTTTTTACGCATATTACATGTACATACTATTTATATATTAGGGCTGGGACTCGATTAAAAAAATTAATCTAATTAATTACAGGCTTTGTAATTAATTAATCGAAATTA
>JAUMHR010000072.1:16182675-16192999 GCA_032361145.1 Enteromius fasciolatus | reverse complement strand
ATATATATATATATATATATTAATTTCAGTAAGTTCTTTGACAAGGCATTATGTGAGCAGCTTCAACACTGTGTATGGCATCAGAGAAACGTACAAAGTTCCGACTACAGCATCAAGCTGTCAAACTCTTGGTTTTATTTTAAGGCTGTAGCACTGTTAAAACTACTCTGTTGAATGAAAAACTCTGAAAACCGGTCATTCCAGTGTTGATTTGGAAAACAAAAGGTTTCGTTAATACAGTATGTTATGCGAGCAGTGAGGAGCAACACAATTTGTTCCAGCTTGGAGCTTTTTCCAGCTGTCAGAGTGAAACTGAAGAGGAAGCGAAAAAGAGCGAAAAGGAAACAGAGACTGACACAGACATAGATGCAGATTATCCTCTCTCTCATTTCACATCCAGAGATTGCAGGAGCATCAGCACCTCAGAGAGAGAAGAGAGAGAGAGAGAGAGAGAGAGAGAGAGGGAGGGAGGGCTGGGATGACAGGAACAGGTCGTGTTTTGACAGCTGTCTCTTTTATGGGACCCGTCACAATCTCATCCTGCTCTGAGATTAGAGAATCCGAGAGAGAGAGAAGGAGAGATGGGAAGAAACAGAGAATTCCGTTCTCGTAAAGTGTACGAAGTTCAGGGACAAGTGAACAAAAGAGACACACAAGGACGTGCAGAACGATATGCTGTCCCGTTCTGCTCCTGTGGCTTTCGTTCAGAGAGCAGAATGAAAAAAAAGAGAGGGAGAGAGAAGATATAGAGAAGCAGCATTTGCATAATGTCCTCCACCACAGTCGGACCCCGAGGCTAGCCGCCCAGGATAACAGAGGGCCAATACTCTTAATTCAATCTCGTTATTTTTTCTAATACTTGAGAAATTAATAATTCCGGCCCCCGCCTCCGCAAACCACCATGAGCGCTGAGCATCACAGAGCTGCCTAAGTTTGTAACTTTAACCCAAGCAATTGATGTGGGGAGGCCCTTCAGGCAGACCTACTAATGAATGGATTGCATGTGAGAGAGGGAAGTTAAAAGATGGTCTTTTATAAAGTAATTTAAGAAAATCCTGTTAGCTGGATCAAGTACAAGAGTTTAATTTCTCAAAATGGGGGAATAAGTGAAGGGTTTTTTTTCCCCATGTCTCCTTCAGACTCAGAGATATGCTGTATAATGCGCACACACAACACTAGCACACAATGCAAGCGCACAGACTCGGTTTTAGTAAATAACAAATTGGGTAAGTGTTAATGCGTGTGGATAGCCAAATCGCTTAGTCTAGTAAACACTGGATAAGTTACGGGAAGTCGAAGCTTAGACAGATAATAATCAGATTAGATTCATCATACTTCCTACAGGATCTGCAAGACACTCACCTGCTCTCTCTCTCTGTCACACACACAGTCAAAAAGTATGCTTGTTTCTTCATCAAGGCACACGCTCATATATTATGGTTTTTTTATTCCATTGTTTTACATTTGTATATAAATAAGCAAGTAATATTAATTAAAATAATTATGTGCATTACTATTATTTAATAATGACTATATTTGGTTTTAATTCAATTGTTGTTTCACCAAAGATAAATAATAAGCAATAAATATGCAATATTCATTTATTTAACTATGTTATTTAATAATGTTATATCATATCATGGCTACTATTATTTATTTCAATTGTTGTTTGGCCAAAGATCATCTTTAATAAATAAATCATTATAATTATAACAAATAATCATTTTTATTGAATAATTGTTACATGCGTTTTAACTCCACTGTTGTTTGACCAATTATTATGATACATAAATCATTGAAAATAATAAAGGTATAATTAATTATTTAGTAAAATATATTAAATTACTTAATTGTTTTTAATATATTTTTTTTTTATCTTTTCTTGGCCACAAAAACATTTAACCGATTGCTTGATGTTTTAAAATCCACAAATCTACGTTGTATCATTCAAAAGGCAGCGAAGCTAAATTGATAAATCTGTCACAACATAACGTTCCGTTTGAATGATTGACCTTTTGTTTGAATGTTTGGACTGTAAATGTTTGACCTTCTGTTTGAATGTTTGGACTGTAAATGTTTGACCTTCCCTTCGCACATAATGACATCACACAAAATTACAAAAGTTTTCAATGTATGAAAACAAGACATGGCAAATGACATTTTTGCAATGCGCTGGGGAAGGCGGTTGAAAACATATACACAGAAAATCAAGGTCAGATATTATTAGTTCTGCTGTTATGATTTTTTTCTTTCTTTCTTTGATATTGTGTATTCATAGTTGTGCTCGGGTTTACAGCTTTTAAAAAATTAACGGTTACAATTTCGTTTAAAATCAAAATTTTCATTTGCAGGTGTCATATGACATTCTACGTTGTTATCACAAATGCCTCATTAATTAAGTAATGCTAATTTAGCCTTTCTCCTTGTCTCTCTCTCTCGTCTGTGCGATGTGCCTTGGGACGCATCTTTAGAGCTGGAGGGCAATTGAGAGATACTGAAGTGGCTAGATGGCAAGGACTGACTTTGGCGCACACACACACACACACATACTGTCTCTCTCACACACAGTTATCCTCACTCCTGGCAGACATACACAAACATTCCCAATTTCTAATCTCTCTCTCTCTAATCTAATTTTCATCATTCTCTCCCTTGCTCTTTCTCTCTCTCTCCTCAATGCCAGCCAACTCTCTTTTCTAAATTCTCTCTCCTCTCAACTCTCTTTCTATCTCCTATTTCCCTTTTTGTTCTCTCTCTCTCCCTCTCTTCTCCTCTCCTCTCTCTCTGCATCTCTTACAAAGGCAGCAGGCAGTATGCCTCCCCTGAAAATGAGGCCACGCACGGCAAGTATGCAAATGAAAGCAGTGCTGCTGGATTAGAATGGGACACCATATACCCTAAATCATGATTGTCAATCATGGCGAGGGATTAAGGGATACGGGCTTATAGACCTAAAAAAGCAACACTTCCCCCCCCGGGCGCACTTCCATTGTGAAAGAGGGAGTGTGGGAGAGAGGGCTTGTTGGGGGGCTGCTTTAGTGCACTACTGCCCTCTGCCTTTCCATCAGGTTTACTGCAGGCTCAGAGCCGAACGAGCAGCTCCGGCTGTATGCGTTACAGAGCAGCCTTTCGGTTTTTCAAGCAGGGCTTGGCTCAGTGGTTTCCCGCTCAGCGCCAAGAACCTTAAAATATTCTGCGTATTGTTTTATTTTAAGATCAAAGAAACACATTATATGGAAAATGAAAAATGAAGCGGGTTTGCTTTTGGCACTGGGTGAGGATTGATCATTTTAAATTCCCTTCAGGCAATAGTCAGACATCATTATTAAATGATACAAAAAATTATATTATTTAACGTATAAAAAACTATATTTTATCTTGTGTATTATTTATAGTATATAATAGAAATGCACATCTTTAATGTATTTTTTCAATATATATGGATGCTGGTTAATTGCATTGATGTCCATTAGATGATTTTGCACAAAAAAAATATATACATGAAAAAATATACTTATTAATGAATAAATATATATATATATATATGACTTGTTAAGCCTCTGAAAGGTAAATATAAAATGTGCATATGATATTGCACATATGTTATCGTTGAACTACGCCATAAAATGAACAAATAAAATGAACAATAATGAATTAATTAAGAATAAAATAAAAACGCTATTTGAATTACAATTTCTGGCAAGTTTTAAAAATAGAGAGTTTTAAATGCATGGAGATAAAACCGTAAAACACGGCTTATAAAATAACTTCAGGAATAAGTCCAAATTGCACACCAAACTTACCAAAGACTCTTACCTGTATTCTGCTGGATTTTTACATATCCATTGTGCCCCTCACTTAGCATGGCACCATTGCTTCTTAGGACTTGGCATGGGATAAAAGGTGCAGAGGTAAAAAAAAAAGAGGGCAACATCTGCTTCACAACAGGAGACAGGGCTGCCGCTGTATTACATCTGCACACACACACAAAATACTCAGGAACACAAAAAGACAAAGACTGCAGAAAAATGCAACAGAATTGATATTGAAATCATATCTGAGCTTTGAAATAAATGCAGAAATTCACCTTAAACAATAAATTAACTTCATATTCAAAACTCTGCTTCCTTATGACAAGAATTTAGCACCTTAATCACTCTTGAATTTCCCAAGCAACAATATTCAATTTCAAAAAACATGTTGTACATGTACTGTACATTGAACTCGAATACTGTAATGTGTTAGAGCTTCACCTCAATACACCAACAAACAAACACTAATTGATACGAGTCTATCGACAGGCATAAGAGCAAAGGGCTAATCGTTCAGCATCATTAGGTGAAGATTTAGCTTAAAAGCTTTTAGCTGGCATTAAGCAAAGCTGCTGTTGACATGGATTGAGTGCTGTAATGCTGTATTGTCACTGCTCCAGGAGGCAGAGAGAGGGCGATTTGAGAGAGTGATGCGCTCAAGCTGGGATTTGTGGGCTGCCATAATACTGGAGGGCACTGGAGGCAGCGTGGACCAAACCGATGGTTGTGGGAGCTCTAATAACGCTGCGAACAATGCTGGATTAACTATTTAATAACTAATTAAGTGTGTGGGTAGGCTCGTGTAACTACAGTAAAGTTGTAAGACACCAAGGAAGGAACACCAAGATGCAGGGTCTGATCAGGGGGCCCAGAAAACTGAAGTGAAAAGTTAACTCTGAGAAGCAACAACATTAGGATGTGAGGTGTACCTATGTGTGGTTAATACAAAGCTCTTAAAACAAAAAGCTCTTTATACTGTCAATATGATAGAATTTACTACATGCCTTCTGTCGTCTGATTGATAGTTTATACTTTGTAGCAAGTAAAGCTGTTTTAGTATCATTCTAAAAACTGTCTTTCCTTCTTTTAAATCTTTTTTTCTGTAAAATATTTAGTTAAAAGTAAATGTAAGTCCACTTTCTGGACTGTAACCTAAGTTCACATGGTTATCCAAATATATATATATTTTTAATCATGTTAACATGTGATACCTGTAGGCTTTTGAAGAATGTTTATTTGTTTGTCTCTCAATCACTATTGTATTGCATTTCATTATCAGTTCCACCCCCACAAGAAAACCTATACAGGGATTTAATAGAGCATTTAAATATAATCTCAATAAGACTTATAATTGGGAGTTAAAGAGTGGCAACTGATACATTTTATTAACGTAGCATACTAGACTGTGGAGCAGAATTGTTTTTTCATATACAATGTTTGGGCCTTTGCATGAATAAAATGAAGATATCTTTTTCTTCCATGAAGAAAACTCGATATTATCACTATATCGTATTATAGCCTGAACTATAAAATACAAAACATATGAAAATTTTCAAGAGTTTCTTTTTGTCCAAAGGTTTAATAAACTAATAAAGATTTTATTACAATTGATAGAATTGGTTTTTACATGGATTGGTATATATTATTTCGAAAAATAATACTCAAGTGAAATAAATAGATCTTCCTATAATACTTTATCCTTAAAGATTTAATAATTATTCACAGTTCTGTATAATCTAAATCATAGAGCAAAAGGCTAATAGATTTCATAAGAAAGATTGGTTCATGTGTGTTTAATGCAAGTTAATGCATATTTAATAGTACCTCTTGGATTTACCTGTTTAATTTAAGCACAACTAACTTGTATGCACACTAAAGTGTGTACAAAAATACAACATGACAGGAAATATCTATTTCTTCCAGTCAGTATTATTAAAAGTAATTTTACGGGAAAACAGAGAAGATAAAATTAAACTATACCAGTAACAACCGTTGTTTTTTAACAAATAAACTATATGTAGGCTAACAACTTGTACCAAACTGACATTCAAATAAAAGATAATACTCTTGTCATTTGAAAACATTACATAGCTGACATTTGTCTTAAATCCTTGCAATTGTTATTAAACACTATAAAACTGAAACGTAACAAATGTAGGAGGAAGTCCAAATGGCGAGAAACATGTAGCTTGGGTCTCGGAGGATTCAAATGCTGATATCAAAAGGTTTAACATTTAATGCTAATGCAGAAGTGTCCTGCAAAGTTTGTTAATTTAATGACATTGTGCGAAAAAGTAGGCTTTTAACAACTTTTGGAGACTGACTGATCCACAACTGGAGAAAGATCACCATCCCACAGGAGGATAACCGAACCTTACCTCCTCAGAAACGCGCGCGAGAGTGAAATGGTAAAATGATGAGCTCTAATGAGCAGACTGAGAGAAGGGTGAGCAGAGGCTTTATCCAGCGTTCAGTGTTGACAGCACCGCTAATCCTCGCCACCTGCTCAAACACACAGACCTCCACAAACAACAGCAGCAGCGGCGGCCCGCGTTCGCTCACACTCGCCCGGAGTCAGCCGTTCCCGCGGGAGCCGCTCCCCGCGCTCGCTCGCTCGCTACCGGCAAACGCTAATCGCCATGCAAAACAAATAGTTCTCAAATGTTTGGAAAAGGCCGCGCTGTTTGCACCAGGGCCTAACAAAATAATTTTTACAAGCTATCCAGTTGTGATTAGGGCTGAGAGAATTGAATTTCCCTGGCAGCGATCATATTCATATTAGCCTAATTAATAGTGCTGTTTAACTTTGTCTGTTTGCCATTGTAGAAACGGCACGCTGTGGTGAAAACACAGGCTCAGTTCAGCTCTGAAGCGTTTCTATCTCTCTCGGCCTTTGCTGGCCGTGACGACCGCACACATCTTAAACACTGCTGGGCGGTTAAGCTTAGCAGTTTTCTCCCATTTTGTCTTTTAAGTCGCGGGAATAATTTTCCTCCTTTGGGAAGACATTACCCTAAACCTTCATGGCTAAGAATACACGATGAGTCCTTGAGAAGAGTCTATTTTTCAAAGACTTATCAAGTCTGCTCCAAGAAGAACCTATGTTCTCCTTCATGTACTTCATACATTTTATATAAAGGTTTAAATTATTACCAATTAAAACAATATTTGCAGAACACGTGGATGAGAGAAGCATGCAAAAATGGCAGCATCTACTCAAACCACCAGTATTTTCACTTTATTATATTTTGGGTCATGTTTCACCTAATTTATTGAGGCATGCTTTAGAAATTAAAATGTCCTGCATAATAGCAAATTCCTCTGGCTTTGGAACCACCCTCAATAAAACATGTCACATTGTTCCACACATTTTATTTTTTGGAAATAATCGATTATAATGAGCAGCTTGTACACACGAATCAGCTCGTACAGCATCATTTTGACATAAATTCATTTTTGAAATCAGTACAGTATAACGGAATCAGTTATCAGGCCATCTAATCCTTTCTAACAGTCTAACACCTAGGTCATTCCTAGAGGTCAAAGATCTTGACCCCTGCCCCTTGACCCCGGTTAAACTAGTCATATGACATTACTGCATTCAACACATCCCTGTCCGATGAAGTGTCTTGGATTAATGGTTTGTGACTGGTGGTAACACCCACATTTCTAATCACAGAGCTTCCGAATGTCTATTTGAGAAGTAGTCCTAATTGAGAATCAGATAATCAATCCTTTAAAAAATAAAATAAAAACAACAGTATGTGACCTGAGCCCTTAGTAATCTCATACGACTATCAGTGCTGCTTGCCTCGTGTATTTATTATTACTAATTATGTTAATGCAGTATCCGTATATGCAAATTTGAGTAAGCAGCAGGTTCTTAGCACAGATGCAATATTTATCTTTTACATCTTCAAAATTGTTATTCACAAAGTTACATTTTAGCATTGGAAAAGTCAGCTTTGCAGGACTGCATTGAAATGAAACAATTCGATTATTTCGGACAGAATTCAGCTTCTCTAAATGAATCTTACAAGTAAATCTTACAATTGTAGATGGTATTCTTAAGAGTACGAAATGATTTTAGAACAAAATTACTTTTCAAAGCATGGAAACATTTGTATAACACCAGCAATGTTCAGCTCAAAACAGTAATTGTCTTCTCTTTGAAGCCCTATGTGTGCACAAGAGCCTGAGTGAAATCAGCTGGACAAACTCATTGATCCGGAGCAGCGTGCAGAACCACCCCTTTCCTCCCAGCAGAGCCACAGAGGATGGATTTGGCACAATCAAAATAAAAGCAAATAGAAATGAGTCTCTCGACCACCCAAGTCCAGTGGCAGAATCATTCGAGTGGCCCACTTCAGTTCATCATTCTGAGATGATCATCCTCGCTCTATTTGACAGGAAAAATGTACAAAACAGCCCTCTACCCTCATTATATATCTTTTTAAAATGATATTATAAACAAAATATGAGCAAAACACTACGCTCGCATTAAAACCTGCATATAGAACAAAAAGCAAAACTTAAAACTGAGCAACCTGTGAAGTGTTGGGCTTGGAAACGGTTGCTCTTTTGTTCGTTAACATAAAGTTTAATTTCCACACTGAATCATAGACAAAGACAGTTTAACAGCCACTCATGATTGGCCACTTGTGTTTCCCGCAGCTCCGAACGGACGGCAGTTCTGAAGGCTGTGCGGTAATTGGGCAGCCCTGCCAGTCATTAGCTGAAATGCCTTCCCAGTCGGGCTGAGCGATAGTCTACTCTTAGTTGGACGAAAGCGTGGAGGAGGTTCCTGTCAAGGTTGGTCAGCTGCTCTCCAGAGCACACCTGTTTGAGGTTATCCGGGGCAACAACCAGGAGGTTGCACAGAGCATGAAGCGTGTCAAAGAGCTGGAGCACGAGAGGAACCTGCGGAGGATTTACATGCGGCTGTTAGCACAACAAGTAAAAATAGTAGAAATTATCTATTTATCAATGAAAATAATTCATAATGCTGTTCATTAACACCGCACACAGAGGAGAAACGGATACCATACATTTAATTATTGATCATTTTAATTCTGATTTAAAAAAAAAAAAAAATTCTATTTTTTGATGAATAGAAAGTTCAAAAGAAGAGCAATTATTTGAAACAAATCTTTTCTAGCATAAAATTACTGTCACTTTTGATCAATTTAATGAATCTCTGCGAAATAAAACTATTTCTTTAATTATTTTTTCTATTTATAAATCTAAATTACTAATTTTCGATATGTCTGTATTAATACGACCCAAAACAAGTCCTGAAAGTAGACAAAGAAAACCCAATCAAACAAATGAAAGAAAATCAAACCTTATCATTGATTAATTGAGAGAAATGATTGAGTGATGCATACCTGTGAGTGGTAAACTTATGTGTAGCTTTGCTTTCAGTATTTGAA
Source organism: Enteromius fasciolatus (assembly GCA_032361145.1). Taxonomy (NCBI): domain Eukaryota; kingdom Metazoa; phylum Chordata; class Actinopteri; order Cypriniformes; family Cyprinidae; genus Enteromius; species Enteromius fasciolatus. Next base: position 16,183,755 of record JAUMHR010000072.1, on the reverse strand, counting down.
AGCAATAGCTACACGTTTCTTGTAACTGCTGATCAGTCAGAAATTTTGTACCCATTCATCGGTACAAAACCACTTAAGCCATTCCACCAAAGTAACCCACCAACACCACAGAGTTTGTGTGCTAGTGGAGATTCAGTTCTCAAACAGATGTCCTGACATTTTCCTTTAGAATTTAGTGGTACAATTCAGAAATAATTGTTCCATCAATGAGAATTTCAGCAGAAAAACAGGCTCAAACAATAATACATTCAAAATCATTTTTCACGGATGGTTTCAGATACTTGTACTTGAAAGCGGTCTGTTCTTTTCTCCAAACATAACACTTATTTCAACCATTAAGTTTCATTTTGGTCTCATCTATCCACAAAACATATTTCCAATGATTCTATGACTTGTCCACATAACCAGCAAACTGCAGATGGGTAGTGATGTTCGTTTTGGAGATTACTTTCTCCTTGCAACTCTTGTCATGCACTTCATGGCTGTTTAGTGTTCTGCTGATGGTGGACTCATAAACATTAACATCGGCCAATGTGAGAAAGACCTTCAGTTGCTAAGAAGTTACCCTGGGTGCCCTTGAAAACTATTACAAGTCTTGCTTTTAGAGTGATCATTGTGGTGACCACTCTTGGGGAGGGTAACAACAATCTTGAATTTCTTCCATTTGTACACTTTGCAACCTTTTCCTTATGACTGATGAGCAATTCTTTTTCTGATACTTATGTTACTGATTAAAAAAAACAACAACAACCCTCTGATGGACTCTAATTACACCTTCAAATTAACTCCTAATCCTTGGGATTCACATACTTTTGTTACTTGCAGATATGTAATATTGGAACTTGTTTCGCTATAGAAAAAGAGTATACCATTTAAATTTGTAATCAATAAAGTTAAATTTTAACTTTAATAATAGTCTTTTATAATATTTCACCATATATCAACTAATTTAAATTCACATTTCGTCTCATAATCCGTGTAAAAGATGTGAAAAACCTGAAATGTGAAATAACTGAAAACATCTTTTATATTCTAGTTTCTTCAAAATAGCCACCCTTTGCTCCGATTACTGCTTTGCAC
>JAUMHR010000072.1:16141964-16159435 GCA_032361145.1 Enteromius fasciolatus | reverse complement strand
CATAACTTAAGACATAACAATATAAATAAATACATGTAAATATTTTCAAAATATATACTGTGTGTGTGTGTATATATATATATATACATATATATATATGTGTGTGTGTGTGTGTGTACATAATAAATATACACAGTGCACATACACATTATATAATGTAAACAAAAACTTTTATTTTGGATGCAATTAATTGTTTGACAGCACTAATATAAATATTCATATTATATTTTATTTTATATATAAATTTAAACAAAATATAACAACATTTTTCTTTTATATAAACATGCACGTGTGTATTTATATATACATAATAAATATACACAGTATACACTCGTATATTATGTAAACAATTTTTTAAATTTTTAATTTTTCTTTTTTTATTAAACAATACTTTAATAATATATTAAAAACAATCTAAAATAACACTGCATGTTAAATTATGTACACAGAGGCATGAAAAAAAGAGTTGAGTATATCAGCAATGAAAATGAACCTGTATACTTGTATTTTTTTCCTCTAGCACGAGAGCTGGTCTCCTCAGAATATTACATTTGGAACTCCACAGGTGATGCCCCGCTGTCTTCTGGGCTCATGGTGCTGTGACGGCATCTCATTAATGCACATCGGCCTTAATAAATCATTGTATCTGTTAAACGAGGATCAGGCACTAAATGGAAATGCTGCTGTCATAAAGTGTTAACTTATTCTTACAGCCTGACTTTCATATGCAGTATCAGTGTGTTTTTTTTTGTCAAAATATAAAATCCTCAGTGTATCGAGTTCATGTGACTCCTTTATTTAGCTGATAATGGGCTGATATATAATGGTGACTGATCTGAGAACCTAACATTTATTATATAATATTATTATATTCCAGTCATAAATATATTTAGTAATTAACTAAGGCTTTTATAAGAAACTTTTGAAAACCTGCACCACTTTAGTCCAGTGCGCTTTCATCTTCACTAATAAGAAGTAATGAAGAATTAAAATTCAATTAACAGATCTTTCATTTTGCGTTAGACTGGGTCCCGAGTGTTTACTGGTGTTCAGGCTTTGGTTTTCCCTATTAGCTGTTCAGCTGGTTTATATAGAGGCTCCTTGAACTCACTCACAAGAGGACTTTGGCCCTGCGTTTGTTTGATGAGGCTGAAAAGAGCGTATTTTGATGGGAGAGAAGGAGAGAAGGCAATTGTTAAGGAGAAATACCAGACTGGTATCCAAAGAGGTTCTTAATTAGTTTCTAAAGTGACCCAAAAGGTCCCACTTAAGCTTGTCTCGGTCTCTCTGCAGCCTTACAGTTAATGGAGACTTAAAAATACCAGTCATCCAACTTGCAACTAAAGGACCCTTTAATTCTGTTTTTGGATTGTTACAATAGGAAATCAATTAGTCTTTGAAATCAGTTATTGAAGGTTGTATCTACTTAGATAAAAACCTAACCAGGTGCATAAATTGTGTGTCACCTTATATACATAGCGTGGTTCTGGGCAGAAAGCCTTTTCTGCATAGGTATAAATAGCAGCTGAGTTGCATTTGGCTGTCAATTACGGCTGAGAATTCCCATAGAGAAGACAGCAAGATGATGATGGTTCAGCTGGAGCCACATAAGAGCTCTCCACTGAAGCAAAGCATTGTCTGAGAGATTAATTGTCTGCCACGTCTACTGATTGCCTTGCTGCGTCTCTGGAAGAACAAGGCAGGGCTGCATTCTCACAAGGATTTCCTCCTTAGAACACTGAATGTGATCAATCTTATGGCTGAAGCAAGTCTCCAATAAGGTCCTCTTCATTTGCTCTATGCGTCTGTATTCAGAGCTTCTCAGAGAGTTCCTCTTAGTCTGACTGGCTCCTGAAGTCAATTAGGCCATTCTCCATCATACAGTAATTCTAAAGGAATGTGTTCAGGATTCATTTTGGAATTTCTATAAGAATTAGGAATCATAACTAAAAAAAAAGATGGTTTATTATTATCTTTTTTAAATATTATTGCATGTTGGATATTATGTGGTCTTTATTATATAAACAATTTATTTTAACAGCTGAAGAAGTAGCTAAAATATATAATATAAAGGACAAATTTAGATTTAAATATATAGCTGAGATAGAGAATTTAGGGTTATGGTTACGTTAACTAAAATGAAGACCAAAAAATAAATAAAACGGAACAAAATTCTATTCTATACTATTGTGTGTGTGTGTATATATATATATATATATATATAAATGACTCATTGATTTATATTTTTAACTTGAACAACTAAAAACAATGAAAAGGTACAACAAAGTTATTTTACTAAAACAAAAACTAAAGTAAACACACTGCATCAATAAACACCCACGATGTGCCCTGGGGCAAAGCCACACATAATTTGATGTATAGGTCCATCTAGTGGCTCTTACTAGAAATAAACTTAATACATCCCAAATGTATTGTAGGCCCGCTATAATGGCGGTTTCCTGGGATTTTATAGCTTTTAAAATGGCTTTTTTTGTTGTTGAAGTTTTTGAATTAAGGTATTTGGTGATCGTTTTCGTACGTAAAATTGTGAATTTTAGGAAAACTACAATTGACAACAGACTAAAAAAAAGGTTTACACCTCAAGAAATACTAAAATAAACTCTAAAGCTAAATAGAAACATTAAAATGATCATGATAGCCTTAACAAAAGCACATGGAAATTACTAAAACTGAAATGACAAAGAAAACTGAAATAATACATCGATCGATATTCATGCTTGAAACGAACAAACAAATAATAAAGGAATCAATAAATAAGTACACAGAAGAGTACGCCTTTAATTTGAGTACAAAGTGATTCAGGAAGTTTAACCGATACTTATTAAAAACTCAATTTCCCAGCATCCTTTACTGCAACGTGCCGACATAGTGTCGTAAATCATCCGCTCTGCTTTACGGCAGATAATAGGCCAGTGTGGAGTGAATTGAGTAATGGCAGGAACAGACACGAGATAGTCCACGAACTTCGTTGTTTTTACATTTATCAGGTACCAGCAGCCGGACGCACGTCTGTGTTTGTCGTCATTCGCTGTGAGAGGCTGATTCCGACCCCACTTTTCTGTCATCATAGTAACTGTATGCAGTGGAATGGCTGAAGTGCCGCCTGGGCCTAACGCACTGCCTTCATCCCCGAGCGAGATCACACCACTGCCCGTGGACGGGTGCACTTTACTGGGCACCGATGAGGGACGGGACATGATCAGCCCCGGCCCGGGACACCAGCACGCCAGCGACCACAAGGCGATAGTCAAATCCAACCAGAACAGCGTGCATCCCAATGCATCAGCCGCCCAGTTCCACACAGCCCAGCTGAACGGGGTCCAGTGCAACCACACTCACCTCCAGAACCACGTCCAGCAACACCGGCCGTCCGACAATCAAAACGCCGCTTCTGACCACCGCTTGGACGGCATCGGCGAAACACCGAGCGATCACACGGAAAACAACAATTTCACGAGAAATAAACAATGTAATGATATATCGCAAAGCCAGCCGCCGCCGAAGAATGGGATAAACTGCACTGGTAGCATGGCGATCACGGAGAGCAGCTTTTGTCGACTGGAGAATGATGTAAGTAACAGGACTGGTTTGGGGGATCAGGCTCGAGCGGCTGCGGCAGCGCTGATGGACGGGGCTGACTCAGGCCCAGGCCCGCAGCGCGCTGGAGTAGATCAGGCGGCGGCTGACAGCGCTCCGGTAGCGGGGATGTCGAGGCTAGCGCTGGAGGAGCACGACGAGTCCATCCGATACGTGAGATACGAGTCTGAGCTCCAGATGCCCGATATCATCCGACTCATAACTAAAGACTTATCTGAGCCCTACTCCATATACACCTATAGGTACTTTATTCACAACTGGCCTCAGCTCTGCTTTTTGGTATGTATCCTGTCATTCGATTATTCTTCATGGTGTGGAAGAAATCAATACCAGAGCCTTCAAAATCATCTCTTATATAGTAAAATAGCCAACATTCGTTTGTAAAACATGTATAAAATAGTGCTGATTGATTCGCATCGTATGTTCTGTGCTCCAGAGAACAGTACGGTATTACCATTGTTTTGGACACATGCCATGTAACCCTGACTAAAATAAACATGTTACTATAGTTAGTGCCCACAAAACGAAGGCAAAATGTTTTTTTAACCATGATATGTCTCAAAAACATGTCCATTATAGACATGAACTAGCCTAGAACGTTTTAATAAATACGTTGGGAACGTATTTTTAAATGTTTGGCCATTGCTCCCCTGATGTCTAATTGATTTTAGTGATAGCCTGTCTTTAGTATCCACAGTAAAGACTCATTTAGTGTTTTATTGTTTCATACTAAACAAACTATTATGATAAAATACATTTTTAATTACTGACAAGCACCACATATCGATTAGGCTTCATCAATATTAGGAGCCTCCAGCAGCATCTATTTAATCAAAAATGATAATATGGCTGTGGTACAGTGATGTAATATCATGGGCTTGTGATGTGTAAAACTTTAGTGATTTAATAAAAATCTTCCCACAACTCTTATTTTTTAATGATATTCAAGTGTACATCAATGAATAGCATAATATTACCAAGGTATGTGTCCAAAACATTATTAGACACTTACCAGGATTTTACTGTAGTAACACTAATTATTTTATTGTATTATTTGCAAAAATGTGTTATAATAAATCTTTTGGTAGTGAAGAAGTGTAATTTCGTAACAGATGACTACCAGCAAGTTTCATGATATGCTTGTGTTGTTGTTTTAAGTGTACCATGCATTTTGGATCAATACCGTGGTAGGTTAAACATTCAGTACCCTAGTATTTCTACGGTAAGAGTAATTTATCACATTGACAGAAGTCATTCTAGTTTGACAGAAACCACTGTTTGTTTCACAGAAACTAAAGTTAAGTGAATATTTCCTTGGTAATGAGGAGCAGGCCATATCGTGGTTTTACCTGTGGTTACTCTGCCCTGGTTTGAACAATACCGCAGTTAATCTGTGGTGACTATTCCAGGACTATGATACATTTAGGGTTGTTAATGAGCATTTATATCTTTATGAACACAGCACGGTCAGGGTTGTGTAATTATCACAATATGAGCCTAATAATAGAGATATTTGTCATTGCTTTGCTCTCGATGACTGTCTTTCTGTGATGTGTCGCAGGCGATGGTTGAGAAGGACTGTGTCGGTGCCATTGTGTGTAAGCTAGACATGCATAAGAAGATGTTCCGTCGCGGATACATCGCCATGCTCGCTGTGGACTCCAAATTTCGCAGGAAAGGCATCGGTAAGAGCTGTGCTAGCATTGTGCTAGCCCTCACCTCAGAATGGCAACAGAAACAGATCTTTTTATAGGACTCGCATCTGCTTCAGTGTCAGCTCATGGATACATTTAGTGTCTTTGAACTGCTATAAATCAAGAGTTTGCCATTCTGTGTCGAAGGTTTTTTCCATTCATACTCTATTATTTACCATGTTCTGCAGGTATTTATAATACTTGGAATGAGTTACACATTACTGTGCTTTTTCTTTGTTAGGCACCAACCTTGTGAAAAAGGCCATTTATGCTATGGTGGAGGGGGACTGTGATGAGGTAAGAGATTCATCTTGTGAAAATGTTTGGAAGCAAACTACTACTACATACTTCATACTGCACGGTAGACTTAAAAGCATTTTCTGCGTCCCAGTTCGCCTACATGCACTATGCCTGAAAAGTATGTACTCTTTTTGTGAAGAAAAAGTATGTACTTTTTGAGTTTGAAGCAGAATAGCAGGCAAGCTATGGGACATACTACTACTTCCACACTACTATTTCTTTATATATTCTACTGTATTTTAGAGAAATTAAGAGGCACATTAACCTGTGTTTGCATAATTATGCATTTGGACCAAACAATGTTCCTGCAGATGAAATATAATGCAAATAACATTAAATAAATAGGTTCGACTTTATCAATCTTGCGTAACGACCATGTTTGTAAATGCTTTTTGTGTGTTTGTAGTTATTAGCCTTTAGAGCAAGGTTCCCAACCCTGCTCCTGGGGATCGACTGTCCTGCAAAGTTCAGCTCCAACTCTAATCAAACACACCTGAAGCAGCTAATTACATTTTAAGCGATCCTAAAAAACATTAAGGCATGTGTGTTTGATTAGAGTTGGAGCTAAACTTTGCAGGACAGTCGATCGCCAGAATCAGGGTTGGGCACCCCTGCTTTAGAGTATGCATCGTTTTGCACATCGCAGATTAATTTCAAGTTTTTGGCGTCATCTTTTCAACATGCCACAATTTTTGATATACTAATTATATATTTCGCATCCTATTTAGGAAGGATAGTATGCAAACTGGGATGCAGCAGTGCATTTTCCCAGCCGAGATTAAAAAAACGTCTAAAAGTCTTATTAATAATAGTATTTTATAACATTGAGAATTACTGTAATTTAAAAAGAATAAATGAAATATTCATAGTAGTAATAGCAGTTGTTTACATGGTATATAAGTGTACTGTGCATATTTTTGTGTTTTTATATTTAATGTGGATATATATTTGTGTGTACTATACAGAAATATAAAAATGTATTACAAATATTTAAATATATAATATAGAAATATGCATTTATATGTGTGTATACAGGTTATGCACATAGTGTAAACACAAACTTTTATTTTGGATGTGATTCATCTATTTCACCACGCTAGTTTATGAATGTTTTGAATGGTCTTATGTTACATTACTTAGCACTAATCTCAGAAATAAATGTAATTCATTATTATTAATGTTACATGTGGTTATGATGCATTTCTAAAAATATTAAACAGCACAACTGTTTTCAACATTTAGAACACATTAATCAGTGTATGGAAATGATTCCTCAAGGGTTATGTGACACTGAAGACTGGAGTAATGATGCTGTAAATACTCAGGAATGAATTACATTTCAAAACCTTAAAAAAGAAAGCGTGCATGCAGTGTGCTAACTGAAAGTATGTGGTAGTTCCAAATATGCCACGATTTTGTCTTCTAAACCTATACTATGCCCATTATGTCTACATGCTTTGTTCTTATCCTTAGGTGGTGCTAGAGACGGAAATCACCAACAAATCAGCCCTGAAACTCTATGAGAACCTGGGCTTTGTCAGGGACAAGCGGCTGTTTAGATATTATTTAAACGGAGTGGACGCACTTCGGCTCAAACTCTGGCTTCGCTAAATCAAACTACGGGGTCCCTCAAGTCTTTCTCCATCCTTTTGGCCTACTCTTCCTCCGCCCTGGTCCTCCGGCTCAGATCACATGACTTCCCATCAATAGAAAGACACTCAACCTCTGCTGAGTCACAAAGGGCAAACTCTGAGGGAAAATTCAACCAATCATAATAAAGTGTTTTAAGAACTTTTTGTGCGAAAGAAAGAGGTTATTGCAAAAAAGAAAAAAAAAAGTTGGGTACTAATATGACACTGACACCGAAAGGAAACCGTGGTGGCTTCTGTGCTCAGGTGTCAGTAGCCTGACTTAAGGCCTCTGTGTATTTGTGTCAGGCAGCGGGAGATGGGCTGAGTCGAACATAACGGCATAGGTGAAATGTATCGTGCCGAAAGCAAACAATGCGCCACACTTCTGTGTTTTTTTTTTTTCTTTCTTTTTTAACAGACAATCACAAACCGAAGGATGGAAATGTGTTTAAACCGACTCAACTACTCAATATTTTTTTTCTTAAGGGTGCACGGGAGCATTGCAGATTACAATTGTTTTGTAGCCTGCTGCTTTTGCGGTTTTTGTTTTTCTTCTTTCCTCGTACGGGGGTCCGTGGTTTATTTTTATGTGTTTAATTTTATGTTTTGGAGAACACTGAGCAGAGCTTTGTCCACTTTAGAAGTTTGACCTATGACAAACTAACACACACAGATTCAGAAACACTTTAACCTGAATGCTGCGAAGCAGTGCAACTCTGCTCTTTTAAGTTGGTCTTATTAGCTCACATTATGCCATATTGGTTTATGTGACTTGTGATTCTGACACAAATTTCAATGCTTCTTCACGAGTGTTTTGTACAACTGAATTGAAAAGGAATATTAGATACTAAACGGGCCTAAAAGAAGAGTATTCCCTGTGTTTCAAGAGTCATCATTATAGATTCTCCCTTTTCATGTCTGAGACATTGTTTGGATATTCAGATATGCTGACCTAGACGAATGAACCTCAAACAGACGCACTTCTCATTTTTGCACTGATTAGATGGGATGTAATTCTCTTGTCCGCCACTTCGTTAGTGGACCAGTAGGGGGCAGAATACAGATCTCACCAGCTCGGTTGCTCCAATGGACTCATGCAAATAGTTGCTTTAAAGTCATGAAATGGATTGATTTATATGCAAGATGACATTGTTTAGAGGCGTTTTAAAATTTAACGGAGGAAGTTTCCAGAGGTTAGCGATTTTATGGGTTTGTGTTTAACAGTAGTGTGCTGTGGCAGGTTGTACCATCACCACGTTGTATGTAAGTGTTTCTATGTCATTGCCAATAGACCCCCATTTTGCTTTGCTGCTGGCTCATGATTTGTTCTTGGAAGAAAACCTTTTTGTTTTTTCAAGTTTGGAGTGGGAAACAAGTTTTTTGATTTGCTAAATGTACATATGGAAGTTTGATTTGTCGTTTTTGATTGTCATTGGAAAAGTTCCCCATAGAGCTGCTGCTCTCAGTTGTTGAGAATACGGATGAGTTGCTTTATAAATTTGCGCTTGAAACGGATATTTGCTGATGGATTTATGGGAAGAGGAATTTATGCCCCCCTCCCCCCTTCTGTTTAGTTGCTTTTTTTAAGCCCAAATTGTAGTACATCTCCCAGAAATGTAATGTCCCATCAACCCCATTTGACGCATCAGACCATGTGCTGTCTGTCAGTAAGGCCTCAGGTGTTTGGTTTGTGTTCTCCTTTCACTTGTCTGGGGCTCCTTTCAAGGTCCCGGTGGTTATTAACAGCCAACTTGTCTAAGAACTTAATTCCTTTTGATTTGTGGACAGTCGATGTTAAAATGGAAATTTGAGAGCCTCTGAATCTAAACAGGCCATCGAAGTCAGTCTGTGTGAATTTAGGGATAGTTAAGATTCACATCATCATTTACTTCCCCTCATATTGTTCCAGACCTGTGCACTTTTTGTTTTCTAAAAGATATTTTTGATAAATTAGGTTTTTTTTTTTCTTTGTCCGTATGGAGTTAAGAGTCGCTTGAGTTCAAAACAACATCGGATCTCACTGACTTTTATTGTACGGACAAAAGCAGTTGAAACGTCCTTCAAAATATGTTCTTTAATGTTCTGCTGAAAGACGTAAGTCATACAGGCTCGTAACTCTATTAGGGCGAGTAAATTGCGGCAGTTTTCTTTTTTGCTGGACTATCCTGTTCATAAAATTCAAAACCTTTCACAAGGTGCCAACCTTGACAGACAATAACTCATTTCTGGCTGTCGATCCTCACTATTCAGTGCTGCCCATTTTTTCGTATTGGATGAATACTTATTGTTTGAAATTGTGGTTGGCACGAAATTGTGTTTTTTTGCACTGCCAATATCTGACTTTTACGGATTATGTTACTGTAAGCTGTCCATCAAATATTATGGCCGTTTAACAGCTTTAGACCGAACAGCTGGCAGGTTCTAGCTGGGTAAGATCTCATATTTAGATGATGTGGACACTAATCCGACTGGCTTCTGTTTTGGGCAATTATTCATTGATGGAACTAATTTTGAATCTGCACTTCTGGCTAATTCTCATCCCTGTGAACGGTGGAGTTTATGTTGTAGTTAGTGTTACTCTTGTACTTTCAGCTGATTTGGACAAGTGAGACCTGCTCCACAAACATGGATCCATTTTGTTGGGGAAAGAGCGACTGTTTGCATGTTGATTAAAATTTTCTCCACCCTTCTTTCTCCCCCTTTCACCCTTGACAAAATGTCTTGCAAAAGTTTCTTTGTTTTCAAGTGGACAACAGACCTGGTTTAAAAATTATAAATAAATTATTTGATTTTTAAGCAAATGTTGTAGCTTGTTATTTCTGAAAGGAAAACTGGGGACTTCACATTACAAATTAAACAAATTTTAAATGCTGTGATTTCCATTCGCATTTAATTGTGGTTTGAGGCTAAGTGTGTTGGAACCCTTTTTTTCTAATATATATCATTTGATGCTGCTAGTAGTGCCGCAATTACATACTTGACCTTTCAAACCTTGCTTACTCCAGTAAAACAAAAGTTCATCTTAGCAAAAATTGCAAAGTTTGACATTTAGTTGTAGTCTGATGTAGTAGCTTTCGTTATTTATTACATCAGAGGTACTTCATTATCCATGCATGACAATTTGTATGTATAAGTACACTAATTTAAATCTGTTAAAATTAATTTGTTGTCAAGAGGAAGCAGCTGTATTTAAAACCACCACAGTGTTTATTTTAACATAATTGCACAAGACCTCTGACTACATCTATCCCTGTTTTACAGTCAAATTGTAAATGTAACATAATGATTTACACGTAAGGTCTTTAAACACCATTTTTGTTGCATAGTCATAATACCACATCGTGTAACTTGATTTATGTAAAGTATTTATATTCCTTTTTTATCTTTTTTGTTGTTGTTGTTTGATAGATAGCAACTTAAACCTTTTTTTCTGATGTTTTTATTTAAAGAAAAAATGCAAATCTTTCTGTTTTTATGTATTGTGGAATGACTTTGACATATCCGTCTGGTTGGCCTCCTAAAAATGAAAAATTGCTTAATTTATTTAGCTGAGGATCCATTGGTGCGTAAGAGATAAAATTCTAATTTTGTATTTCGATAAAGAAACCCATATACTGTACATCTTGTTTGGGCTGTTAAAATTGTTGGGAATTTTTCATTTTTGGATAAACTATGCCTTGAACTCAAGTTAAAAAATACCAATGCCCCCTGGATAGAAAATTATCATAAACGTCACATGGAACATCTTTTTATATTGGACAAAAATAATGTGAGGAAATGGGTTAAGTCATTTGGTTGAAGAGGTTATATGATCTTATGAAACTTCTGGGATACTGGCTCTTGGGATTGTTGTACTGTCATCTCACAACTAGAAGTTCCCCAAGTCCCTCTTGAGTCAGCAGAATGTTTTGTGTCAAGATTGTTCTTCCATCTTTGTGTGCAGCCTGAGATGCTCAAGCATCAATGCAGGACAAGCTAATTTGTGGAATCAGGATTGATGTTGCAACCATTGCTCCAGCAGTCCCGGTTACACTCTCATTACTGTTAAACAACTATTCCAGATTCAATTCCTCCAATCCAATTTAAACCTGGCTAGAAAGGTAACTATCAAAGTGTATCTGTAAAGCACTGTTGACTTGCCCTTAAATTCTGCAGGCTCTACAGGAATTATAAGCAGGCATGGCCTGTAAGAAGTTGGGCCAGAATAGTACAACTGTAATCACATTTCCCTATCATTTATGAACCCAAGGATGAGTTAATGCTGTCTGAGTAATAGACAACATACCACAGATGCAGTACAAATTGGATTGAGTCATTCCTTCATGCACACTTGTACTTGGATCCTCTCAGAGCTTTTCGAAGTCTGCCTGCAAAAAACTCTTCCTGTAGACATATTTACATGAGGAATAATGTCCTTTCCAATTTTCACTATGACAAGATAACATCATCATCCTTTTTACAGTCCAGAAAATTCATTCCTTTTCCTAGTCCTCTGCCTCTCTGGTCTTCTGATTCAATTTTCCATTAGTGGTTTGTCGCTCAATGGGTCCCATGTTTGGATCTATAACCTGTGGACTTGGTTGTAATAGCTCCTTTACATCCGGAATCTGTCCTTCAGACTCATCCCAAAAGATATTTTGTTCCATTGTCCTGGACACAAGACAAACCCTCTGTCCTCCTTCCATCTCATCTGTTACACAAGACAAAATGAGGTTAAGTACTTAACCGAAATGGAAAGGTCTATTTGGGAAATTCAGTAATTGGAAAAACGATTGAACTAAGGGACTCACGAGAAGAGGTGTGCATCCTCTTCTGTTTCCCTCGACTTTTCCTAAAGCACCTCTGCTGAGCTTGCTGCTTCTTGGTTGCTTGGCGACTGAGCATCGTCTGTGCCAACAGGAGACCTTTCATGTGTCCCTGCGAAGGTCAAGAACGCTTGAGTGATCCACCTAAGAATAGCCTCAATGTGTTAATGTAATTCCAAGTGGCCTTTGTAAGTAGTTGCTTAAATCTTGTCAAACATTTATGAAAGCGTCGGTAGAAAGTGTCAGACCTTTGGTTTAGAGATTGAAAGTCTGAGATATGACTTCAGGGACGTGAAAATACAATTAAAGTAAACTGGAAAGGTTGGTTGAGAAGGAGAATGAGTTGGATGATGGTGCAAGATCTCTCCCAGTGTTTGGAGAAGGGATCTACTCCTGGTCCCCTGCGTTCTGATGATGGATTCCAGAGTTGAAGGTAACATGGGTGCACCCCAACATACTTTCCACTCCAACAACACCGTAATCAGATCTAGTGGGACCACAGGGCAAGGCTCAGTGCTCACCAGCTGTCAGTCTTCTCCTTTCTTATCTATGTCTTTTAGGCTTTAAACAAACTCAGCTTCTGAATCGTCAGATACTCCGTATTTATGTGACTCCGCCTCTATTTGTATGCCTTTCTATACAAAATGCAAGATTAACATCAGTATTTCAATTACACCAATGTTCTTCAATGTGCTTCAGTATTTTGAGAATTTTCTGCATGGGGGTCCTGATTTATTTTGCGATATCACTCAGGTGGCTCTATATATCATGGGTTCTTGCTCTCAAGGTCCTGCAGAGTTTAGGTCCAATCATAATCAAACACCTGAACAAACTGATCAGTCTTCAGGACTGATTTAAAGTTATTGAATTTTAGTGAATTTGGTCAAGTTTGGAAAGCTTCTCCACATTAATGTGGACCTTAAATCTCTGATTTTGTTCCGTAAATGTAAAATCTTCAAATTATCCCAGTAATGAATTTAACTGCTGAAGGTTCAAGCAAGTTTGGTTTCGTTTTATTAACATGTACCTGTAGTGTTTTGCTTGTGACACAGTGCCCTCTCAGGCTGGGAGTGGAATAGCAGTGGACAGGCCCATCTCTCCATTCCATGTCCTGACAAGAACAAAATGTATGTTATTCATTAAAAGGAGAAACTTTAGCTCTTCTCAAAGTTACTCTTTTTAATTTCCGCTTTTAAATGATCAAGTCTTTTAAACAATTTAGTGAAAATGAAAAAAAATTGCCATCCCTGTGAGTTGAATGTTTGTAATCAGAATCAAAATTGAAATGAATTGATGACTTGAAAGCAACTATACTATATAGTGTGTTCAGACCTTTGCTGGTTGTGGTGGATGAGTTTTATTACAGACACTCTGAGATCCTGTTGATGACAGGTTTACAAACAGCATGATCGTCCATGATCATGCTATGCTTATTAATCAAATGTTATAGTAAAAATCAAAAAAGCTGAAGTGTATAATGTCTACCTCACTACAGCACCAAAAAGTAACTGCATGGTGAATTTTTTACTTTTAAACAGGTTTCCTAAAAGCTTCTATCTGCCATTGGTCAAACAAAATGATAGTCCCACCCTAAACCCATCTCATTGGCTGAATCAATGTTGCTATGTCAGACTTATGCTTACCCACAATAGCATATTACCATTACTCTTACTCATAAGTTAAAGCAATACATTAGCATAATATCCTGGATTCAGATTTATTTTCTCTGTATATTGGGATAATATGTAAGAAATTCAAACTTTCATGCACTATATAAAACTTTTGTCTGAACGTTCTTTTAACAGTGTCATAAGTAGACTTCATATGTGCTCTATTTGGCTGAAAGTCAAAATGGGTTTAAAAAGGCGTAAACATAAACTGTGGTGCAGCAAAGTGCACAACCACACAATAATATTGTACATAATTGGTGCTAAATGAAATATTACAGTACTCACCTGGTTCTAAATTAACAGAGTTAGGTATTTTGTGTCTTCCTGTCATAAGAGGCAGACAGTTGGTCTTCCTCTGTCCCACAATCCCTTTCTCTTGCATCTCTGTACCTTTAACAGCGGTGATCATCCATGGTGAGGTTGGAAACAGTGAAGGCTCATCCTCCATTGGTTGACTATGAGATGGTGCAACTTGGCAAATCTTTGGCCTGGAGTTGCTGTGTCCCATGCTGCGTTTATACTCCCATCCAAGGTAAGTTATATATCAAAATAGGTTCCCCATTGAACTGCATCAAACTCCTGTTTCCAGGGTATAACCCAGGTCTAATTCCTCACTCCATCTGAATGTCCTATCCAGGGGTCCCGATCTGGTTAAACAGTTTGGTTATGTTTTGACTTAACCTAAACAGAGAGTATCCTCCCTTAGTACTGTTTAACTACAAAATGAAACTCCTGCAAAGTTGTGTTGTGAAATGGCAGGTGCGTGCCCCCCTCTCTTGCTTTATATTTCTCGGTTTTGGCGTAATGAGGCAAGTTTCCATGGTGACTGTCCCCACAGGTTACTTTATAACTGTGTGTTAATGGTTGGACGGCAGTGAGAGGGCCCGTCTCTCCACTGATTGCTCAGGCATGCGACTGCTCAGGGAGCCAAGCTTGATGATTGACAGAATTAGTGACAGTTTTCTGTTTGTCTGATTACAGAAGGTATAACTTAATATTAGAAAAAATGAACCTAGCTGGGTTGCAGTTATTACACAGCATTGTAATTATGCTCGTTCATAGTGTTTTTTCTTTTAAATAAACAAAAGCTGCTTGTTACAACCTCGGATTGATCCATGTTTTTCACTACGATGAACAGGGATATCTAAATTTTTGAAAAGAAAAATGTTTTGTTAGAAAGCTTTTCACCCAATTTTGACCAAAAATGTCAATTGTGTAATCAAATTATAAATAATCAATTTTTCTTATCTTAATCGATCTGATATATGTGAGTGTAGGCAAAGCTGAGAAACATGTATGACCAAACCAATATTTACATTTGGACAGTGTACTGTTTTTTAAGGTAAATGTTTTTGTATTATGAATATTAATAATTACTGAAACATTACCCATTCAGTTGTAATACAGTTTAACATGTATACGGTATAGTGTATGTGTGTAAAGAATAAAGATTTTATTTTTTTATTTTACAAATAAATGAATTATATCAGCACAGCTATATTAATCAATGTTAATAACAATAAATAGTTCTTAAACACCAAGTATTGAAAAATAAGCATTAAAATATACACTGTGTGCCGAATTATTAAACAAGTTAAAATTCTGATCATATTTTATTTTTATTTTTACTTATGACTGTCCTATTTACTTTTAAGAAAATGGAAGGGGATGTAAAGCTGTTCCTTCAAGAGTAATATTTTATCACATTATATATATTTTTTGTCCATATAAACACAACCTTTGTGAGCAGAAGAGACTTAAAAAATATAAAATTTTATTAAACCCCAAGCTTTTGAATATAGGTCATAAAAAAGACTGTCAATCTTTCTGTTGAACTGCATCAGCGTATGACTGTTATCGCCACATCCCAGGGTGAAGGAACTGGACTCTATAATTTGGATTTAAAGACTTCCTCTGTGCTTTTCATACCTCCCCTTCTGTTACCCCTCACTTCCTTTTCTATGCATCATTTGGTTTAATGGACTTCTCCAGAGGTCTGAAGATGTTCAGCCTGTCCACTCAGCTAATATCTCATTACGTTTCCAAGAAAGCAAGGTCGTTATATGCATTCGCACAGAGCAGCTGTCGCAGGTCTGTGAAGGTGTCCTAGTGTATTTATTACAGGAAGAAATGAGGGAATGAAAGTGTGTCTTGGTCGGTCAGCATGTTTGTGTTTCATTTTTATGGTGTGTATATCGTGGTCAGAGCTGAGGCACAGTGAGCAGTGCATATTCTCATAAAACCTGTAGAGCTTTTATGCTTGCATGGTGCAGGTTCAAATCCTTTCTGTGTCATTTACAGATACCATTCCTCCTCCACTTTCCTGTGTTTTCAGTTTTCTTATACTACAAGACAAATGTGATAATCGATTGTACTGTACTGATGTATTGTCATTGTTTTATACACATACACACACACTACTGTTCCAAAACTTAATGTTTCTGAAAGTCTCATATGCTGACCAATGCAGGTTATATTTATTAAAAATATATATATATATAAATATATATTTCCGCCACTGAATAACAAATAAAACAAGGTAATTGCAAAGTCTTATCTCACAACTCTGACATTTTTTCTTGTTTAAAGAAGTCACTTTTGTCAGATAAATTTGATATCATAATGCAGAATATGCTGTTTTTGTCTACTAGATGGGAGATTAAATTAAATTATTAAATTCTTATTATTTGTTTAATTTAGTGGTGGAAACAGCTTCCATAGTTTTCTATCTTAATAGATTTTTAAAACACAATTTATTTTTGTGATGCATCCATTATTTCAGTTTTCAGTGTTTATTATTTTTTGTAGCAATGTGAACGTCTTTACTGTAGCTTCTAATCAATTTAATCCATCATATGTTAATTCTGTGTGTTTTATAACACATATGACTAGATGTAGTTTAACATCCGCGGCTGTTCAAACTGAAAAAAAACAAAACAACTTTTGACCACCAAGATATGAATAATTATAGGCCTCTAAAATTATCTAAAATTTACCATTCATATGTAAAATTCTTTAACAAATTATTAAAAATCCTCACAGCTAAGTTCTCACTTAAACAATCAGGTTTTTCGTTCATCACATAGCACTGAAACCACTCTTCTTCACGTGGTAAATGACATTCTCATGTTCATGGAGTCAGGATTAATAAGAATTTTGATTCTTCTCAATCTAACCCCAACATTTGACTCTGCTATGAAGTACTCATCTCCTGACTTTCTGATATTGGTATCACTGGCTCAGCTCTTTCCTGGCTTTATTCTATTGCTAATATTTCCTATATTAGCAATAGAAAATACTCTCCATACAAGGGCATCAGTCTGCCACTGCTTCAGTTTCACAGGGTGTTCCTCAAGGTTCAGTTCTTGGTCCACTCCTGTTTATTATCTATCCATATATTAATCTTCGTAACATAGCGCGTCTGCAGTCCTCGTTAACTCTAGCTGATGCAGAAATATTAAACCATGCCTTATTACAATGCTATTTTTCTTGGGCTTCCTACACTGTAAAATCCAACAGTGTACCTTACTTATATATATATATATATATAGTTATCTTTACTTAAATAAGTCTAAGTCGTTATACTTACTAGGATTCATTAAGTTACAGGTAATTTTTGGCGAGTAAAATGACTTACTTGCTACTGTGAGTAAACATTGCTAAGAATATTCAGGTAGCCACAACAAAACTAATGACATTAATTCACCAGTGGGGGGCAGCCGTGCGCTAATGTGTTGATAATGTGCAACAAAA
>JAUMHR010000072.1:16101113-16114371 GCA_032361145.1 Enteromius fasciolatus | reverse complement strand
TTAATTGTGAACAAATTAACCATTAATTAATGCTTAACTAATGCATTATTTTGGACCCTTATTCTGAAGTGTTACCATTTGTTCTCATTTAATGATTATCCACTTTATTAATGCTTGAAATATTTTAGCAAAAATTATTTTTTTTTTACTGGTTTATAAAATGATGGTGTCATATAAACTTATTTATTTAATAAAAGATAACATGGTCAAAAACAATGATAACAACTTTAAATGAAATGTGTCACATCCTTGTCCATGTTATCTGTCACTAGTTCTTGGTTTCCTTTTGTTATTTCCTGTTTGTCCTTATATGGTCTAGTTCCTGTTCTTGTTTAAGTTGATTAGTTAACCCTTGCTACCTGTGTCCCTCATCCTGTCCTGAATCATCCCCAGTGTTCATAAGCCCGTTGTGTTTTGTCAAGTACTGTCGATTGTTAATGTTGTATGGATGTCTGTAGGTCTATCATTGTCTACCCTATATTAAAATGAATGTTAAACTTCTGCGCTGAGTCTTCGCATGGTGCTTCCTACACATCCCTGACAAAATGTTTAAAATTACTAATAAAAGTTAGCCTACTTAAAATTAAATATTTCAGTGTTACATTAAATAATATAATAATGTTAACTAATAAATTATTTCAGTTTCTTATTCAGTTTCTTTCAATTTCTTGCTAAGTGGCATAAGAAAAACAGCTGAAAGGAAGCCAAATTTCTGCCTTGCTTACCCATACAAAAAGTGAAAGTAAAAAATGAAAAATAATCAGAGCCAGTGCATCTATAGCACTTATGATAGCTGTTTACCCTGTCAGTGAGGTAATATATGGTTTCAGTCACACTTTATTTTAGGGTCTCTTAACTAGTCTAGAATATTAGCCTTTATTAGTACTAATTAAGCACATATTAATGCCTTATTCTACCTCCCTAATCCCATTGCCTAAACTTTACAACTTAACACCAAATTGGAAATTTACTGAGGGGAAAAGTCATAGTTAATAATGAATAAATCTGCCCTGTTCTAAAGTGTTATTATGGTTTCTTTTCTCCAGGGGTCACGCACCTTAATTAGCTTCACTGATTGATTGCCAAATTAATGTTAGAAGGCAACAGACCGATTAAAACACTGTTCAGAGAATATTTATTTATTGTTATTTTTCCATATTGTGAAATAATTGTTCATGTACTACAGTGTTTACATATTTAGTGCTGTTCCTTATTAATGCAGAGTCATCACAAAATAATAAAGATTTATGATGATGTTGTCCAAAACCCCTCTTTGCCTGGGGTGCTTCCAAACTTTTGGACAGTCTAGATATGCACACACTGTGTATTACACTATGAGTGTCACCCACACAAATCTGTCTGTCCGATACACAGCATTTTATATTTGAAAAAACTCATGTTTTAAATCATGATGCATTAATTATACACAAAATCATAGTATATGCTACTTTTTGAAATTGTGTCAACATTAAATGAGTGGAATTTGAATTTATACCAGAAAAAGAAAAGGTCCAACATACACTAAATGCTCTTGAGGATGACCTTCATCTTGTCCCAGACAAAAATCACCTAAAATGTGTTTTAGGTTCAGATTTACAGTTAGGTCTGTCAACGTCCACTTTTCGTAATCCAATCAATCCTGCTCAACACTTAATGCCGTGTTTCATTTAGTTAACTTTCGCCGAGAGGTCAAATGGGTTGCGAACACTCTTTCATCTTGACCTTAACTAATTAATCTGTTGCATTTATTAATCATGAAACCATTTCCTCAGGATTAAATATGCTATTGACGATTCCGATTAGTACACTTAACTAGTTTTACAAAGCATCAGTTTTGGGACATCAATTACACACACAGTACAGACAGAGTTCTTGGGGATGGATGGTGATTACAACTAGTTCTGTTAAATAATAGTGCTTTCACATTGCTCTTCTTGCCTGTCTATGACTGACACTATAATTCACTAGATTTACTGCTGAGTCAGCTCTTAAAAAAGTGGTGAGCATGGCATAGTCCCTGAGGAAACATTTCAATGTGACACCTTCGCATAAAAAATAATCTTCAAAAAAAATCCTTTTTGGACTTTTAAAGAGATTTTTGGTTGAGCACAGTAAAAGAACAAGTGTTTTGGAAAATTGCCTGCTTCATTTGAAAAGCCATTTGAATAAATTGTCCCTATTGTTTTTATTTTTGCTTTAATTGGAATATCTGGCACAGACCATCATGTGTGATGTGCTTATGTAGAAAAACGAGTGGCAAAAATGAATGCGGTGCTGAATTAACGTTACCATCTAACGTCCTCGGGGACTTGAAGTCATCACACAAAAATGCATGCACACATACACTACACACTGATATTCATTAGACGTGATTCATGTACTTACACACTGCACCAGTGTAATAATGGCACACCAGAGACACGGCTAGACCACGGCTTCTGCACTGGCCATTGTGTGATATGTGCATTTAAACTTGGCAACAATAATAATAATAAAAATGATTAAAATCCTGCATGCTTACAACAGCTGAACCGCACATCTGTCCTGTGCCAAGACTCTTTTTGATTGCATAAAAATAGAATGACAATGAGGTATTGAAATTCAGGAATGGCACACAGACTATAATTAGGATCCAATCATCATCACTCTACTCCATTCACACTGTCATCAAGTGTTCAACAAATAAGTGTCTTTCAACCTGTGCATTTTGTCTAACCACACATCTTGCAATGTGTATTGCTTGTGATTTACAATCATTCAAATGAGGGTGCTGTGCACTATGAATTAGCTTTATTTATATACAAGCCTGATTCACAAACCATAAACCAATAAAAGCCATATGTATTTAACTTGTCTTCAGTCATTTGCAAGACATGCTTTTTATATTTGTTGACACTAAATTACTTCACTAATGAATCCGAACTGGTGCATATTTTTATAATATAATGTATTATCCTATTTGCTATATATATTTTTTTCTATACTTTATTTTTTTTAATTTCTTACATCTAATTCTTTCTTGTCCTGTTATATTTTACATTATATTCTACATTGTTACATTCAAAACTTTGACAGAAAGTTCTCAAAGTGTTGTTCAGATTTACGCATTAATCACTTAACTTGTGAACAAAGCACCCTACAAACAAAACGAGACATTTCGCGCAGCATGTGTTTCCTTTGCATTCATATTCGTAGATTCATCGTTCAAGGCCAGCACAGTGTGCAGACAACCGTGACTTGATCTCGACATCATTACTATTGCATTTGTGATTGCGTGCGTTTTTAAATGCTTACTTCTGTGGCTGGAGTATCCCGGGTTATAGCCGTAATAACCGGTGATTCGTAAAATCCGATCCTCAATGTCATGGACCCCGTTGGCCGTCACTTCAGGCGCATCCCAGCGGTTGTTCACCTGCGGAGACGCCTTGCCCGCTAGGTGCGGGCTCTTGCCCGGTAGGTGTTCCAGGCGAAAGCAGGGCTCCTCTCCCGAATTCTGGATCTCCGTGCTGCTCATTTTACCTCCGCACGGGCAAAACGGCAGCTTTTAGGTCACAAGCGAAAACCATACGAAACCCACTATTGAGAGCATCACCCGAGTCAAATTCCTGCACACATTGCTTTGAGGAGTCGCTCAGGGTTGTGTGAAACTTGCCCAGCGCCTATCATGCATCAGACAGCAGGGGGCGTCACGCTGCTCCGAACAGATGGCAGCAAGAACTGGGAGGTCCGATTCATTTGTGCGAATCGGTTCTTTCGGACGATTCGTTTCGGTAAAACGATTCACCAATTCATTTCAGTTGTCGTTTTATTTTTGTGGCAAAACGCATTTGTGCCTTTCCTTTTTTGTATTTTTACTGCGGTATTGTGATTTTTATTGTGTCATTTTACAAAATGCTGTCTTGTTTTTTTGTGATTTACAAGTGCGAATCGGTTCGAGTGAATCAATAAAAAGAACCCATTCGAAAGAACGATTCGCTCGAGACTCGGATATCACGGTAGAGTGGACGCAGTGGAGTGCCGTCGTTATTACAAAAGAGGAGACACGAGTGCATCGTGGTGGTGCCGTAATCATGTTAGTATTGGGCTCCTCCCTGAAATATTTTAGCATGCAATGTTGCAATATGCTTTCAAGGCATTGCAATGACAAGGCATGATCTTATGCGTGTCATACTATTGCATGCCAACTAGTGGTATAAAAAATCTTAAATACTTTGGACAAAAGTAGTCATTGAAATATTCAACACAAAAAAGGTAGCCTACATAAATAAGAGGACATGATAGTGACCAGGGTGTTATATATTTTCTAAACCAAAGGTTTAGCCTTTAGTGTAACTATACTGTAAAACTAAGACAGCACATGTCTGCAAGATGTTTGTTAAAGGTGGTTTGATCTGGAAAGCATCTGCTAAGTACAAACATGTGACAGATATCTGTAAGGCATCTATTTGACATCTGATAGGAAACATAGACCTATTACAGATGAGCAAACACTCTAAAAAGATGTCTTCCTGATGTAAATAGATGTCTATAGATGTCAATTAGAAAAATATGTCTCCCGGATGTAAATGCAGATGTTAACTAGATGTCTCCATGCTAGACAGATAGATGGACAGACAGATGGAGAAATAGAAAAGTGAAAGAGACTGTACTTGAATTGCTTTCTCTATATTTTAGAGCACATATGTTACACTTTAATACTTCAGTGGCCTGCGGCTGTGTCTCTATTTATTGTTTTTCGTCAAATATTTATGAGGCTTTGAGAGTGTAGTAGCTCTGAGATGGTGCCACAAGGCTATTTTGCCTGACAAAATTAGATTCAGCTAGCTTCACAGAATCTGCATTCAGGGATATTTTCTCCACTCCTGATTGTTAATGTGAGTGATACAATAATGACTAATTCATGCATTAGCTATAATCACAGAGGCACAGTTGTCGTAAAACTGTTATTGCGTCCATTTAGCCACACAGTTTGGACCTCTCTCATGCCAGTAAGTAAGAGCACACTTTCAGATCTAGAGCAAAGCACTATAAAATGCCTCTGAATGCAAGTTTTAAGATGCTGGTCTCAGCTTAGAGCACCCAAGCTCAAAACCATGCTTCCTGCACAAAACATCCAGTAAAAGTGCTGAGGTTCAGGCCAAACCTAGTCCAATATCACAAGCCAAGTCTATTTCAGTGACTCCTTTATGGTTCTGCAGCAAATCCTTAGCATTTTGTGTGAAATTGATCTCCAGCATAGGGAGGAGAATTTTCTCACGGTGCTCTCGGATTTTCTGTGAGAGAAGGACACATGCTGAGTTTCATATGTGGCCCAATTACAGCGCCAGACTCTATAAGCTTTCCTTCCCTCACTCTTGGCTAAACCAATCTGCTGTGCGTGTCGTTTTGTTTCCTTTTGTTCTCCTTCCAGCCTGCTATGCCATTTCTGTCTCTTACCATTCTTCACACTTCTTATAGTTGTTTGGTGGCCAGAACAGCAACTTGATGACACTGAAACCCTGATCTTTTTTGAAGAGCACTTTACCTTTTATTTCATCCGTTTTATGTTATTTTTAAAAATATTTTTCTAAAAATGTCTTGTGAGGTAAACCTTTGGGTAAAAATAACATATTTTCCTTTTGGCTTATGGCAACCGTCAATTGTTAAATATAATTTCCAAGGTAGATTTTTTTTTTGCTTACAAAAATCATGAAAAATTAAATACATAAATATCACCAGGTTTTTAAAGAATCGCACCACCACTTGACATTTTACATTGTGGACTAACCTTGCCTTGTCATTAAAAAAACAAATGGGGGTCCTCTATAAAAGCAGGGAAACCTGCCTTTCATTATTTTTTAATACATTTAGAGTTAGTGGAACTATAAGTATAACTAAACATAATTGTCATGCCTAGATCTGTGTTATGTGTCACTAGTTGTCTTGGTTTTGATTTTGTTTTACTGTGTTCCATATATGGTCGTGTTCCTGTTCTTGTTTAGTTAATTAGTTCATCCTTGCCACCTGCGTTCCTCACCTGTCCTGCATCCTCTCTAGTGTTTATAAGCCCATAGTATTCTGTCCTGTGTGTTGATCGTCAATGTTATTTTGTGTATGTATGGCTCAATGCCTTTTGAAGTGAAGCAAAGTCTATGTTTCATCGCAATGCTCAAGTCTCTGCCTGTAGCGCCTCCTAAATGGACTTACTCCTCTTCCGGCTCCACACTAGCAACGGCCGTCCTCCATTGCCTGGCTCGCGCCTCGCCATTTGGCGGAGTCCGCTCCAGAAAGCGGCGCTGTATGGAGGTAAATATGTGCCAGCACCCCAACGAAATTCACAGTATGGAGGTAGATCTGTGCCAGCACCCCAACGAAATTCACGGTATGCCAATCAGTAAATCAGCGCCGGCACGCAACAAGAACTTCACAGTGCCAACTCCCCAAAGGCGAATCCAGATTCCTGCGGAATCCAGTCCACGTGGTCCGGGTACAGATTTGTGGTCTGACATGCCAGCTCTAATCCCTGCGGATTCTGATCCACAGTTCCAGAGTTCCGGCCAGGAGTGCCATTCCCGAGTCCAGTTCCAGAGTTTCAGCCGGTAGAGCTGCTCGCGAATCCAGTTCCTGAATCACGGCCAGGCGAGCCGATCCTGATTCCTGTTCCGGAGAAATTTTTTTTTTTGGGGGGGGGGGGGGCTAGGGTCATGGAAGTGGTGGATAGGGAGGGGATTTGGTCATGGCCTCCCAAGGCTCCTGATCCGCCATGACCCGCCAAGGCTACAATGCCGTCCTGGAGGCATCTAGTGGCTCTGCCCCATGCAGCCTCCAGGACGCCCACCCTCCCTCCCCTTATGGATGTCTCTAGGTGCAAGGAAGGTCTCCAGGAAGGGGAGATGATGTCACACCCAGGTCTGTGTTATGTGTCACTAGTTGTCTTGGTTTTGATTTTTGTTTTCCTGTGTTCCATATATGGTCGTGTTCCTGTTCTTGTTTAGTTAATTAGTTCATCCTTGCCACCTGTGTTCCTCACCTGTCCTGCATCTTCCCTAGTGTTTATAAGCCCATTGTATTCTGTCCTGTGTGTCGATTGTCAATGTTATTTTGTGTATGTATGGTTCGTTGTCTTTTGAAGTGAAGTCTATGTCTTATTGCAATGCTCAAGTCTCCGCCTGTTGCCTGCGCATATACCCTGACAATAATATAGGAGCCTGATAAAAATGCTAAATTTAGAAAGAAATATGAGATTGCACTTTATTTATTATCAAAAATGTCTCGGGTTACTTGACTGTAACCCTGTTCCCTGAAAAAGCAGGAACGAGATGCTGTGGGAAAACACTAATGATAATACTTTTATTTTTGACCGGTTGAAGCATGTGTGTCAAACAAGCCAAAGTTTGGCTTATATAACCTCGGCCAGGTGACGTCATTTGATTATGTGCACCTGCAGGGAACAGGATTACAGTCAAGTAACCCAAGACATTCCCTTTCAAAAGCTACACTCAATGCTGCGTGAAAATGCTAATGGGAACGAGAATACCAACGCAGCCGCACTGAAAGTGTCTGGATCCCCAGGGTTGTGTATAGTGTGTGCATCATCAGAGGTCTACCAACCTGCCGAATCACACATTTGCTGCAAGGGCACAGCTCTTGCCAAAGCCATTGACGATGCAAGCCCTCTAGTTGTAAGTGAAGTCTTTCCTGCTCCGGAGCAGTAAATGGCGGAGGACAGAAGGACAGAGGACCAGATGTGAGGGTTCCAGAGCTCGGTCCGGGGATGAAATATTGTCCCCTGTGCCTGAGACAGAAGATCCCTCCTGACCGGAATCAGGAGATATTAGATCTGAGAACCACACTCTGGTCGGCCAACGGGGCGCTATCAGTAAGAGGCGAAACCCCTGTTGACGGACCTTCGCTAGGACCACGGGGATCAGAACTATCAGAGAAAATGCATAAAGAGTAGTCTGGGCCACGTGTGGGCCATAGCGTCCAGACCCAGGTTAGCTGGAGGAGTCAGAGAGTAGTAAAGGGGACATTGTGCTGTCTCCTGCGAGGCAAAGAGGTCTACCTCTACTACATAAAATCTCTCCCAGATTTGACTGACTACTTCGGGGTGGTATTTCCATTCCCCATGTGTGACAGCTCGCCTGGACAGTAAGTCTGCTCCCACATTCATATGCCCTGGAATGTAAATCGCCCTGAGGGACAGGAACTTGTCCTATGCCCAAAGCAGAACCTGCTGCGCTAGTTTGTTCAAACTGCGCGAACGCAGTCCGCCTTGGTCATTTATGTAAGAGATTACCATAGTGTTGTCCACCCGCACTAGGACATGGTAACCTCTCAACTGCTGGAGGAAGAATTTCAGGGCCAGAAATAAAGCCATCATTTCAATGCAATTGATCTGCCATGCGAGAAGATAACCTCTCCAGATCCCTTGGGCTGGATGGCCATCTAAGACCATGCCCCAACCCATGAGGGAAGCGTCCGTCGTTAGCATCTTGCGATGACAAAACGGCCCTAGAGTGGGACCCAAAGTCAGAAACCGGGGTCTGAACCACATAGAATAGGTACAAAGCCTCTGGCGCGTAACCCTTATTTGCCTCTGGGGATTGGCCCTTAGATGAAATCCCCAGCCACAACTGAAATGGCCTCATGTGCAGAAGACCCAAGGGTATCACCGTGGATGCAGCTGCCATGAGACCAAGGATTCTCTAAAAGTAACGAACAGTCACTCTCTGGCCTAGCTTGATCTTCTTTAGGGTACTTAGAATGGATTCGTCACGTGCAGGAGACAGCTGTGCCTGCATTACGATCGAATCCCATACGACTCCCAAATACGTTGCCCTCTGAGCAGGAGAGAGAATGCTTTTCTTGGCGTTGAGTCTTAACCCTAAAGATTTGATATGAGCTAGGACGACATCCCGATGTTGAAGCGCTAGCTCCTGAGACTGAGCCAAAATCAGCCAGTCATCTATGTAATTCAAAATGGAGTCGTAGAGGAGCCAGAGCTGTATCCATGCTTTTTGTATATGTGCGGTGTGACAGGGCTAGGCCAAATGGAGGGACCCGATACTGATAAGATTCGCCCCCCGAAAGCAAACCTCAGGAACTTCCTGTGTTGTGGCAATATTTCTATATGAAAATATGCATCCTTCAGATCCATTGTCACAAACCAATCCTCTAGTTCATTGGTCTCAAACTCAATTCCTGGAGGGCCACAGCTCTGCACAGTTTAGGTCCAACCCTAATCAAACACACCTGATTCAGCTAATCAAGGTTTTCAGGATCACTAGAAACTTACAAGCAGGTGTGATTTGGAGCTGGTTGGAGCTGAACTCTGCAGAGCTGTGGCCCTCCAGGAATTGTGTTTGAGACCACTGCTCTAGTTGGATCTGAGAAACAATCATCTCGACTGTCAACATTTTAAATTTGTATTTTCTGAGATTGCGTTTCAACCCACAAAGATCTAGAATTGGACACAACCCCCCGTCTTTCTTGGGAACCAAGAAATACCGACTGTAATATCCTGACTGTCTGGCAGGGCAACATATTCTATGGCCCCTTTTCCCAGCAAAGTCTGCAATTGTTGTGTCAACAGATGCACTCGTTCCGGTTTCACAGGAGAAACGCGGAGGACGATGTGCAAACTGAATTCTGTAGCCTCTCTCTACATTCCTTTGAACCCAAGGAGATATACTAGTGGGCTTCTTTAATGAAGACAAGCTCTTAGGAGAGAGATAGCCCGCAAGCGTCTCTTCTATCTGGGGCATCATCGTATAACCCCTGTGTATTTGCATCCACGATAGTCAAATAAATCAACTTTGCAACGATGGCACAAAGACACAGGACGAATATGGATTACTCCATGAATTAGTCAGCTCGTCATGGAGGTCACCAAAGAAAGGGAGAGACGTCACTGAGGCCCCTCCCCCCAGCCACCCAACAGAAACCTGTCATCGAGTTTCAAGCGCTTGGGGTTCTCTTGCTCCTGTGGCCAGTCGAGGTGTAAATGTTCGACCACTCTATTAACGACCTCGAGTAGCTCTTCATACGCTTGCTCATCATGAGAAGAGCGCTCTGAGGTGGCACTTTCCATCTGAGCAGAAGCAAGAGACGAGGTCTCTTCCACCCGATCAGAAGGGGTGCCGCAGCGGACACAAGAGCCTCACGCTCTGGCGAGAGTGCGAGAGAAAGGGGCAAATCCGTCTCACATGCTTCTACCAAACCAACACACCGATCCCCAGGAAGGAAGCACGCCTCGTGGTTTCTCTTTAAAAAGACAAGCTGTGCTTTTTTTCATTAATTAATGTTTATCACACAGACTTGCACACACAATGCGGTCCTTGAAGACAAAAGACCTGAGGATGTATCCGGTTCATGCCTATTTATAATCTGCAGTTGCACATAATCAAATGATGTCACCTGGCCGAGGTTATATAAGCCAAACGCCAATGCGGCGTGTTTGACACACATGCTTCAACAACCGGTCAAACAAAGAGTGTTCGCATTAGCGTTTTCACGCCGCATTGAGTGTTATTTTTTATTTATTTCTATTTGAGTTCAAGTTTACCGGGGATGTGTGGTGATGGTCGTCATCTTGGCCCGCTTCCTGGTGTAACAAAACTAGAGTACGGCCAAGGACCGAGAATTTAAGCACAAGGGTTCCTGCTTGGTTGTACCATTCCTAAAGAATGCCTGGGGGAGGAGTTAAAGCTGATGTTTAATGACTGCTTT
Organism: Enteromius fasciolatus; assembly: GCA_032361145.1. Classification (NCBI taxonomy): domain Eukaryota; kingdom Metazoa; phylum Chordata; class Actinopteri; order Cypriniformes; family Cyprinidae; genus Enteromius; species Enteromius fasciolatus. The sequence continues at coordinate 16,103,661 of JAUMHR010000072.1, read as the reverse complement.
ATTTAGTTATGTATTTATTTTATATAGATGTATTTAGTTTCTTGTCTTGATTTAATAGGTTATTTTCTTTTTTGAATTTATTTTGATTTATTTTCATATTGTTAAATGTAAAGTTTTTTTGGTTTCCCTCTTAATTTGTAATGGGTCCATCTTTTCCTTTATAATCTGCTGTGTTGTTCATTTAGGGGAATTTTCTTTGTTTGTTTTGTTGGAATTGTTTGTTTTGTTAGTTTATTTTTGTGTTTATTTATTTTGTAAAAATGAGTTACAAATAAAAGACCCATGTTTTGTAGAGCTTGTGTTCCTTGTTGCTGACTACTTGGTCACCTTACAGGAACCAGAATGTGTCTGACAAAACCAAAAGGCCTTGAAAAAAGATCTTAAATGCGAAGAATGTTATTCAGCCTGATCTTACAGCAATTTGAACATATACAAACTGAACAAAAATAATTTCTACAAACTAGCCACCTCGCAAAAAACTTACAAATTGGGCATGAGACTTTGTTGGAAATTTTCAGATGGCACTTAGAGGTTTTGTATCTTCAAATGTTATTTAGTATTCACAGACTGTAAGCACATGTTTAAAGTAACAGCTGTAAAACGAGTGAAGTAACAGCAATAATCAGAAATACTGGTTGTCCGGTCACACTGTCTGTTTTGTAAGAGTGCTATCAGACAGACTGATTCAGCGAGAAGCTCTTCAGCATGATAATAAGGGTTAGATGTAAATGACTGTCCTCTTTATTCTCCATGGATTCTCTGTCTAGAGAAGAGACACGGTTAACTCAATAAATCACTAGACGGCAAATGCCCTTTGAATGTATGAGTGTAAGGTGTAATGTATTTTTTTAAGGCAATAGAGTGCATCTGTTCTTTTGTCTCTTCTACCTTTCTCCTGTTATGACTTTTTTTTGTCATTTGCCCTCTAAGGGAAAGGACAAACAAAATTCATCATCAGAAACAGACCAGACAGACATTCAGTGCGTGACTGGAGCCTGAGATGTCTATCCGGCTGCCGCGGGAAGGATATCAGTCAGGGAAAGAGACTATTGTAATGAGATACGGAAGTGACATTACATCGATTCCAGCAAAATTAGTGAAAGAGAAGTCTGAGTCTAATTACAGAAGTCTGAGATTACGCTTGCGTTTAATTTTGGTTTTGCTTGTCTGCATTCTTTTTCTTTGTCTATCAGATTAGTAGCAGAGTAGTAGCAATATTTGCCTTAGGAAACTTGATCCCAAAGATCTAGTTAATTACAGACTCAATCTCAATCTCAAATCTCCCTTTTCTGTCAAAGTTGCTAGAAACGTTAGTATCCTCACAATTATATTCCTTCTTAGAGAAAAATGGTATCTATGAGGATTTCCAGTCAGGATTTAGACCGCATCATAGTACTGAGACTGCTCTAATCAACAGGGTTGGGGAAGTTGCGTTTAAAAGTAATGCATTACAATATTGCGTTATTCCCTTAAAAAAGTAACAAATAAAGTTACTTAGTTACTTTTTATGCCAAGCAATGTGTTGCGTTAATTTTGCGTTACTTTTTAAATATGGGCAGAGCTTGAGTGTTTGTTTTTAATATAAGAAGTTCTATTTATAGCAAATGTAAAAACACCAAAAAGAGTTACGAATAAACCTCAACCTTCTTCAACCTGAAGAAAAAGTAAATTCACATCCGTAAAGTAGAATACAGAAGAAAGCTCAATACTATGCACCATAAAAAAACAAAACAAAAAAAACAATGAAGCACAATAGTTAGTTTTTGAATTCATTTTTGCTTGTAGGTATGGTTGAACTGGATCATCAAAGGTGTTAGAGTTCTAGTTGTTTATGGTTTCGTTTTCATTGTCTTCCTGTTTTAATTTAGTTTCCTTTATGACCTTATTTGGTACTTCCTGTGTTTCCACCTGTGTTTCCCAGCTGCCCTGAGTTTTCCTCTTATTATGTTTAGTACTTATTGTCTGTATTTCCTTGATTCAAATGTCAGTCGTTGAATATGTTTCCTTGAATATATTACCTTGAATGTGTTACTTGTGTTACATCGAGCGAATGTTGCACCTCTATAGGTGAAAGATCTGGACCACAGACAGACCAATTCAGCACCTGGACTCTTAAGGTTGCAGATGAAAAGAACGATTAGATAGGGGATACGATTGAATCCCCTAAAGGGGCACTGCCACAGATTCGTCTATGTGTGGGAAATACTGCACACACATGGCGTCTGTGATTTCCAACAAAAAATTCAAATTTTGAACACTTTTCCACTTTCTAACAGTCCATTTTAAATGAGCTTTGGTCCACAGGACCGACAGTGGTTTCTGGAAGTATCCCTGGGCCCATTTAGTAACGCAATGACAGAATAATGCTGATAACTTTATTTCTAAAGTTTTTTTTACGCACTCTTTCACAGATTGGAGCCTTTTTATTTCTGAAAGACTCTGCCTCTCTAAGACATCCCTTTTATAGCTAATTACACTATATTACCAAAAGTTTTCGCTCACCCATTCAAATGATCAGAATCAGGTGTGCTAATCACTTGGCCTGGCC
>JAUMHR010000072.1:16068629-16079451 GCA_032361145.1 Enteromius fasciolatus | reverse complement strand
GGCTGTGCTCGTCTGTCTGTCCTCCTGTACAAAGATCAAGAAAAGACTCTTTAGTTCATTTATTATTACCCAGAATTGGAAGAATTTACGTTATTTACCTTATTGTCTGTTGGCATTCTGTGGAATAAACATCATTGTTGATTTTACCTCTTTTGAGTTGTCCGCTTCGTTACACCCACGGTGGTCCCAAAAAAACCCCATATATGGACTATTTGTGGGCTCGGTGTGGTCACCCATTTGGGCCCCAATTAATAGAACCCATTTGGGACCCATGTGGGCCCATATAATGAGAATCTACATGGGCCCCACTTAGAGCCCACTATGGACCCATCATGTGCCCATATGGGCTAACACACATGGGGCCCAAGTGGAGCCGATGGAAAAAAATGGACGGGTCCCATTTGGATTGCCCATGCAGGCCCCAAGTGACAGCCCATCAAAAACCCACATGGGGCCCACATGGAAATGTTGGCCGGGAAATATTTGACTGAATCATCGAAACAAGTCTTTTTGGTTTTAAAACGAGTCCCAAGCCATTTCATGTTGACAACATCATGAAACATTAGCTTATTAGCATATTGTGCATATATAGCATATATTATACACTGCTTTAAATGAAATAGACCAATCACTGGAGGGGCTTGGAAGAATGAATCGTTAAACAAATCGTTTCAGAGTTGTTGAACAAATAAGGTCAGAAAACCTTGCACGGATGTCAACCTGTTGTTTGGGACTCCCAAAAGCAAAATGTGAACTGTTCATAACCCATAATACTGCACTTTAACTGCTTTTCTTCAAGACCCAACAAGGACTCATCTCAGCAAAGCAACAAAATTATTTATGATATAAAAATCATCAAAAATGTGCCTAAAATTTAATGTTTAATTTGAAAATATCACCATAAAATACAAAGGCCCAATTTCTAAACGTGTCTTGAGCATGTCCTTTTTTCAATTGGACCCTAAACCTTAAATGCACATTAAATCTGAGTCTACTGCCATTAAAAACTCATTGAAAATTAATGTTGCAACAACACACCATTATATAAGACTGGATGATTTCTGCTGTTATGGTCATAAAGGACACTAAGTTATTTGGGAAGAAATATATTTGTAATTATATTTTATAAAATATGCAGCTAAACTTACAGCTCCTCTGAGAGAAAAGGTAAGATTTTGTTTGATCTTAACAGATCTTAACCTGGACCCCATATGCATTTCAATCCAAGGATGCTCAGCAGGCTGCCAAAACGTTGATGAGTGAGTTGATTTGTTTCTCATGACTTGGCAATTTGTCAGAGTTTTGATTATTACGATGTTTTCCAGATCACATTCAGACACAGACTAAATATGAACCTAAATCTCTCCAATAGTTGTGCTTTGATTTAATGGGAAAATTCTGTGTGTAAATCAGTTTGCAAACTTTTACTACCATAATTTAAACTTGTGTGTGAGAAAAGTATAAAGAATGCAGCTTGAAAGAAAAGTACCATCTGGAAAAACATCCACACTGTCTTGCCTTTGTTTTCCAGAAAAAAAGCATACTTACAACAAAATAATACATTTGCATTTTAATGAAGTAATTCACCCCAAAATATATTAATATTTTTGTCATAACACCAGCCAATCTCAAAGTATGGTGGCAATGAATAAGCATCATAAATTATCAAAAAACTTTTCCATGCACCTTTTAGTTCTTCTCAAGCTCTGTATTTTTCAGTTTGTTTGTCATTTTGAAGCTTGATCCATCCTTTTCATCAGCATTGATTGGCTTTGGTAAGCACTAGCCTATTTGTCACTATTATAGAATAATCCATCTCTCGCAGCAAGTAAAAGATGGTCACATGATTTACTTACAGGAAAAGAAAGCTGCAATGTCTGGAAAACCCTTAAAACGAATGAACTGATAGTGATGTGTTACAAGGGCAGAGCATTCAGCAGGGCAGAGGGTCATTTCGTTTAAACAAAGACAGTGCGAGTTTGACCGCAGCGCTGAGTAGTCTAGTGCTTTAAGTTTAGGAGTAGAAATAATTCACCCAGCATTAGCCAATATTGTTCATTCTTTTCTGACTTTGTCTTGTTTAGGATGAGCAAACATCTGGTTTGCATGAGCGTTTCAAAAAATGTGTCTTGTGAATAGCCGCATCTGCCCTGACGTTTTCAAGCACGCCTCTGTTTCCTCTATTCTTGGTAATGAAAAGGTAAAGCTGTAAAATTGAAGGAACGTTGCCTTCTAAGACAAACATGACCAAGTCAGCTAGCATTTGCATTGTTGTTACTTGTTAGCAAGCTGTTTGGGTTCTGGTGGATGCCTTTTTAAGTGTGCACTTTTATTTTTTTTACTTTTGGTACGAACTCAAGTCTGTTTGACGTCAGAGTTTGGTTGGTTTGGTTGATGTCTGAAGTCATACGCTTGAGTCCACTTGAAAAAGGTCTAAGTTGCAGTTTCTCTGGACTCCAGTACATAAGTAAAGACATAAACCCTATTTGAAATTCTTTGATGACAATGATGTAAACATGACTTTAAGGTCCAAATAGATCTAAAGCATTCATAAGAGTGGGAAGTGTCAACAACTTCAGGTCCTAAAGTTCTTGACCTCTGTTCGATGAAAAGAGCTGTTTGAAGTTTTCATAAACTGTCTGGATTGATTTCTGCCTTGCTTTGCCAGAAACAAGTTTGCGTGCAAACAAAACTCCAGCAGTCAAAACAAGTGAACATTTTCTTTGAAAAATAGCTTCATTTCACACGCTTATGTTTCAGACCTAGCTTCAGTTACTGAGGTTTATTCTAATTAGGTAACAATTTAGCCGAAGGACCCGCTGAGCTTTACCCCTTTGCTATGGTGTTTTAAGTGTTACAACATGTTGCTATGTGTTTTTATAAGTTATAAGTGTTTTTTTAGGATATTTTTACTTATTACTAAGTGGTTGTTTACTCAAATCACCCCAAGTATATAGACCCTATATGTTAATTTAACACTGCAGAATTTATGGCTGTTTTTAAAATTTTGATCCATGAATGAAAGTGGTCTAGGATTCATCCTCATCCAATAGTGATGCAATTCTGTTGTCATAACAATTAATTACCTCTTAAAGGGTTGCTCCAGCCCAATATTATTTCATTTATCACTTACCCCCATGTCGCTCCAAACCGTAAAAGCTTCATTCGTCTTAAGAAGTTGGCTCAGCTTCACTTTTGTGATGTTAGGAGAATACTTTTTTTTGTTAAACAAAAATATTTTTCTAAATTTTCATTTTGGGGTGGAGTAACCTTTTAAGCATACTGTAAGTAGTCAGATTACTGCTTTAATTTTTATTTTTATTAATGTTTTGTTTAACATTGCAATTAAGATTAATTTAGTATAACTAAATTTAACTAATTGTAAACCTATGGAGTCCCCCAGGCAGTTTGCACAAGCCCCCTTGTGGGCACTTGAGTTGAGAATCACTGCAATACAGAAAAATATAAGCCTGATTGTCTTGTTTTATGCTGACTATGTCACTTAATTTATGATCTTTGTATTTTTGCAAGATTAGAACTGCTGTAGGCATTTCATGGACTAAGCAGCATTTTCATAACAAAACAAATGTTATTAATGTCGCATATGCAATGTTAAACTCCCTTGGGCAATGTTTTTGACTTTTCTCATTGTATATAATTGAACTTCCCATGGCAACAGTTCAAGACATTTTCCAGCTGTTCATTGTACATCTGCTGATTTGTCCATTCAACAGGCCAAACCGACCTCATATTTCTCATGCATTCGCATGTTAAACAGCTACTGTGCTTCTGCAACTACTTTATTCTTCTCATGCAGTCGATTTCCTGTATCAGCTGACGTCCGCCACACGGGCACAATTTAGCCTTAGGGTGGGAGAATCAAGCTAATGATTGCAAGAATGTAATTGCCGCTCCTTATCACTCTAATCCTTTGCAAGGATAAAGAGCAAGAGAACAAGAGAGAATTTAATGTGGAATTGAATAGTGGATCAAATGAGAGCACTGGAAGAGTAATGGAGGTGAGGAGACAGAGGATAGCAAAAGCAGCTGGTTCAGTGGGGGAGAGAGTAAAGGGAGAGCGACAATGTACAAACATCGGTGTTCATGTTAAGGAGGCATTTCCTTGAGTGTCTGCACACTCTCCGGCTCCCGATAAAGATAACAGCAAAGGAAGAGCAAAGTTCCACAAGCTTGCAGCCAGCACTTCAACGGCAGTCCCATTTGTCACCACTAATGTCTTAAGATGGCTTAGTTGGATTTGAGGGCCATGGAGGGGGATTGTGAGCCTGTTGGGACTGATTGGGTTATCTCTCCACTGAAAATGCAGGCAGTCACGACACAGTGAGGTCCTAGCACCAGGCTGCTGGGAAGAACAGCCATGGTTGTAAATGTGCATGACAAGAGAAAATGAGATGAGATATTGTGGGGGAGGGGACGGACGTGTTGTAAGGGTTCTCTCCCTGGGAACATTCATCTTTGTAGTTGTGGTGTTATGACCAGCTCATCTCCTCAGTACATACATCATCTTCGCACCCACATCAACAACATTCAATGCTTTCCGAGATAGTAAAGCTGTGGTTCAGTTGAAGGCCTGTGCATGCCAGGTGTGACGTGCTCTGTTGAATTGCTCTATTACTCCAGAACTAGGTTGAAACTATACAGGTGAGAAACAATAACGTGGCTAATTAAGGTCGCAGGTGTGGAAGTAAAACAGAAGGTGTACTGTATGACTACATGGTCGACAGTACAGCAAAGTGCCTGTGAGTGCTAATACATGTCCGTTTCCCCTGATTCAATTATATTAACGGCAATTATACTCTGACCCTGTGGTACAGTAGGCTATATAAACGGGATAGTTCACCCAAAAATGAAAAAGTGCATCATTAATTGCTCACCCTCTTGCCATTCCAAAACTGTTAGACAAACAAAAATGAAGATATTTTTTATGAAATTTGACTCTGAAAAAATTCTTAATTTGAGTTCTGGAGAAGAATGAAGGTCTTACAGGTGTGCAACGACATAAAGATGACTAATTTATGACATAAATTAATAAACATTTATAATGAATACAGTTTTTACAGTTGTTATGATGAGGATGTTATGGGTGATATTCAGTGATTACTAGAGTAGTTAGCTTTGTGCCCAAACAAGTGACTCTAACCCAAATTATGTTTTTTATGATATTCTAGCCGGTAGTTATAGATGGTCCTTTTTCAGGCTAAGTGTACTTAATGTGATTTTGCTACTATTTTACACCATTTTGGTATGGGTTGTTGGGCTCATCTGCTTACCTGTAAACAGTAGGCACCATCAGTAATGGTTGTATTGTATTTGACTTTTAATTTCACTTTTATAGTACATTAAGGCACATTAAACATTTTAAAATGATTAAATTGTTTAAAATGTTGATTCGAATTCTGCATTGTGTGCTGTTTATGGAATGCAAATTTTTTTCTAAATATTCTTAGCTTGAAAGAGATTTTGATAGAAAATTGATAGGCTTGTGCTGCAAATCCAACACAGTCACACAACTAATTCATACATATTCGTATGACCTTACATTTTGTACGATTTGTCTAAACCCCAGTGACGGGTAGATTCAGGGGCGAGGTTAGATGTAGGTCACTTGTACAAATTCATACGAATTGGCAACTCATAAAATATGTATGATTTACCAAAAATCGCATGAATTTGTGAGATTGTACGAATTTGTAAGAATGATGAATGATTTGTAAAATATGTACGAATTGCTGTGAGATTTGGCTGGCAAATCTATGGATGTTTTACTCTCCATTTCTCCACACCAGACATGAAGCTGAAAACTGTGAATAAGATTTTTTTATTTATCATTTATTTATAAAATAAATTGCTGTGCTCCACACAGAGATCTGATCATAATCCAGTCTGTCTGGAATGACATGAAGTAACAGAACAAACTGAGACAGACTAAATCCAGAAGAACTGTGGCAACGACTCCAGGATACTTAAAAAAAAAAAACTACCTGGAAAGCTACAACACTGCTTAAAGTTTTAGACACTTGTGTAAAAATGCAGTGATATGAAGATGCTTTAAAAAATAATGCCATAAATAGATTTAATTTATCAATTAACTTCAATTAACTAAATCAAATAAATGTTTGGTTTTGCAGCTTTTGTTGTGATGTACACCTGCCCATAGTTTTTCAGGCACCTTTCCAGGTAGGTTTTTTGAAGGATCTTGGAGACGTTGTCACAGCTCTTCTGGATTTAGTCTGTCTCAGTTTGTTCTGTATCTTCATGTCATTCCAGACAGACTGGATGATGATAAAATCATATCTCTGTGTTGAGCACTGGCTGCTGTCAGACAATAATCTCACTGCATTATTACAGTTAATGACAAGAATCATGTTTGGAAATGTAAACTAATATTTCCAACTGACACGCTACCGCAAAAGATAGAAATAACCCACTTAAAACCAGTTTTGTTGGTGAAAATACTAGTGGCCTAAGACTTTTGCACAGTACTATATATACTATGCAAACAGAAAATGTTAATTAATCACGATTAATTGTTAGACAGCACTAATATATAAACAACTTTTTAACACCTCCCGATGAATAAAAGCTGTAAAATGGCTTTGCAATATCTTTCATTTATGAGTTGGTTATCCAAGTTGGTACTTAAGCTAAGGGTTTATTATCAGTAACAATAGTGATGCAAGTCTTAGCAAGCAAGGCTGCTGTAGCTAATTACTCTAATTTAAAATATCCCAATACGAATGCTGCCCTTGTTTGTTCTGTATTAAAGATTGCGTATGATAACGTTTTAGCAGCTTGCCCACAGATCACAGATGCCCATGATCACTCGTGTTTGACGTAAACTGTTATCATTCCAAGATTGGTATCACACTCTGTTCATTATTTCTTTTCCTCACTTTAAATTCACATACACATTTAAGTGCCAAATTGTGCATGTCTTGTTGCTATAAAACATACTTAACCAACTTATCTGAAATTGTGAAATGATTATCCTGTTTTCAATATGCCATGGCTGGCTTATTAACCTCTGATGGTCAAGATATGTGGTAATGTTTGCTACACAAAGCTTTGTTGTTTTACTACCAAAAAATTTACTTTATCTATTTGTTAGATCGGAAGTTATTCACATTAAAACTTTTTCTACAACATGGGAATTTCTCGGAAAACATTTATGGTAAAAATAAACTCATTTATTTTCCTTGCAGAGCTGGGAATGACTGAAAATTGCACAAGGCTGCAAAAGTAGCAGGAACAAATTATGGTTTTGTTTGAATTAATGTGTAGGCAGCCACTGCAGTTCACATTGTCTCAAAGAGTGTCCCTCATCCTTGGAAGTGCCCTGATCTGCGCTTTCCAGATCGCTCTCCTCTGATGGGCCATTCATTATATGCAGCCTTTCCTTCCCATATCTGACAATCTTACTATTAAGAGAGGAACCAATTTTCTTTTAGAGAGTACCAGTAACATTCGTTCAAAAGTGTAGCACTAAGTGTTTTCTTTGGCCATACTTTAAGTGCCTTCACCCAAGCCAGTCATAAAACAGGTAATGGGGGTTAAGGCTGATGTGACGTCAGAACAATATATATTCACTGTTTATCTTTGCTAATGTATCCTGCTTCATTAAAATGCAGTTTAGCTAAAACCATTATTAGAGATCTGGTGATATTCTATTTAAAGTGCCTCTATTATGCTATTTGCAATATTACCTTGCCATGTGTAATGTAGTTGTTTGTGATGATCTGCAAAGTTGCAAATCCAAAAGTGCATATTACTAAGATTATTGCCACCTCAAATAAAGAATCGACTCTATACAGCCTAAATGAGTAGTTAGTAGAATCCCACTTCTGTTATGGCTAAAGATCACAGGGTAAAATTTAAATAATACTCGCCTACTGTAATTGTTAAATGTTTATGGCATGTTTCAGTTTAAAGAGTCTGACCATGATGGTGTTTAGTGTTTGTGTAAATGAAACTAATTTCCTTCTATATACAGTACTTTCTGGTGGACTTTCTCATTACCACCTGCATTTGGTGGTTATCAGTGTATTTCAAAGGTAAAAAAAACTGATTTCAATACTTTAATAGGCGATAAATTAACGTTAGATCAGTTAACTAAATTACGTTATTTTACTGTAAATTAAATGAAAACCATAAAAATCCCAGTCCCATCTCATTGTAAGGGAGAGATGTGGTTTAAAGGCCCAACTGAAAAATCCTCTGGTTTGCCCTGTATCATCAAATCTTTGCCACTGTGTGAACTCGTGGGATTAGTAGAACATTAGCAAACAGAATCAAAGCTTGGCGGTTTGTTTGTTCAAGTCATTCTAAAATACATCTCTATTATTATCTCTATCATAATCTGGTTTATTTTCCCATACTTGCAAAAACATATTGGGGAACATAATTTAATTATATGGATAAAAAAAAGTGAAACCAGTGGCATCTACAAGAAAGTGACTTCCGCATTATTCAAATTAAAGGTGAACCTCCATTGGTTTTTGGTTGTGTGTTTTAAACTTGCTATATTACATTTCTGCCCTTAATCATGAAAATGTGATTGTCTTATCAAGTAACATTTTTTTTTTTTCAAAAGTACCAAGTAGCACAAAACAGCCATATAATGCTTCCCAGTTGTGACTGATATCTTATCCCTTTATACACAAACAGAAAACTTCCCGCCATATTTGTTATAGTATTCCATAGGGAGTTCCTGTTCTCTTTACCAGCCCCTTGTTTACAGACAGCTTGTCCAGCAGCCCTGTGACCACTCAAAAAGAGCAAACCCACAGATATGTTTATACTGAGGTCATTGCCAAGAGTCCTTAACAAAAGGAGCCACAGAGCTACTGTCCACGCAGAATTGGAGGCAGTGTTGAAAAGTAAAGGTGCTTGAAGAGGTGGTGATATTTGGAGCACTGGAGGGTTCAAGAGGCCATTAGAAGGTAGAGTCCAACACACCACACTACTTACCAGAACCCTGACATAAATCAAATCCCCTCTTTTAGGAATGTTACAGTTCACCTCCAACAAAAACAATAGTTACAGAAGCATAACTGACTGGAGTTAAACACAGAGAGATTTTTTTTTATACCTAGAGTCTGGCAGAGCATATTCAACAGGGAATTGTCAAAAACAGACCATTTCACCAAACTGCCTTGTTTTTTTGTTGCTCCATGAGAAAGTACAGGAGCTGTTGGATGCAGTCCACAAAGTTTGCAGTTCCACCTTACCATCAGTGCTGCGTGTCTCCCACGGAAAGGCGGGTGCTCTGGTCATGTGACGAGGTTTCTGGGGGCTTTGGGCCTTCCCATGGTGCTTGTGTTCTTTCGGTGTGCCCCAGGGAATGAGGAGGCAGAGGGACTTGTTTTAGGAGGGGGCCTGAGAGACTGAGATAGACCGAGATAGTAGGAGAGGCAGTCAGATGCAGGGAAGGGGGGAATTGAGAGGAAATGTGTAGGGGTGAATAAAGGAAAAAGGGTAAAGGACAGCCAGAAACCAAAAGAGAGAGGGACATGCTTTGACGTCAACACAAGTTGACAATTGACAAAGTGAGGGAAGTTAACTGGGAGCGAGATAAAGAAGTATATAGAGGGAGAGATGGAGACATCTGCTTCTCATCTGGTATGGGAAAATCCCCCAAATCCGGAAGGATTAGGCTGGGATCCCTTGAACGAGGTTGCCCAGTGAGTTGGAGATTCTCAGATTGTTAATCAGGCCTGAAAGATGGTTATAGTGTCTGTGCATTCTGTATATATTCAAGAATAATAATAAATTAGGTATTAAAATTATCTAAACAAATTGCCAAAGTTGTGCTTATATCTTACAAATGCAAGAGTGCCTTTTAAAAAGCCAGGGTGTCCTGGGTGGTTGCCAGGGCATTGTTATACAGTTTCTAATTTGTGGCTGGTTGGTTTCTAGGATTTTCTGCACTGATGCTTACAAGCCCAAGTCAACAGGGCCCATTGTTCGGTGTCTCTGGTATTTTCACTTTTGAAATGGACTGGGTCCCTTCTTTAGTGTAGGTTCATGGTAGTATTTCACACTTTTAATGGTCCATTAGGCTAAATGCTACAGTCCAGCGTTTCTCAACTGGTGGGTCACGACTGAGACCTTGACATGGGTCGCGGAGTGTACAGTCAAAGAAAAACTGTCCCTATTCAGCTGCGGTCAGATGAGGAATTGATATGTTTAATGTCAGTGTCGTTGTTAATTTGTAACTAAGCATCTCACCTCAGAAAAACTAAATATCTTCTCTTGCAAGTTTTTATATTGAGCTTGTAGCACGCAAAGTACTAGTCATATTCTTAACAGTCCTATATATATATATATATATATATATATATATATACCATGTATACCATACCATATATATATATATATATATATATACTGTATATATATATGTGGTGGGCCATTATCGGCGTTAACGTGCTGTGTTAACACGAGACTCTTATCGTTTGATAAAAAAATATCGCCGTTAATCTATTCACAAAGTTGGGTTGGGAGCTGGGTCTATATTATGCAAGCTATGATGACTTTCACACTGCACACGTAAGCAGCACATATTTATATTATTATTATATTAATATTATTAATATAATATTATAATATTATTATATTATATATAACACCCTGCAACATCATCAAACATAAATAACACCTGAATGACACATACCAGAGGAGGTTAGGGTTTGATGACATGACAATTGGCGCTTTTCCACTGCATGGTACAGTACGGTACGGTTCAGTACAGCTCACTTTTGGGGGGTTTTCCACTGGGAACAGTACCTGGTACCTGGTCCTT
>JAUMHR010000072.1:16058082-16068529 GCA_032361145.1 Enteromius fasciolatus | reverse complement strand
TGATTGGCGTTTTCTCAATATTAGAGCGAATCAGGGCTCCGAAGTATATGACCCAGTCTGTCGATACAACATACGTCTCCGTTCCCTCCATCAGGGAATGGGGGTTACAATAGGTAACCTAGACGTTCTGCATTCAAATACACGCTATAGACTAAAGATTTTCACACAGCATCAGCAAAAGTAGCCTAATTACCAGGAATATATCCGAGGAAAATAGGAACATATTTAAATTATTTAGTGTTTTCTGAGTCCGTGTCACAAAGATAAATTTCCTGACTAGCCATCTCCTCTGATGCTCCTTAAGTCACCTTTATGGATTAAAATAATAATGAAAGAGGTTTTGTTTTAGATTATTTTTTTTGTTAAGTGGTCATTTAAAGCTTTTTTGTATTTATGTCTTTTTTTGCTAAATTTCGCTTAATTTTTTGTGAAGCGCTTCTGTTTAAGATATTGTCAGTGCACCCAAATAAATGTAGATCCTTTACTGTTCTGAATGATGTAATAATCTGAATAATATGATGGCGTCGTCCATTTAGTTTCCACTGGAGGTGGTTTAATGTTTAAACATTGTTATATGCTTGAAATATTTTTATTGCATTTTAGGCAAGTTGTGATGATTTGAAAAGTTAAATTGATCAAACAGAGTTTATGATCAGCACTGTCACTTTGCACAACCACTTTGTTGTAACTTATATTTAATGAACAAAAATGCTCCAAGCATTTTTCTAAATGTTTCTAAATTAACTTTATAAAATAAACTAAACAAAATATAACCATTACACACAAAACTGAACTATTTTATTAGATGAAACCGTATAAGACGTGCTCTGGATGAATTAAATAAATAAATCGCTCTACACATACTGTATATATTAGAAGCTGTCCTTTAGTATTCATTTACAAACCTGTACACCACAGACTGATAATAACTGACCATGAACAGAAAATAGAGCTGACTTGTGGCATTTTTTATATGTTACGTAGTATCTTGTGTCTTGCTGTTTTTTGAACAATAAAAATTTCAGCTAAAAGTTGTAACGCAAGCATTACTAAACATCTACCGAGTAAAATATAACTGAAACTTGATTAGTAATGCCTTACACTATACTATAGAGTAATATATTTCTGTAATGTATTACTTTTGTAACGCGTTACTCCCAACACTGCATGATGCATCCTTATTCCCTTCTGACTCAAATCTCATTTAGGTTTGTAGGATACACCTCTCGATTAGCTAATTCTTATAACTACTTCGGTTAGAACCGAACTCTGTAGGTCATGTCTCTCCAGGAACACAATTAAATAGCTCTTGTTTAAGAACTTTAAATCCCTAAATCCCAGCAAGCACCTCTAAAATGTGTCTAGTAACATATTTGAGATTCTTCAAGGCATGGGTGTGTTGTTTTCTCCTGATATTATACATTTATTCATGTTCTGTAGTGTTGGTGCAGGGTTGGTTTGAAGGAGCAGTATGAATACATTTCACTAAAATAGCCCTGTGTTCCTTGGTAGTAATTTAGCAAGATGAATGCCAGCCCTACCATCCACTTCTCTCTTATGCCTGCTTGATAAATGTGTTGTTTTGTTGATTATCTCTTAAATGCTCCAAAACAGCAATATCTTTAAATCTCTTTTTAACGTTAGCATAACAGATCTTTTTTTACTGGCAAATCACAATTTAAATAAATCTAAATAAAATGTAAATAAAAAGAAGTAGTATCAAATTGAATAAAGATGGACGTTAATCTGCTTATAGAAGCACTAAAGCCAAAAATAATTTGTAATAATTTATACAATGTCACACCAGACACTGTTGTGTTTTACAAAAAATATATTTGTCTGTTAATTATGTGTTTGTTTTCAACCTTTATTTTGAAGTATCACCAGTGATAGTGTATGAACAGTTATGGGCTTTATTCGGAAGGAGGCTGGGGGTGTGTGTGGTTGTATAATGATTTATGCCCCGGGGCATGTCCTGTTTCTCTGATAAGATGGCTGTCGTTCTTTGTAATGAGTCTCATACATACACGACTTCTGAGTCTCAGAATGAGCTGGCTCAAAGCTAGATTTTATGTAGCATTTATTACAGCAGAATGACAGAAACAGAAACAATGAGGACACATAGGAAGATACATGCATTTCCTTACTTGCTACTCAGTCTTGACTGGATCAGTAACTCCTTTTGAATTCTTTAAGAAAAAGCAACATGAACGTGGTTTAAAAGTGTACTCCACCCCAAAATGAAAATGTTGTCATTAATCGCTGACCTCCATGTCGTTCCAAACCCATAAAAGCTTTGCTTGTCTTCGGAACACAATTTATGATATTTAGGATGCTAGCCGGGAATATTTCTGGTGTAGCATTTTATACACTTTTTTTTTTTTTTTTTTACAATTTAATATAAAGTGCCCCTATTATGGGTTAAAGGTTCATATTTTGGCTTTGGGAGTCTCAAACAACACGCTGACATGTAACGATTAATTTTCCAAACCCCTCCGGTCTAAAAGCCGCACTTAGTGGAAAAGAATGAATTAGCATTTTTAATTCAGACCAATGCGAAAAGAACAACAAGTGGGTCAAGCAATACGCTAATGTTTGATGTCAGCATGAAATTACTCGTTTCTGTGATTTAGAGTCCACTCTTTCTTTTGAGAGACAATTACAAACAGTGCACTTTCAGATTTAAAACTTAAAAACAGCGTGTTTTCATTCACTTGGAGCTGTGTTAACAATTGAATCAATAATAGGAAAAGTGATACAAGACCAGGATTGTACAACCAAACATTTGTAACCATTGGGTCTCAAAGAAACAGGTCAGGTCTCTCCATTCTCACAATCCTGCTCGCGCCATCCTGGAGCTTCTCTGTTTATTTGTTTACACAAAGTAAGGGAACCGGTCATGGAAAATCAAACATCACATTCAGGGCAATGCGAATGAGCCGTCCAACTAACATACGTCAAGAGACACGCTGGTGGAAAGGCACAATCTGTGGATTTATAAAGGGAGAAGCATGATAAAGGTGCTAATATTTCATAAACACATACATGAGATGAATAAGGTGTGGAACATTCCAATTCTGGCATTCCAGTAAATTGCTGCCCGCTAATGAGCTACAAACCCACTTTGGATTAATTTCTTGATATAACTAATAGGATCAAGTATTAGCATTAATCTGTTTTCTCATTTCTACATCAAGCCTCCCTTCACATTCCACGCCAAAACCAAGTTGTGTTCTACGGCGGTGGTCTTTCACTGTAGTTCCCGGAGGGTGAACGTCCTTCTGGGACCAGTCCTCTTTACCAGCCCTCTAGGACACATGGCACCAGACCAGTCCATTATGAGACAGGAGTGGAACAACAAACAGACAATATCAGAGGAAATCAAATCCAGTGTTTCAGCAAGTGCACAGTGGCCCTGGAGCTCTTGTCTCCGTTAATAGCCAGATCAGCCATGGTGAGGAGTTGCGCCACTGCCAAATTCTCATCGTCCGGTTGTGCTGTGTATTGTTTTAAGATATTAACTTTCCACAGTACTAAACCCATCATCCTATACACCCCTCCTTTCCCTTCAGCGTTACATTTTTCCCTCCGACCCACGACAGACCGCCACCTCCCCCGTTCCTTCCCCCCGTTCGTGTTCTACAACTAGAGGCAGTGGTAATAACTATTTAAGTAGTTGTCTTTCCCCGCACAAAAATAAACTAGAAGAAATAATTTTGCTTGGCAGCGGTTCATATAAACACAACTCCAGCGGATGGATTTCACCTTGCATTCGCCTCTGGCATGTCCTACTTTAAACTCTCGTAACGGGATACGCTGAGGATATCAGCCTGACAGCCGTCCCTTAACCTTACTTTGTGCTGATAAAGATAAACCTAGTGATTGTGAAATAATTAGACCAACTTCCTTTGAGGAGTGACTGAATTTCTTTAAGTTTCATCATGCAGAAGGAAAATTTTATAATAGGGTTTAAAGTGGACCAACAAGGCCTCACAGGTATGATAAAGTAAAAATATGACAAAGTATAACAGGTTTTGTTTGGGTGTGCTTGTGTTGTTCATTGTTTTCATTTCTTTTATTTTGTAATCTGATTCTGTCTGTTGTTTCATGCTTCCCTTGCCCTCATGTCTCTTCTCTATTGGTTCCTTTGTTCTTTGTGTCATGTTCTGATTGGTTGTCCTTGTCATTGTGTCATGTGTTCATTGGTCTGTTCTTGTCATGTGACTGTCATTGCTCTTTATATAATTGGCTATTGTTGAACCTTGTCGCGTATTAATGTGGTAATCCACTGTCGGTGAGTTTAATCTTTTCAAGCCAAGTGTATGTTTATGCCCAGGAACTGCCTGCTCTGCCATGGCGCCCTGCCCTGCAGGCTCCGCCATGGCTCTGTGTTCTACTACCACTGCACCACGGCCTGGAACCTCCACTGTTTGGCATTGCTCCACGGCCCAGGTCCTCAATTTATCTATTGTCTGCCACTGGCCCACCGTTGCTCCATGACTTTAACCCAATTCCACTGCATGGGCCTGGCCCTCCATCACTCCCCCTGCTCTACCACCCTCCTGGACTTGGGTTTCTGGGTTTTGTTTGGACGTCAGGAGCTGCCCTTAGAGGGGTGCATGTAACACAGGTTTTGTTTGGGTGTGCTTGTGTTGTTCATTGTTGTCATGTCGTTTATTTTGTAATCTGATTCTGTCTGTTGTTTTATGCTTCCCTTGCCCTAATGTCTCTTCGCTATTGGTTCCCTTATTCTTTGTGTCATGTTCTAATTGGTTGTTCTTGTCATTGTGTCATGTTTTCATTGATCTGTTCTTATCATGTGACTGTCATTGCTCTGTATATATTTGGCCATTTTTGAACCTTGTTTTTGTTGCGTATTAATGTTGTTGCGTAAACTCACTGTCGGTGAGTTTAGTCTTTTCATGCCAAGTTTATGTAAAGTCTGTTCATGACTGTTCCTGCTACGTCCGTGTCAAGTCAAGTCGTTTGTTTGCGTTTTTGGATTGCCCAGTCAATAAGCTGCACTTGGGTTCATCTCACTACGCTTGCCTTATGTTTTACTCATTACAAAAAGAAATTTACATACAGTAAAAAAATTAGTTGAATTTGAACTCATCCCTCAGTGGGCCTTCACATTTACAGTAATGTAAGTATCAGCATCTAAAGGAAAAAATATGAGCTCCACATGTCGACATATGTGTAAACTATGCAGGTTTTATTTTTCATAAATTCTAAATAATTTGTCATACCTGGCAGGATGCTTCATGCACTGTTTTGATCATAACTCAGAATATGTGTGCGGTTGTAAATGTTATTTATAACAAACCTTTTAAAACTCTTCCATTTCACCCTGGGGAAGAATAAACTTAATAGCAGAGAGAAGAAATATTATTGTACTGCAATAATAAACAGTGCTGCTCCAGCAGAGCAGAAGTCTTAAAGACCACAATGTTTTTGTATGACTCTTGCATTTGCATTCAAAACAAATATAATTAAGCAGTGCAACCTACCTCATATTCACTGTCCTGTGGCATATGTGTGTGGGAAGGGTTAGTTAGGGTTAGATATGTGTATCATTAAATAAAGATTTCTGTGCAGGAATTTTAAATCACATTTTGCTATCTGAATATGAAAATGTGGGTTAAAGTGATAATTTGATCCTCATTTACTCACCTATGTATAGTTTTTGTCTTTATTTTGTGGAAGAAGACGTTTAGGATATTTTGGGTTTGTTTAACATATAATAAAAATTATAGTTGCGGCCCCAACATATACCTTCCATTCATACATGGAAACTTTTTAAATAGTTAATATGACCATTAACCAAAAAGCATCTTAAAAAGGTTTTCAACAAAATCCACTGTATAAATATGTTCATTCACAGTGAGTTTTGAACACATTTTTTAATGAAAGTGTCTGATAAGTGTCTTTGAGTAATATTTTTTCATGAATGTTATGTCACAGTAAGCCATCAATTATTTATAAAATATTATAGTTTCTACTTTTTATAGGACTTTATTAATTAAAAAAAAAGTAAACATGCACCACCATCAAAACAAGCAGTTATTACTTCAGCCTTTAGAGTCACACGATAAGAAATCGTTCTTTTATTTTTATTTACTTGTTATTGGTTTTGAATCTATGGTAAAGAGTATTTGATGAATAGAAATGTTAAAAAGAGAGAATTAATTCATCTTGAAACAAATGTTACTTTTAGTAAAAAAAATAATAATAACAATAATAAAATGTCATTGCTAGATAACTATTAACTTTAAAACTATGCTAAGTAGTAATGATAGGGAAATAAATAATGAAAATTATGATTATTTAGATTTTTTTTAATAATGAGACAAGCTTCTGTTCCCTAAGCATGAAACACATACTGTATGTGTAACATGTTGGTCTATGCTAACAAGAAGGAGCACGAGGAGACAGAAGTATAAAAGAAAACAAAAAGACTTTTAATAAGTAAATCAAAAATGTGGAGCAGTATCCAATATTAACTAAGTTTAACAAAGACTATACAAACAGGTTGACGCACGAAATACTGGGAAACAGAGGGAAACTAAATAGGTTAGACAATTACAGATAATTGACAAAACACACCTGAACTGAATACATAATTAACACAAACTAGGTCACGAAGCAAATGCAATTGGGTGAATGCAAAAACTTCAAAAAACACAAAAACATAGAAAAACTGAACAAAAACAAACCCAGAATGTTACAGTATGCTTATACCAGATGTGTTTCATACTGTACATAAAGGACGGATGATTATGACCAAACAGGCCTTATTTTAAAATGGAAGCTTTCAAGGAAATGACAAAGGTGTCAAAAACAGTGGCAACTGACTTACGAACACCTGAAAGATGTTCTGACTGCAGTTGTGTTTATGTAAACAATAATGCCATGTGACACATTATTTTCAGACAATAACAGCACGTCAGACACTTCAAATTGAGGGGGGCTTCCTAAATAAACACAAAAATCACCAGCCCACACAATAGAATGGAATGCCTGAGGAAACTGCTCAACACCTGTCTGCCTTCAAGACGTGAGGAATACTGTCACCTCAGTCTTGTAAATAGGAAGTGATACATGGAAAAACAAAAAACTATTGCCGTAATATCAAAGCCATTTTCAGCAACAATGAAGAGGGGATTTTACTGATGATAGGGCCACTTCCAGAGCTGTTTAGTCTCCTATTCACGCTTTTGCTGGAAACAGCAGGTGGAGAGACGGAGTGCACATGACTGAACCAGTCAATTGCAGGAAGATGATTCATGTAATATCCGGGTGAGGTACTGGCCAGATGGTCTAACGTAATGACAGCCTCCAAAACACATTGCAGTAAACTATTGCTGAATACCTTTAAGCTTCAAGATATCCGGTAACTTCGTTCCAATGTTTATCATGTCAACTCAGATTAGTGTTCCCATGTGTAAAATTAACCTTCCTTAGAGGAAATCAGACCTTCTAAACAATGATGAATGGATAAACGTGAATGTAGATCCTGCATTCCCCTTTTACAATCATGAAGATCCAAGGGGAATATACAGTCAGCACATCCATTACACTGCAGATCACACTTACAGCGCTTCTGATAATAACCGAAATGTGAGAGTGGATGTTCAAGATGTCCTTTTTCTGAAAGATTCTGCCTGCTTGTTGTCTCTTTCAATGGGAAGGATTTAAAAATCTGATTCAATGCTTCTGGTTTTGCTTTAGGACCTGATCAGTTCTCCATTGGGCCATGTTCTAATATTGATCTAATCTTTTTGGATTCATTATTGATTATTAATACTAGCTTTAATACTCTTTTAAAGTGCCCTTGTTATGAATTTTTGAAAATTACTTTTCACATGATGTCTAACACAGCTCTAAGAGAATGAAAACATTCAAAGGTTTAAATCAGAAAGTCATTTTTAAAACGAGTCCCAAGCCGTTTAATTTTGAAGTCAACATTAAATATAAGCATAACGAAAGCCAATGCCTGCGGGCCGGACCACCCCACAAGCTGCTCTGTTTCTGTCCTCTACCTCACAAAGTTCCAGGTATGATACACAATATAGCTGCAATAAATGGGTCCTGTTATCGCGCACACAGAAAAAAAGCCACAAACAAACAGGCTGCTTTCACAGTCTAGTCGCGCTCGCTTGCTGGCTCTCTCACGCTCTCATGTTTCTCCCCTTCCGGTTCCCGGGGGCGGAAACTGTGTATTCGTGGTTGAGATTGAGTATGCTTGAGTGAATTATGCCGACATAATCCATTGCCTCACTATATGCAGTGTATGTTACATGTGAGGATTAGCGCACCTCGTTGGCTCGAGCTGCACAATCCTTCTAAGTCATCTGAATGGGACGCCGTCACAGACAGCTCTATATTGTTTGTGTGGGCGTCGTGCAGGCGGTTTTCAGTTTGAACATGTCAGTGAGCCCCTGTTCTCTCATTTTCTTTCCTCTCATTTCATTGGAGGAAGAAAGCATAACTTTGCAAGGTTGAGTTATCACGGCTGAGTTATCCCTCAGTATTCTCTGTCTGTGTCAGTGCTTTGATCTGCCTGTGGTTTTGCACACATTGATCATCAGTAACCCTCTTCTTGAGTGTTGATCATTTAGGCCGATTAAAACGGAACGCTGTGCTTAATGTTTCACTGACTCACATTACCTCAGCTCCAGAAGCCAAAGCAGAGCCACTAGAAGTCGCTCGAGGTCTGCTGGAAGTTCCCATTCCTGAACAGGGACCCGCCACCTACAGCGCCATCCAAGTGCAAAAAGAGAGTGGGAAAAAGTCTAGCCATGGCCGGACCACGCCACAAGCTGCTCCATTTCTCTCCTCTACCTCGCAATGCTCCGGGTATGACACACAATATAATAGCTACAAACACTAGGCCCATAAAAGCGCCCATGCAGAGCGCTGTGATAACGCACCCACAAACTCACAAAAAGAGCAGTTTCTCTGAAAAGCACATACACAGTCGTATGTCCCTAAACAGTGACAAAGCGCTCGATATATTTAACCTTTATCCTTGCGGCAGAATGCTTGGCAAGCCATTCCCGGGGTTTCAAATTGGGTTATGGGCATAATAAAAAGACGGTTACACCCTTCAGTTTGCAAGGCGTCCGCCGCCGTTCACCGCCACCACTTCAGTTGCGAGTTGCACCACTCATGTGCTGTGGACCGAAGTGAAAGCACTGCTCTTAAAGGGTGCAATACAAATTGTCCCCCAAACAGAAAGAGAAAAAGGGTTTTACAGCTGGTACTTTTTAGTCCCCAAGGGAGATGGCGGTCTGAGATCTATACACGACCTGAGACATCTGAATCGCGCCCTAATAAAACGGCTGTTTTATTGCTGCTCACGTTTAAAGTCATTCTCTCGCAAATACAGCCGACTGGACCTGAAAGATGCGTACAACCGGCTTGTTCTAACCAGCTTGCGAGAGAGCGAGAGCGGAGGGGCACAGGGCATTCTCCTCTGCCATTTAGACCATCTCGGACTCAGGAGTGAAATTTGCCAAGAGCATGCTGATACCCAGCCAACAAATACGTTCTTGGGCTCTGTAATAGACTCGATGCAAATGAGTCAATCTCACCGGACCGCGAGATCAGAGAATGATGGGTCTAATGCCCGCAGCCTCATCAGTGTTACGCCTCGGCCTCTTATAAATGCGGCTGCTGCAATACTGGTTAAAGGTGCGGGTGCCACCACAAGCTTGACATCATGGACGCGTTCAGCACAGAATAGACGGAGCCTGCATTGCAGCTCTCCACTTATGGAAAGGCACCCAGTGGCTGCAGAGAGGTGTTCCCCTCCAGATAGTTTGCAGAAGGAAAGTGATTGTGACAGACGCCTCTAAGAAGAGATGGGGTGCACTGCACGAGAGCTCGCCGGCCTCAGGCCTGTGGTCAGACACAGACAGCAGATTGCACATCAACTGCCTGGAAATGCTTATTTCACAAGGGAAAATGGACGTGCTGGCCCAGAAATGGCCCAGGCTCCACCACTATGCTTTTCCCCCGATCGCGATGCTTCCCCAAGTTATCAGCCAAATCAGGGTAATGGGTCACAAATTCCTTCTGGTCGCCCTCCTCTGGTGGAACCCCGAGCATGTACTAAACACCATATCTCACACTAGAGCCCTGTCTAAGAGACACGCTTATGCTGTGAAATGGTTAGTATTTTCAAGGTGGTGCGCAGAGCGCAATGAAAACCCCTCGTCATGCCAGGTATCTTTGATACTGTCTTTTTTACACCTGCTGGATAGGGGATGCTCCCCATCCACTCTTAAGTCTTACGTGGCGGCCGTAGCAGCCCACCACTTATAGCAGGCCAGACTGTGGGCAAGGATATCCTTATTATCGGTTTTCTACACTGCAAAAAATGCTTTTCTTACTTAGTATTTTGGTCTTGTTTCCAGTCCAAATATCTAATAATTCTTAAACC
>JAUMHR010000072.1:16042217-16057982 GCA_032361145.1 Enteromius fasciolatus | reverse complement strand
TGGTTTAAGAATTATTAGATATTTGGACTGGAAACAAGACCAAAATACTAAGTAAGAAAAGCATTTTTTGCAGTGTAAGAGGAGCTGGACGGCTCAGGCCCTCTCGTCCTCGCACAATCCCTCAGGCTCTCAAGCCTTTAAAGTGTGCATTTATTAGCTCATTTTGTTTGACCGTCAAAACGCTCAATCCGCGAGCTCAGGCTCATGAGCCTTTTTTATATGTAAAATACTAACCCGCTTTGTTTGACCGTCACACGCCCAAACCGCAAGTTCAGACTCACACATCTCTAAGTATAGGACGATATGAATTCATATATGTGGGGCATTATTTCTCTGCATGCTTATGTGACTGTACGCCCCTGCTTTCGCCCAGGCTCGCTGAAATCGTTCTTAACTTACAGGGCGACAGGATTGAACTAAGTTCCCATAGCGTCTTAGCAGACGCAGTACGAGTGAAGTGTCGACAGGAAACGAATAGGTTACTTCCGTAATCCAGGTTCCCTGACACACTGGAATGAGTACCGTCGCTTCAATCGAAGTAACCTGAAGTCCTGCAGCGAAGAGGGCGCTTATACACTCGGCCCCGCCCACTCCAGCGAGCTTCGGCAGGAGCCAACCGATTGGTTTGTCTAGTTGGCACTGCTCTAGCCAATGGCCTGCAGTTTTCACAAAAAAAGGAGTTTTTCCCATAGCATCTTGGCAGACACAGTAGGCTACTCGTTCCCGTGTCTCAGGGAGCCTGGGTTACGGAAGTAACCTATTCGTTACACTCTGTAAGCAACATGGGACTGCTACTATGCATTGAAAGATTATCTCCTATAAAGATTTGGGGTTTTTTCAACCTTTGCTGATCTATACAGCAACAACAAAAAAATGATATTCATCCTAATTATATGATCTACATTTTACAAAACCACCATATTAGCATAGTGAATGATGAGCGCAGACAGGCATATTTCATCCAAACTAACTCAAAACTAACATCTTTTCCTGTTTTAAAAAATTACCTTTCAACAACTCAGTAAGTCTAATGAAAAGCACAGATGTTGCGAAATGAAAAAATGAAACATCTCCAGTTCTGTCTTCATTGAAAGCATCGTATGCCAAAATGATTCAAATGAAATTATCATCAATTACATTTGAAGAGATAGTATAGCTTCCGCTTTCATTCATGTCCAGCTATTTTTAGCTGTACAAAACAGTTGGTTTTGCTGCTTGATATTGAAAATCATGTTATTTTAATGTAATGTAGTTTAATGTTAATTATGAACACACTGGTGTCTAGTACAAACAGTTTTACCGTTTACTGCAAGTTGTTATTTTCCTCATTAGTTCCTATAGCATCTAATAAACCTCATCCATATATAGTCTTAGGCTCAGGAAAATGGCGGATAGAGAAAACTTTTAGGTTTCGTTACAAATTCAAATATAATGACAACATTTTCATATTGGGGTGAACCACTTTTATTGCAACATAGCACCTATATTATTAAAGATTATGCTATTTTCAAGATTCTTGAAAATAAGTGGATATATGCTATTCTCTGCTATAAGATTCAAAAAATATTTAACACCTTAAACACCCTAAACACCCAAAAGAACTGCTTAAGAACCATTACTGGTTCTTTATAGGTGCTATATAGCATCTCAACTAACACAATATTTTTGTGTGTGTGTGCCATAGAATATCATAACTGGCTCTTTTGATTATAAATATGCTAAGATTCCATCAGTATATGTTATAAGACACTACCCAGAATACCTACAGTACTGTCTGCAAGTAAGCACTTACCCTAAAACGTTTTTGAGATGAACAGACACTACTCAAATTTCCCCTATTTTAAAAAAAATAATGGTCATGTTGAGATGTACTAAATAGCATAATTCTCTTCAAAGCCTTTCTGGGCTGAAAGCTCACTGACTTTGTTGGCGCTCATAATAAGTGTTGTGAGAATGGGGGGGGGTAATCTGAGGCAGCGGAACACACACTGTTTGCTGACACCATCTAGCAAAGCGTGCTCTTTACAATAGCACACAGAGGCCTTGTCAGTCAACATGGCGTTGAAGAATGCATTCAAAACCAAAGAATCTACAGCCTGTGCATTCCAGCATTACTGCAAACACCACATACTTGTATATAAGCACTGTGTGAGTAAGGAAAGAATCCTTACTGCTCAAACCATAGCATAGCCCTAAACCACACACTAATAAACAGGCATGCATACATGGTGAGAGAACATGTAACAGTACATCTCCATGCATCTCTGATTTACTGCAATAATATAGTCTCATATGTCTTCTTCCAGTATGAGTGTGCTCTACTATAAATGTAGACTACTTTATAAGAATACAGTGTACTCAAGAGAAAGTCTTTATTTGTTTCTCAGAGTGCCTATTCTGAGCTTGAGCTTTTTCTGGTCTGACTGACTGTGGACCCCATACAGATTTGCTCAAAATACTACTTTTGACCACATTAACCATATCTGGATGGACCAACATCAACATGCATACTTTGGGTATTGTTTTATGACATGATACCAATCGCCAAACTTGTAGAGGGGAGAATGAAATGTGAAATGAATTTGGTTTCAAAATACTGAGGGCGCAATGTTGCAATCAAACCACCATAGTATTGTAATTTGTACCTTAATCTGTTTAGCTATGCACCTTATTTATTTATGAATTCAAAGTATTGATGAAAGCGTGCCTCTGGATTAAAATTCAAGCACTTTATGGCTGGAGAGATTGGCATGAAGGGTAATAATTAAATTTTGTGCAATATTTTGTGCAGCAGCTATTAAGATTTGTTTGATGATGACAACAACAACACTAATAATAATAATTATCATTCACAACTGAAAATGTCCTCCTTTGCGTTTTAAAAAAGTTATTCAAATTTCAAATCAGGTAACAAAAAATGATCTGAATCTGAATTTCCTGAATATTATTACTGCAACTATTAAGTCGGCAACTCATATATACACACAATAATTCTAACAGCATATAGCCTAATGCATATTTACTGTTATCTTCTATGTAACTTTCTCAGAATTTAAAAGAGTTGCTTCATTCATTTTGTAGGCAACACTTTGCCTTACAACTTGTAACGTACTGCAGTTAACGTGTTCAATTTATAATCTTCAATCATGTGAATCTTAGGATTCACTTAGTTAATGCACTAACATTTAACACTTTCATGAACTAGAGGTTAATAAGTGCTGTATATTATTTTATTTAACCCACTTAAATAGGCTATATTACATTACACCAATAGAACTAAATCTGGGGATTAAACCAGGTAGAAACAAGTTTTTAATATAACAATTGTAAGTTACCACATTTACAGGACATTTTCACATGTTTTCTCTACTCTTATGTGGCATTATCAGTGATAAAAGTGAAACGAAGTGTGAGATGTGAGTTGAAGGAGGGGAGGGCAGTGGGAGGACAGTATGAGCAAGGCTTCAGGAGGAGGAGATTTAAATGATCAACTTGTTGAAAGGTAGTCAGGGCGCTCATATGGAAGTGTGCCACTCTATTTGGGATATGCGTGAGCAGGAATCTTGCACTAAGAAACAGACGCCGGAGCTCCAGTGGCGCGTGAGGACGATTACAACCTGCAAGCTGTAATTTAAAACACTGTGTACTCCATAAGGACCTATTTTAAACATTTGACCGGTGGCATTCGCGCACATCTTCCGAGGGAGATCTAGATTGGATGTAATTAAGTGACGTGTCACCACTGATATTTTATGAAACCAAAAAGATAACAACATTGCGAATATGTTTAGCGGATTGTTTCACTTTATTTGTTACCTCCGAGAAAGCAACACACACTTTACTACCGAGAAGCAAGACGCGAACTAGAATCCTTTTGTGGAATTTAAATTGACATTTCCATATTGACATTACCATTTGGATGGACTACTGTTTGGATTCTTCCACCATTAGACTTTCTTTGGCATTCGAGATGGGTTATTTGACGTCACTGTTACAAATAATTGCTGCAATCCATTTGAGCCTTTTACCTGCACAGGTGAGCATATGGGCCGTCCTTCTTTGCACCTAACCTGCATAAATTATAGTTTACAGCACGCACGCCGCGCGCGAGTGATGGTGCGTTACAAAACGAGAACGCTATTGTAATTCTCTGATTTAAGACGAAGCGACTCGGTCTTAGCGTTGTAGTTTTAATGTGCTGGTTTCGATGTGCATATGAAGTAGCTACGTTTGTAAAATAACCATGTAATATAACCATAAAAAAGTTGAAGAAAACCTGTTAAGGGACCTGTACTGTTTCACTCTGTCCCGTATAAGAAGCGTGAACGTCCTGAATGTCAGCCTGTATGTTCAACCTTCTGTGAAAGTGTTGCTGTTAGCTTACGTGTTCATATAAGAGATAGTCCTACTCAGTGATTAGGCATCCGTAATTAAAACGAGAATGAGGAGGATTTGAACTTCTCCACTGTACGTGCCGTTTATAGTCAGAACTGGCTTAATGAATAGAGTCAGTTTACTTTTGACACGGCTTCCAGTAAAGCCTCCAGACGGCTGTTTTTATAACACCCTCTATAACTTGATCCCTTTTGCTGGAAGAGAAAGCGTTGAGTCATGAAACGGAACGTGACGAACTGCATCGCCTCTTTTAACCCACAGGCATGTGTGATACACTAACGTGTTCTCTTCACTCACTAGTGATGAATGAACGCCAAATTCATCAGATTATGTCTTTATATGCCATGTGCTGTTGTCAAAGGTAATGAGAAACCAAGGCGGTATAAGTATGTTGAAGCCAGTCTCAGACATAACAAGCATAGACAAAAATGACTATATCCATTTAGCTTTCACTTTGTTGTGTCAAAATGTTGAATATGAAAGTCATTGGAATCACAGCTTAAGGTAAAACATTGCACCTTGTGTTTTGTGATTTGGAAAAGTCGAGTTTTGAAGAGAAACGTTGGCAGGAGGGTCCATTTCAACATTCTTATATATTCATCCATAACATAAAAGCAGAATGCTTTGAGGAATGATGTTTCGCAAATTATGTTCACAAATGGGCTTTGATATAGTCACATTGTATGCACCTGTTGTAGGTGTAGTTATTACAGTTAATTTGTGGAAGTGTCTCGACAGTTTTATCACTCGCATTATCTTTCAACTGAGTATAAAACCTCACATTCAAGAAAATAGTCGAGAAGATAATGAATTTCAAAGCTAGAGATGCACATTAAAAGAGGGCAAACTGTGTTGTCGTTCAATATTAATCCTACTACTGGCAGGTCAGAACAAGGTTTACCGGGCGTAGTAAAACCACACACTTCTTCCGGACCCCACAAATGACTTACGCCTCCATCAACTTCTACCAAATGCACATATTATCATATCACTGGCTGTATACCAGGTGTGGGTGCGTCATAGTGTGTCTGTCTCCTCTTGTTTCTTATGCTTGCGGCAAAACGTAGATTTATTTTATTTTAGGAGCTGCAGGAAGTTGGCAAACAGAAGTTGGCTGTTTCTGATGCTGGTGATTATTGTAAAACACTTCCTCTTTAAATATGAATGGGAATCTTTCAATCTGAATGCCCTACTAAGTTTGTTGTTATTAATATTCACTTTTTTTTGTGGGCATAACGTCAACAATTTCACGCTAGCCGACACATCCCATATATCCTAATTAATAAAATAAGGTCAAAAGTTTCTTTAAAATAGATCATTTGATCTTGACAAGTTCAGTTCAGCTAAATAAACTAAAAAAATACATTTTTAATAAAATATATGTGAACTCAAATACAATTTTGATCGCTTTTATCTTGAAGCATAATAGATCTAGGCTAATTAAACTGTAAGAGCTTGTATATGAACTTCTTTACAAAAGGTATAAATGGTATAGCAAACCTGCCTTTTTTGGACATTCTTATTACTTTAATGGAACGTCTTCATGTTCTGTCCCTTTTTTGGATCTCCTGTTCTCTATTTTAGGAGGATATGTATGAAGCAGTTTTGTAATGATCACTTGTATAGGGAAGGGCGTTGCTGTATCATTTCTAAAGTTGGATAATCAGCTCACAGATGGTTTCTTTAAATTTGAGGAAAATCTATCTGGGAAACTTCAGTGTTTGTGTGACAGGTTAAAATGCTACACGCAGCATAAACCTCTTCAGTATGGGATTACACATGGGTATGTAAATGCAATGGTTGTAACTATGCAAATTCAACTTTATGCAATGTTGCGTAACATAATGCGTCATCCTGCAATTAAATATGTGTCAAATCTCAGGCTTGCAACAAGGTATTGCGCTACACAGTCATCACGTACAAAGGATTACGCGCTAACAATATTTCCACAACACCAATATAATATCTGGAAAAAATACATTTAACTTTATTTTGTGTTTTCTTGTGTGACATTTTTATTTAACAGCAATTTTATTTTTTCTTACTTTTATCTCCTCTGTGATGAGTTTATTCACGAAGGTGCAATACTGCCACCTACAGTTTTGGAGTGTCGCCTGGATCAATGCACATTTTGCATGTCTCCTTAATCAAACACACCTGATTCACCTCATCAGATCATTTGTAGAGATTAAAAGCAAAGCTGTTTTATTGTTTTGTTTTGTTTTTGAACAGATGCCAAAAGCCAGGATTCCATATATGCACAAAATTGGAATATTGCAAAAAACATTTGCAAATAACAGATTTCCATTCTACAGTCAATAAAAATGCAAGCTTCGACGTAACAAGACAAGCTGGCAGGGGTTTTCAAAAATGTTCAGTTTCAGTGACTTAAAATATGCAGTCAGAGTTTTTTAGTTATTAGGTAGAGTTTTGGGAGGCAATAATACAGGAATACTTTTTACTACAGACTGTGTTCGAAGCATTTAAGAATAACTATACTGTAACAAGATGCTGTGCAACAAGATTGGTCAGTTGCTTAGTCAGGTTATGCTGTTCCTAAGTGCAAAGTCACATTACTTTATTTAATGCGCAAGGAGGATTTTATTTAAATTTTTTTGCAAAATACGTTTCCATCTGCCATTATTCACATTAATACTTACAAAAGTAAACAAACAGCTCAAGCAATGGTTAAATATTTTTGTGACATTTGGTGCTTCCTTCACTCGTTTCTGATGTGAAACTTCAAAATGCGCATTAAAAAACAGGGTGATGGAGACTTTGCTGAATAAACTGCTTTTGTGGGAGAACAGTATATCGTTTAATAAATCAACAGCCACATGCCAACTACAACATGTTTGCCATCAAACATTAATTTTGGATCTATCTATTTTCAAACATTAGAGAAAATGCCAGTTAAAAAGTATGTTCTATATAGAATGCATGTGTGTAGTATAAATTTAATCTCAACGCACTACATTCACTATGTTTTTGCCTTTACTGGAATTTTTCTCCCAGGGTTCATGGGATAGTACAGCATCCACTGAGTTTGCACGTTTTATGAGCATTCAGATATATTACTCTTTCCAGATAAAATTTTGTCTGCTACATGGCCTGGAAGTATGCCATTTCTGGTGCAGCCAATGTGTGACATTATAAGTATTATATCATTATTTCATTATATGTTATTACACCCATATCTGGAAGAGAATTTTGCTGAACCTAAGGATACTTGCACAATAACGCATATGGCCCTCTCGAGCACTGAGGTCTGTTACAGAACACCAAAATTTTGTGGCCAGCCAAACGGGTGCTATTGAATTTTAGCACTTTTTCCCCTTTAAATAATTATATGGAGACAACCTAGTGCCAAAATGCACAGATGCTTTACATTATAGTCTTAAAAAGCTTCATGAAGAGAACTTGTCTTTGATGCATATTTTAAATTCAGTTGACTAAGCACGCAATACCCTTTAAATGGTTTACTTATGTGCAAGCTTGGTTGATGGAAAAGTTCGATGCGCCTAAATTCCAGTATACCAGCTGTCCTCTTCCAGTGCAAAAATACAAAGCATTAGTCTTCAGTTTGTGAATTTTAATTAACCAATGCACACATGCAAGGATGCGGTCTCGTTTGGATAAGACCAACCATTTAGTGCCAGCTGAAGGTATTTTGGTGCTGATACTGAATCTCAATGAAACCCTTTGCCATCCAGACTGGCTACCTAAGTGGTGCACTGCAATGCATTCGGATCACCTTCTGCCCCTGGGTGGAATGAAATGCAGCTCCCAGTGGACTAGGACAGAGTCTGTGCTGAATAATGCGAGCTCCCTCCCATGCGTTTCTCTTTGTCTTCTCAAGGGAGAGATGTCTCGTTTGTGCTGTCTGTCTCACTCGTCCCTTCTGTCTCATCTGCTCTGCCACTGTTAACCATTTCTGGAGAAAAGCAAACAGAATGAGAAAGTAAATATTGTCCATGTGGTCGTGAAGACCATTTATAAATGTCTTCTCCTGCCCTCTCGTGTCGGGTGGAGAATTCCAGAAATATGTTGCGTCAGACACTGGTAGAAATTCTTCCATGTGTCGTTGCATATGCTGTCCTCAGCATAAGCTTACGTGTCACCCTGATGATGTGTCTGTAAAGGCAGATGAGGTTTAAAGAGCTAGCTCACCCTTTTTAATTTTTTTTTTTTTTTACATAGTTTACAGTGGGTATGGAAATTATTCAGGCCCCCTTAATTTTTTTACTTTTTGTTATATTGCAACCATTTGCTAAAATCATTTAAGTTCATTTTTTCCCTTATTAATGTACACACAGCACTCCATATTGACAGAAAAACAGACATTTTCACAGATTTATTAAAAAAGAAAAACTGAAATATCACATGGTCTTAAGTATTCAGACCCTTTGCTCAGTATTTAGTGGAAGCACCCTTTTGATCTAATAGAGCCAGTTTTTTTGGGAAAGATGCAACAAGTTGTTCACACCTGGATTTGGGGATCCTCTGCCATTCCTCTGCCAGATCCTCTCTGAAAACTTTCTGTACTCACTTTATATTTGATGTCAAATGGCAACTTTTTTATTTTGGTTTATGTGGGTGGTCTGGTTTAGTGGTAAAAGAGAAATATCCGGTAAATGAAAAGTCAATTGTTGGTTGAGCTTTTATGTCTGTGGTGTGGTTTAGTGGTAAAATCTAGGCTGGTAACCCAACGGAATTGACATATGAGCTACTGTACCATCAGCATAACTTTCAAGGTGCTTACTCATGTTGTACTAGTGGAATAGTAAAAAGCTCTGAACAGGAAAATGTCAGCAAAATGAAGAATACCTGATTGTTATGTGTAATATATGATGATTAATATAAATCATGCATGAATAGAAATGTACAATTTACATCTTGTTATATTTTTCTAATTTATTTACCACCATATATCATTTAAACATTTGGGGGGTCAATGTTTTGTGTGTGCATTTAGCAATGATAATAATTTTAACAATTATACATTTCTTAAGCATGAGAATGGCACTGAAGACTTGAGGAACACACACACACATATATATATATATATATAAAATAATTTACTGTTTTTACTGTATTTTTGATCAAATAATTGTTGATTTGGTTAGCAGAAGAGACTTTAAAAAACATTACAAACTCTTTCTTACAACAAATATTTGAAATTTGGTTCATTACAAAATAAAACATACAATTAGACACAAAGTTACTAATTTAAACTTACATTAGTGACTCCGTATTCATAGCACAAATTGTTGTTTTATTTGTCTGCGTTAAAGGCTTCATGAACTGCTTTTTTGTTATATTGGGTTTTACATTAAAAAAACAACAATTTAAAAGTAATGTTATTTTTTGTCCTGTTTTCTCCACTCTTTCCTAACTTTGCTATCAGAAGTAAGGCAATGCAAAGACATTGTTTTTTTCACAACTTGGCAATGCACAGCATCTTCTTGTATTTCTTTATCATTTGGTTTCTGCATAAACCTTTATTTGTCTCTCTCTTTATTTACACTGCTTGTGTGAATCAGTGGGCGGGGCTAAACAGGCAGCTGTGTAAAAGCAGGTGTTGATCCTCTTCTGCGGAGGCGGTCATTATCCACATAATTACATCACAGAGTGGTACGTTTCACAAGCTGTCAATTTTTTAAAGAGTTATATAAATCCAAAGTATCCTTACAGTAATGTTTATAGAACATTCTTATAACTTTAGTAATATTTGTCATACGTTCTCACAACATTAAGAAACAACATTCTTGATGATATTTTTACTTGAAAATACTGGAAAACGTTCAGAGATCAACATTTGAAATATCCTTCTGATGTCATTTGTACTTGATGAATGTATTTATAATGTTGAGAGAAAATGGTTTAACATTCAAAAAACATATTTTGTGTGAAAATAAAAAAACAAATAACAAGAAACTGGGACATTTCAGCATTTTTAGAAACATATCAAAACCATTTTTTTATTACCTAAATTTGTTTCCTGACTTTGTCTAAAATGTCTCTATAGCATACATCTAATTTAATCAAAAGTGGTGCTGAAAACCACTCAACAAAGTTTAAACTCTTAAAAGTCTGAAAACTGTTATTGTCCCCAAGTGACTAAGCTGTGATATTTCTCTTTAGGCCTAATAGCATTGTAATTAGTTTAAATGATGGGCTGTACATCTGGGTCATGCTGTTAAAAACATCCTCAGTCACCTCATGATAGATTCCTTGATTGCTTTACCAAATGTACAGCTTCATTCGTTCATTGCTAATTTTGCAGCCGATCTATTTTCTTCATTTCCTGTCTTTTTTACCTTCCTGTCTCCGGTGTCATCTGCAGTGTGTATAGTCTTTCCTCTGAGTGTTAATACATTTTCTTTTCGGGGGGTCATGGGACATGCCATCTTTCATTTCCTTCCTCATTGTATCATGTGCATTGTCTCTCTCCCTCCATGTAACTTTATATTTTAGTTCTACATGTTTGTGTTAGATCTCAGTCCCTCTGGACAGGACAGTGGGGCTGGAATATTTTTGAGGTTTTTATGATAATTCACAGATTCCAGCTTCCTGGTAGGGTGAACTTCCTATGTCTGTTTTTAAAAGTGAGGATCATGCCAGCTTTGTTGGATATTTCGGTCATCTGATCTTATGTCAGAAGATGTTGTTGGCACTGCTCCCTCTAAGCGTACTTGTGATGTTGCCGAGATCCAAAATAACACAAATTCCACATAGAGGGCAGACACATGGGCTACAGATCCTTGAACCAAAGCTAAATCAATAAGTGTGGATGGAAACAGAAATCTGTGTGAAGGTGCATACATATATATATATATTAACATTTTTCTCTTTCTACATAATATCATCAATAGAAATCTTTAGTAAAATACACTTTTTGCATAATGTTACATATTATTAAAATGCAATATTGAATAAAAATGTCAAACAAAATCAAACAAAAAAATAAACTAGAATTTATTTATATGCTTTTATTTAAGGACGCATTAAATGAATAACAGATGACAGTAAAGCATTTCACATAAAAAAATCACATAAATTTAACTATTATATTTCTGTAACTAATAAATGCAATAAATTAGCTATTTCAAATAAATGTTGAAAAAAATCCTGAAAAAAATGTAAAGTTAAAAAAATAAAAATATTTAACAGTGTTTTTAAAAGCATTAATTAGATAAAAACATTTTCATATTTGTTTGTTTATTTATCCTTCCAAATCAGCGTATTATAATAATTTCTGAAATTTCATGTGAAAAAGAAAAATCAGCTTTGCCATCACAGGAATATATTACATTTTAAAATATATTAATATAGAAAACATTTATTAATAATAAATGCTTTTTAGTGAAACACTGTATGGGTCTGAAGTCTAAAAAAAAAAAAGAAAAAGAATGAGAAGATCAAGATCAAACGTTTGAAAAAGAATCAAGATGAAAAGAAAAGAGGATGTGATTCAGACAGCACAGAGAAGTATACCACAAAAGACATACGGCAGAGAAAAAAACCAGAAGAAACAAGTTGGGAAAAACCTGCCAAATAAGGGAAGAGAGGGGAGAAAGAGTGACAGGAGCGACAGCACGCGTGTGTCTGCAGGTGCTTCCTCTCCGTCAACACTTACAGCAAAATAATACTTGAGGCTGACCATCTGTGTCTGCTCGCTCTTCCTCTGCCTCCATAACGTGGAGTGGCGGCTATTTATTCAAGCTCCATTGACGGATTTGCTGGCTAAGTAAACACCTCTGTTAACTGATCCTGCTCGGGCTTCCAGTCTGCGATGAGTACAAAGTGTTCCATCTTTAAATTGTTAACGGCTAACCACACCTGTCCATGCTCTACCACCACAGAGTAATGTTTTGAGTGACAGAACATTCAGCGCGTATTACATTTCTGTGTTGTAATTTATCTGAACTGTGTGGAAGTGTTGTCAGTTTGTTCAAAAGGACACTCCACTACAACAAACCCCTGTACTCGTCTCCACAGGTGATGACCTTTCCGTGTCAGTACTAACGGAAAACATGAGTCGACATGCACACAGCAACACCTCCCAAAAGTTTCGCGCCTAAACGAATTTCTGCATTTGTTTTGAATGAATGTATTTATAGTCACACACTTAAAGGGACAGTTCAACCAAAAAAAATAATAATAAAGGTTTGGATTAAATAACAAAAAATTTGAAAGTTGTCATTACTTAATCCAAACCTGTATTATCTTTTTTCTTCTGCTAAACACAACATATATTTTGAAGAATATGTGTGACCAAACAGTTGATGGTGTCCTTTGACTTCTATATAACCTATGGCTTCTAAGTGTTTTTCAATATTATGGAAGTGAATGGCTACCATCGATTTTTGGCTGCCAGCTTTCTTTAAAGTATTTTCTTTTGTGCTTTAGAACAACATGAGGATGTGTAAATGATGACAGAACTAAGATTCAAAACAAAATACACACATATAATATATTTGTAAGTAAATTCTATATTATACAATTTCTTATTTTTCTGCATTCCCCCCCTCATGTGTTTATACTTCTTATATTTAATATAAGAAGTGCTTTGACCATGAGCTATATTGGCATTTTAATTTATTAATCGAGTTAATTTAAAATACATAATACTAAATAACAGAATGGGAAAAAATAAAATAAATATTTTTAATTTAATTATTTGCATTAAATTAATTTGTATTAAATAATTGTAGTTTAAAATGGCAATTTATAATAAAATAAATAATAAATATATTAAACATCTTAAATAAATTGGTAAATTAGCTCCACTTTTCCAT
Source organism: Enteromius fasciolatus (assembly GCA_032361145.1). Lineage (NCBI taxonomy): Eukaryota > Metazoa > Chordata > Actinopteri > Cypriniformes > Cyprinidae > Enteromius > Enteromius fasciolatus. The sequence continues at coordinate 16,044,786 of JAUMHR010000072.1, read as the reverse complement.
GTTAGTTTATATAGAAATTATTAGTTTGCAAAATTGTTCTTATATTGTTTTTCATTTTATTATTTATACTGGACATAGTTAACATTTTAGAGCTCAGTTGTTACACATAACAACATTTTTTAGGCATTTCATATTTCACACTGACCAATGAGGTTTGTATCAGTGCAAGTATAACAAGACAAAGTGTATTAAATTAACTCATGTAGAAAACATTTTTTATTATATTATATAGAAACATCAGGCTGGTTGGCTTGAATTTTCTATAGGACAGTTCAGAGCAACTTGTACTACAGACACCCTCACTACGAAACCCTCATGCTGCAGCCCCTTCACCTCACTATATATACCTTCATCTGCTGCACATGCATTAATTAACACACATACGCTTCCAGACGTCTCAGTCAGAGTGAGTTGTTGTGGTGACAGGACCTTGACTCTTTCCTGTACAGGCCTGGTTATGGCCCAGGGGACAAAGCGCAATCACAATCAGGAAAAAATGGATCTGTCCTTCCTCCAGTGGCACTCATGGGACTGTCATCCACTCTGTAGGCTTTAATCTCTCATCTGGAGGCAATTTGCTCCCATTTACATAGCCACAACAGGACTTACTGTAATAAGGAGCACAATTATCCATGGTTGACCAATTTCAAGGGAGTTTATGTGGAGATGTTTTGACCAAGGAAATATTGTTTGTGTTGTCCTCCAGGATTTTACTCACTGGAATCTGAATAATAATAATCTAAGCACTTGATAAAAATGTTCATTGTGATATACAGTGCCTTGCGAAAGTTTTCATACCCCTCCATTTTGTTATGTTGCTGCCTTATGTTAAACTGCTGTAAATTTACTTTTTACAACCTTACAGCCAAAAATAGGGTTTTTAACATCAAATAAAAAACTAAAATGATTTACTTGCATAAGTACTCATACCCTTAACTAAATATAAAATAAAAAACAAGAAAATAAATTATTCTAAAGCTTATTGTTTTGTACAGTTTGATACAAAAGCTCGATAGCAATTGAATGTGAAATGTTTCTGTTGGAGAAAAAAATGTTTGATGGCTGTTTGGAGTAATGCGAGGCTGCGATTTAACAGATTTGCACTGGCTCAGTAAAGAAGCGCTATTAGACATGCTGTGTTTTCATTGGGCAGCCTAGTTATTTTTGAAATTAGCAGAAATTCTTCTGGAGAATGCTTTTTTATTGTTTATTTATTTGAATGTGCCTTTTATTGTGTGCTCACAGAAGTATGAATTAATGTAACCTCAAGCAACAGCTTGCATGAAACCATGATCACAGGATTCTGTTCTCATTATTAAATATAAAGGAGCTCGTGGTTATTACGCATCATTGAAAAATTCCAGTGATCCACCCTGTCTCATTTAGTTTTGCCAATAAAGGCGTGCAGTCTGGCACCAGTTTTATAGATTTTTTTGTTCTAATTTGTGATGTTGAAGTAAAAGTTCCCATAGACTTTATGTCTGCTTGAAGTCTCTTTTTCAGTTTACTCAAACTCTTCCTGTTGAAGCAGGCCAGCCCTCTCCCACACTGCTGGATCAATTGGAAAAGACAGGATGGAAGGATACTCTTTCTGCATGACTTCAGGTCACTGTGTATTATTATTTAAGAGACAGGTCTTTCTCATAGACGTGCTGACCTTAGCGTTATCTCTCTGAGTTACAGCTGGGAGTGGTTATAAAGTTATGAATAAGTTATAAATTGAACTGATTGCTTATATGTGGTTGTCACTGCTTTTTAAAAATAAAAATAGTAATTATTTTTTCAGTTTATTATTTATTACTATTATTCAGGAAAAAAGGGGAAAATAATACTAATTTCTTAGAGTGTTTGACATGGTTTTCAGTGTCAGTAACTGAGCACATCAAAACCACTAGTAGTTCAATATAATCCTCCATCACTGGAGCCAGCACATTTTCCCAAACAATCTCTCATATTTTCCTATTTGCATGTGTAATGCAGTATCTATCATAATCCACATTTTTAAGAGGAGCCAAATGTCTGCAGAAATGTTTGGTTACCATTTTGTTTGCTTTCCTATTTTGCTTGAAACTTCCTGCCTTGCATCCTCCGGACTGCACGACTGGAGGTTATTAAACCTGATGTTTTGGGTTGTAGGAGACCCTAAAGTTCAGTATGCACTCAAAGCTCTAGATAGATAGATAGAGAGAGAGAGAGAGAGAGAGAGAGACAGACAGACAGACAGACAGGCAGACAGAGGAATAGATAGATGGCTAGATAGACATTTTCAAAAAACAGGGATCAGACTCTTAGAAGAATAACAAAAATTAAACTCAACACCAAGAAAAAGAAAAGATTAGTTCCTCCTTCATCACAGCTCAAACAATGTTGTTAAAACACCACTGAGACTGAAATGTTTCTAAATCTTTCATTGCCTTATAATAATTAAATTCAACAACAATTCTAGGCTTTAAAACTAAGTTAAGTTTTTGCAAATAAACTAATTTCGAGTAGGAGCGTGGTCGATTAATCACAGCTGGCACCGCATCACCTAATCAATCTCCTCATTACACCTGCCCAATCAAATCCC
>JAUMHR010000072.1:16021450-16032769 GCA_032361145.1 Enteromius fasciolatus | reverse complement strand
CGCATTCATCTTTCCCTCGATTGCAACCAGTCGTCCTGTCCCTGCAGCTGAAAAACACCCCACAGCATGATGCTGCCTCCACCACGCTTCACTGTTGGGACTGTATTGGACAGTTGATGAGCAGTGACTGGTTTTCTCCACACATATCGCTTAGAATTAAGGCCAAAATGTTCTATCTTGGTCTCATCAGACCAGAGAATCTTATTTCTCACCATCTTGTCCTTCAGGTGTTTTTTAGCAAACTCCATGCAGGCTTTCATGTGTCTTGCACTGAGAAGAGACTTCCGTCAGGCCACTCACCCTGACTGGCCCTGACTTCTTTACCTCTCTCACCAAGGCTCTTCTCCCTGGCCTAGCTCAGTTTGGCCAGACAGCCAGCTCTAGGAAGGGTTCTGGTCATATTTCAGTTTTTATTTTTTAATAAATCTGCAAAAATGTCAACAATTCTGTGTTTCTCTGTCAATATGGGGTGCTGTGTGTACATGAATGAGGAAAAAACTTACTTAAATGATTTTAGCAAATGACTGAAAAATAACAAAGAGTGAAATATTTAAGGGGTCTGAATACTTTATGTACTCACTGTATATAGGAGACTTGGTTTTGTCTGTTTCAGGGACATGGTTGCAAAATATATTAACATTATGACTTTTTCAGTTATTAAAGATTAAGCCAGCAGAGCAGGGCCAGGAGTATGTGGAGATGACCTTTGTGGAGCACAGAGCCTGTGAATGTAGGTAAGGAAAAGATCAATTTTGTTCATGCAACTACATGTTTTGCATTGTAACTCGGCTTTGTATTGATTTTATTGTAATAATCCTTCTGCTGTTCTCTCTGCTTTCCTTACATTGTCACACCAAGACTAAGAAAACCTACAAAGAAACAAGACAGGTAACAACAAGTTACTACCGTGACTCAGTTACACTTTAGCAGACAGACTAATTAAAATAACATGATTCATTTTGTCGTAGATTGAAACCCAGAAACAGAGGGAGAAAAAGGAAGGAGAAAAAAAGAGTGAAAGATTGTGACACGTAAGTTAAATATTGATGCTTTTGCATTAGCATGTTGCTAAGCTAACAATTCAATACTCTAATAAGCATAGACAAGCACAAAATACACTCAGAAACTGTTTTTAAGATGGCTTAAATAAACTAATTTTATTTAGTGTGGCATTTTTGGTCACACTTTATTTTAAGGTCTCGTTCTCGCTCTTAATAAACTATTAACAATGACTTTTGACATTTTAATAACAGCAGGTGTTTTATGTACTTAAAGGGCACAGAGTACAAAGAGTGCATTGTTCTCTGAGCATAAGCGGCACACTTGTATTAATGTGTGCTCTCTTACAGGTGTCAGCCTCCCCGCAGGTAAACGCTGTCTCGCCGTGATGCCAGCAAATCGCGCGCATCCGCCCCCTTCTGTGCGACCCTCACTGTCACCATCGTTCACTTATGGATACTGCCACTGCTCTGCACCCCACCATCCCAGATGCAGAGTTGTTATGGTGACGGGCTTCTGTCAGCACGAGGGTGGGGGGCTTCCAGTCATCTATACAGGAACCTCCTGTTGTGTAGCTCTCTACAGAAGAAAAACAACTGAAGACCAAACCTAAAATCTGAGACGGAATAAAACCCTAGGGACTTGTATTACTATAATATTATTATTTTATTGTTTAATAATAGTTGTAGTGAAAGTAATAAAGTAGTGGTAGTACTGGTTTAGCTGCTAGGTCTTCCCTATTTATTTATTAAAATCCACTGAAGTAAAAGTACTGGTGCATTCCATAATCGATAGGCCTATTAACAAAGTAAGTGTTTGTTCATAAATCTAGAAGGAAGCGCAGAACAAAAAACCAAATGTCATCTCTTTAGATTCTGTATTACTGCTATGCTAAGACTATATTACAATTTACTAAAGTGAAAACCATGTTAGAAGGTGTTTAAATACATATTACTTTCTGTTGACGTTCTACAGCTTCTCTGTGGGTTTAGCCCTCGAATTGAGCATTAAAATCACATACTGACCTCTAGTGGCGATAATAAAACAATTACGTTCACAAAGCGATTTTCAAATAATATTGATCTGTAAGCCATCCCATTATGATAAAGTGTGCACTGTGTAAGGACAAAGACTTTGCTCTGAAAGGGCCAGTCAACAGGAACCGAGACAGACGTTCATCATGATATGAGTGAATGTTGATGCTTTGTGTTATTGTTTTGTCAGTAAAAATGACTGAATTTCCCACACTTTGGACTTTTAAAGTGCCGGAATTAAACCAAAGAAGCATTAGCTATGCTGCTGGCCCTGAATATAAATACATTAGTTTTCACCAAAGGGCAATTTAATTCCCAATGTATAAAATGTTGTATGTTTTTTTCAAAATATTGTTAATATGTATTAATATTATACAACTTTAAGAGTGCCTTTTTAATAGAGTGACTATTGTTTGTTATTTCTGATTATTATTAAAAAATATTTTGTGAAACATTTGGCCTGTGTGCGTGGGTGTTATTTTGATCAAAGAATGGAACGGGTTATTGTTTATGATCACTTTATTTACTGCATCCTTTGCTGGTTTATGCTGTTGACAAAGGACCATCTTGAAGCAGCATCAAAACATACCTAACAGGGCAGTGTTCACATTGCTTTATATGATTTCCATACTAATGCAATATATAGTTTGGCAATTAATAACATATGTTTTTGTTGCATGACTCTTGTTAGGGTTAGAGTTAGTGAAGATATTTACTAGGCTATATTTTTGGGGGCATGTTGGGAGGGCAATTCTGTGGTTGTTGCACTTAATCTGTGTACTTTAGGGCTTTAAATGTGTTTAATATTTCCATTGACTTTGAAAGCTTAAGGATTAGTTTCTAAGTGAATTCAGGGTGATCTGGACACGTGATCGCCATTCAGAAAGACGGAACGCCTAATATTTCTTTATAAAGCAGTTTTAAAGTTTACAGCACTTGTGGACATGCCAAATAAATAAATATAAAAGCAAACTTTTTGCGTGTTATTGACGTCTGAGTTGCGTGGAAAACAACAACAGTTTTGTTTGCTACGTGGTTTTCATTCTGTAAACTACATTTTTTATACATTAAAAACTATGGGATGGATTGAATGACGCTGCAGCGCGTGCAACATTCCCTCTCTACGCTGCAGTGCAGATTTCACGCCACACTTCAGAGTCACGTTTACAGTCGCAAGGGTTCATCTCTGCACCAATCAGAAGGCGCTATGCAAATATAAGGCGGATTTTGCATCGCTAAGCAAGTGACGATTCGGTGGTTTCCCTGGTAACAGCCTTTTAAGCCAGCCGAGAAGGCGGAGCTGTTTGTAAACTCACGTTGCTCTGTGGGCAATCCAGTTTCCAAAACAACAGAAATATAAGCTTAGTTTTCTCTCGTCAAGCGTCGTTTCATACACAAGCCTTAACAAGAGAGGGAGTTCGAAGAGAATTGTTGTCGGTAAGTAAGGAAAAGCGTGCATTTCGTGCTGCAGTGTGTGTTTATGGGAGAGTCTCGTGTTTGGCACCGTGTATCAGGTGCTGCATTCATACTGTATTCGTGGACTTGTTTACTTGTTTTCATAGCACTCTCCCAGTCTCTGCTTATGATTTATTCATGGGCTGTTTATTTTCTATGAGAAACTTTGTTTAATAGCATCTGTTAATTCACGAAAAAGTATTTTTTAAACCCCTATAAACCTTATATTTGGTTTCTAAGTGTGTTTGGAGCTGCATTTCATTGGCTTGAGTCATACACGTGCTCATGTTACGCTAGATCATCTTTCAGGGTTTTGACTTTCCTTTATTTAATCCATGACTCTGTCCTGCTCTCAGTCATTGCCTGGATCAGAGCTGTTCCGATGGACTGAAATCCAACAAATCAGACCACCATAGCAAATCCAACATGGGCAACAAACGGAAAGCCTCCAGTGAGATCGACAGAGATTCAGGTTTGTCCTATATAGATTTTCCAGCTTTGTGTTCTGTTGTGTGTCATTAATTTCTCAGCTCACAAGAGAAAGTGGATTTCACATCCCTTGTTTTTCTGTGTAAGTAATATGGTTTTAAGCAACCGTACTTGTTTTTCTCAAATGCCATGGTATGATTATTACTAATCCACCGTTATATTTATACAACATTGTCTATAATTATGTTGTTATAGGTGTATAACTGCACATAATTACTGGGCTTTCCTTTTACAATATTACAATACTTTCTCACTAGATGCCAGCTCAGGATATTTTAGTGCTTTGGACCAGACAGACTTTGAAGACATCGGACCAACCAGTTCTGCAGCACAAAGCATGCCGCCAGCTCCTCAGGTGCCTTTCGTTCCTGGCTCACATCCAGGCGTCTCTCCCATGATCGTAATGAACAACCTTGCTCTTAAGCAGGTATGACACATTTCTGTCTGCGTATGTTGCTTTTCTGGAAAAGCTTTAGCTCATGACACATATCTGTTTGTTGCTGTTATGTTATTGTTTTGGTATGAAAGCTATATTTAGTAAATTTGTGACCGCTCATTACAGATATTTGCCTTTCGATTCTTGGATTAAATACTTTGCTGCTCAGTGTTTTCGTCTCAAAATATTAGCCTTACAATAAGCTGAATAGGACGTTTGTAAATGGTTTAAACTGACCAACGTGTTATGTACTTTAAATGATTCAAAATTCTCATATTATATGTATTAAAACACTTGTTTATCAAAACCAGTGATTTATTCATAGCGAAAAGACATTTGAATTACTGATTAAAGCAAGTTTTCCCCTTTCAGTTGGGATATTAATATACGGTTAGATATATCACATGTTTTTTTTCACCAAACCTAATGAAATTTATTGGTGTGGATAATTAAATATTTTTATAATACGCAATAGGAGACAGGATTTGCCTACGGTCTTTTTACCTCTGGTGTGTACAGCTGTTTTCCGCTTGTGCATTTAATGTCTCCTGATGCTGCTTATCAGAGCTAGGAAGCAAAGACATGCTGCATAACGGAATGAGCTGATAACTATAACTATTGTTTTATAAATATTGCAGCTGGGTCAATTACGTAAGGATGTTTGCAATTCCAAAGAGAAGTAAAAATGTAGTCGTACAGTATATAAAATCTACTGTTGTAGAAGTTTATGTAACATTTTATATATATATATATATATATATTTATTTTACCTGGAGTTTATATGAGAGCTTATGTGTATTTATATATACATAATAAAGATGCACAACACACATATTCTGTAAACAAAAATGTTATTTTGGGTGTAGCTAATATATTGCGATTTAATCTTTTGACAGGACTAATATATATTTATACACACACACCAAACATACACACATGGATATATAATTATTTTGCAAGCAGTCTGATTTAATAATTCATAAATAAATATAATTGTCACAATGTGACATTTTACAACCTGAACTAACTTTGCCAGAAGTCAAACATATATATATTTTAAATTACCCACAAATGATCAAAACAGTTACATCACCCTGACATTTTTGACTTTGTGTGTTCACCTAAAATAATCAATTTTGATAAATACATTTTATTTCAGAAATTACAAACATGTCGCTCATAGAAAAAGTGTATCATTTTATGAGTAGCATTAACTGAAAAACATGTGACTCACTGACCCCTCCTGCTATTGTGATTGAGAACTCAAAAGCATGTGTCTGTTTTAACAAAATTATTCATTGATAATTCTTGTTTCAGCCCAACTCCATGGCCCCGGCATTAAAACCCTGGAGCTTAAACGCTTCACTAGATGTGGTTCCTCAGTCCCAGCTGCTTTTCCTACAGCCAGTCACTCCGGCTGGTGACTGTACCAACCAAAGCAAGAAACATTCCAGAAAGCATGTCGCAGTGCAAAACATTTTTCCAAAACTTTCCCCACAAGGGTCTACAGTCGACGAGGGTCCTAGTGCTATCAACAAGAGGTCAAACCACAGTCATGCTGGAAGACATCAACGACGGCGTTACGATGAAAAAGCTTTCCACACTCCCTCTTTGAAGCAGGATGCGTCCGAGACATTCACAGATTATGATGAAGACCCTGACATTGCTTCTATGGGAGAAACCGATCACGCTTTTGAAGACGTGGCTGTTGAAAGCTCCTCATCCAGGCTTTCTGACCTTCAGGAGCCCCACACCACCACTTCACCATTCTCACTTTGCACCGACTCCTTCCTCACCTCATTCCCTCAAAAGAGTCCCAAAGCTTCAGTCACACAGAGCAGTGACGTGGAGAATTTCCCAGAAGCCCTCTCCCCAAGCTCCAGCAAACACAAACGCTTCTGCAACACCTATAACATTTTGAATCGGTCAGGGCTACTGGGCATCACACTGCGCACAAAGGAACTTATTCGACAAAATAAACGTTCCCAGGCCCAGCTTCAGAATCTACAGGCTCAGACCGACCTCTTCTTGGAGGCCATATGTAGCGGAGATCCCAAAGTCTGGACAAGATTGCAGCTTATCCTCCAGAACTCTGGAAACAGCGAGCAGACCCCAGTGGACTCACCGGTGGACTCTGTAAAGGGTGCAAAGCATGATATCACAGATGTGGGTTGTATGGTGTAGCAGCTGGTTTGGGTTTAGTATTTAAGCAGTCATATTTTCTAACTTTTCTAATCAGTCGCTTGGCACATTCGTCATCTTGTCGTTATGTCAATTGGAAACCTCAAAGATTTGAGAGATATAGTTATCACTCCAAGCATTATCTATCCAAAATAAGTCATCTTTATCCTTGTGTCAAGACAGTGTTTAGGTCACAGTTGCACCTTTTTCTGAATAAAGTGATGCAGTGGTTCAGAATTTATGAGCACACTCAATTTGAAAAGAACATCTAGTTCTAGTATTTCAATATAATTCATTACTATTTGAAAAGGAGGCCTTGAAAAAATCAGAACTGGAATGCAACAATAGCTTCTGTAAAAAAAAAAAAGCTTTTCTAATAACTGTATCTAATAAATGCCTTTAGCAAATTATAAAGATAAGAATACTTAAGTGAACAATAATGCTTTTTTTATTCAGAGGAAAATGTGAAATTGAGAATATATTTAGAAAATTTGTAGAAATGTGTTCGTAATAATATTGTTTGTATGTGTACGTGTTGCATCTCTATGTAAATGTTCTTGTTATCTATGGGAAAGACCAATGGACGTTAAGAAGACTAATAACCATTTGTGCTGGTCAGAATGTATTTGAAGTAGCACTTCAAATGTGGTTGTTATTTATAATGCCTTGTCGTATTATTAAGTGAGTTGTTTACATTCTTATTGGAGGTTGTGATTGTCTTTTAAGTTTGGATGTGAATGAGCAAATTGGCAAATTTGTATTTTCTGTAGCAATCTGTTATACTGCATGCATACAGACTGTTTATTGTGTTTGGGAAAGCAGGTACTAATAAGCTTTGATGACAGGTCAGGGGCCTGTTCCATAAAACAAGTTTACCAAATAAGCCAGGCAGATAGTCTGACTTATTTTAATACAAATTAAATGGCAATAAGTTAGGCTAACTGAATTAAACCGGGCTTATTTGTTAACTTGTTTTATGGAACAGGCCCCAGGTTTAGTAGAGTAATGAATGCACTGTGCGAGAGCATGTACACTGCGCAAGTGTACTTTGCTGTACAAATGTACTTTTTTCTAGATTGCATTTGTATTTGCTTTCCAAAATATAAACACATTGTGTTGATTTATCAGATCCCGATACTAAATGACACATTTTTGCAGTAGAAATCTATGCAATAGTCTCGTTTAGTTTTAGCATCGTACTGAAGTGCAGTTTTGTATTCTGTAGGTGTCATTTAACTTTTTATGTGCCTTCAAAAATAAAGGCGTTTTAAATATATTTCAAGATTATTTTAAGTTTGAACAATTTGTTCACTAATCATGGTTTGACATGTTTTGATATTGAAACTGAAAGAAAAAAAACTTAAAGTTGTGTTTTGGTTAAAGTCATTTTATGAAAAGATATTTGGTGTTAACCTAATTGGGTTAGAAATAAATCAATCACAGAAAAATATTCACCAAACAGAAAATGCTCATCAGCATTGCATGCCATATTTTTCATGCATCAAATACGGAAACGTAATATTAGTTAACAACGGTATAACACTAAAAAGGTAGTAGAAATTGATTATGTGAATATATAATCTCAGCTGTGATGGGATAATAAACTCCAGCTCAACAACTAACCTGAATCTAAAACAACTTAGAAATCTGATCCAGTTGAGACTGACGTTAAGGATATTTTGATAAGATATGATGCTCAGTTCAACTGCAGCCAAAGGATGTTGTGGGCCATGTTTCAAAACATCAAACAGGGCTGAGAGCAGAGCTTTTGTAAGCGTGCACTTATAATAACTGAAAGGCTGACATGAAACATAACAGTGGATTGCTGTTTTATAAGAGGGTTTCAGTTACAGAACATTGACCCTCCATTATTACTAATTACTTTGTCCATGTGGGACAGATCGCTAAGGGAAAAAATAGCACAAATTTACTGCTTGGTTTGATTGTGCAGTAAATCAAAATTATTTGACATTTAAAAAGAAAAAACTAAAAAGGAATTTTTATATAGCACTAAACTTAGTGTTTTATGCAGGCATTGATGACAAAACCACACTATACTTGCCATTTACTGTAAGTAAATTATTTTAAATTGCTTATACTACTAAAGAAAATTACTAAGAAATTTTAATTGTTTATAATATTTAAACAACTTTTTAAACGGTCAATAACTTTTTAAAGATATGAAACATCACACGTTTTTAGAAAAATTACGTTGATATAAAGTACATGTGTGCTTTTCAGAAATAAACTAAAAAATTGAATTCTGGTCCAGATGAAATAAACTGAAATGAATTAGAATTGAGGTAGCAAACAAGATGAATGCAAATATTAGAAATCTCATGAACTCTCATGAAGGTCTCTTATGCTCTATAAGGCTGCGACAAATACTGTAAAAACAATAATTTTTTTAAAAATAACTTTTTAAATTATCATTGTTGAAAATAGTTTTATGTTTAATATTTTTGTGTAAACCATAAGGATGATGAATATACGGTAGTTCAAATGAACAGCAATTATTCAAAGCAGAAGTCTTGTGTTGCATTCTAAATGTCAATTAATGTATATATAATTAATACACATTTATTTATTTTTTTTTTGTTTTAGTATGTATTATAGCATTATGTGCCTATGTGGTTTTTCTTTTAATTTTATTGTGATTGTGGCCAGTTCAATTCCATTTCAACTAAGTGTCACCCACATTTTAGCAGGCCACTTGTGTAATAGTGTGCTGATTACCTAGTGTGTATTGTTTTGTATATACCCATCTTTGCTTTTATCCTGGCCTCCTTCTCTGATGTTACCTCTGCTAATCACTGCTGCCCTGAACTAGGGCTCAAATTGAGTTTCGGCACAGTGCTGATAGACATAGATATGGGTGTTTCTACCTCTTTGTGACATAATGCTCTCCTAATTTGCACAGCGATGACAGAAATCCTCTAAAAAAAGGTAGATCAGTTGCATGCACTGAAGCCCTTATCACATTTAATAACTGGTGCACACAGGTCAAATCATGATAAACACACTGATATGGCAAGTTCTTGGATTTTCAGTCATGTTTGTGATCAGGATAGACCTGCCAGTTCCCAGGTATGGTCTCCACAGTCTGAACTGGCAGGAAAAGGCCCAGAGCCCATTGAGAACCGAAAACATCAGTCAGGTTGGCACGCCAGGTCCCCCGACTCTCTGACAGGTGCCCTTTCTGCAGCTCGCACCAGGTCTGTCCTCGGGCAACTAGTAGAAGCTGCTGACAGCAGAAACCGGCGCTAACTAGTCCGATACCCAGCCACACGTACAGCATTATAACCAGAAAGAACTGGAGACCTGAAATCAAACCTGAGGGGAGAAAAGAAAGAATGTTCTTATTCTTAAAGGAACACTGCACTATTTTTGAAAACGTCTCTGGGTTATGTATATAACCCCAGTTCCTTGAAGGAACGAGACACTGCGTCTATAGACGCTTTGGGAAATGCCTCGGCGTTAGCCACGCTCTGAAACTGCTGTGAAATCTGTCCAAATAAGGGCTCCGGCTTCATAGGCAGTGACGTCATGATCTCCGGAGTTTAAAGCCCAGGTGCAGCGCATTACACATTAGCTCAGGAATGAAGCAAGCGCTCGGCAGGGATGCCGTGGGTGTGGCTAGAGACGCAGTGTCTTGTTCCTTCAAGGAACTGGGGTTATATACATAACCCAGAGACGTTCCTTTTCAGGAACTCACACTGCGTCTATAGACGCTTTGGGAACGAGTCACACCAACCCAGTGTGGAGCAGCACAACTAAGGACAACAGAACCTGGAGTAGCCGGAAGATCAAGCCCATAGAACCTCGCAAAGGTCAAGGGAGAGGACCATCCAGCTGCCTTGCAGATATCCGATACCGGGACACCTGCTAAGTAGGCTTTCGTAGCCGCCACACCCCTAGTGGAATGAGCTCTGACTCCCATCGGCGAGGGGAGACCTGCAGAGTCATAAGCCATAAATATAGCGTCCACTATCCACCTGCTTAACATCTGTTTAGATGCAGGTAGACCTTTCCGCGGAGGACCAATACATACAAACAGCTGGTCCGCCCTCCTCCACGTTGCCGACTTACGAATATACATGTCCAGTGCTCACACTGGGCAAATGTAGTGAAGTCCTTCTTGGCCCGTCTCTTGTAAAGGAGGGGGGCAAAAAGCCTGAAGGACTATTGGCTGCAGTGGAGTCGTAGGAACTTTAGGAATATATTCCGCTTGCGGGAAGAGAAAAACTTTCACCAGTCCGGGTGCAAAGTCAATACAGTCAGGCGCTAATGATAATGCCTGCAGATCACCTACTCTCTTGAGTGAGGAAAGTGCCATCAGGATTACTGTCTTGATGGTTAAAAGACGATCCGAGACCTGATGCAGTGGTTCGAATGGCGGTTTAGAAAGGGCTTCTAAAACCACTGTCAGGTCCCATGTTGGTACCCTAGAGCACACCACTGGCCTCAGCCTCAGTGCGCCCCGCAAAAACCGTACCACTAGTGGGTGTCTGCCCACTGAGCGATCATTGATAGGTGTATGAAAGGCCGAGATAGCCGCCACATACACTTTAAGGGTTGAATGAGCTATTCTCGTAGGGAGTCTCATTTGTAAAAATTCCAGAACTGAGCCAATCGGGCAGTTTACTGGATCTTGCCGCCGCTCTGCGCACCAAGAGGTGAAGAGCTTCCACCTCAGTGAATACAACCTTCTAGTTGAAGGGGCTC
>JAUMHR010000072.1:15975403-15988002 GCA_032361145.1 Enteromius fasciolatus | reverse complement strand
TTCTAGGCCTTACGGTTTGGGCTGCACGATCAGTTTTAGGGAAGAATAATAATAATAATAATAATAATAATAAAAATCTTAACAATTACAATAGGGTTTCAGCGCTACGCGCTCGAACCCCTAAATAGCTCAATAACTGATTTGGTGTTCAAGAAACATTTCTTATTATTATCAGTGAAGAAAAAAATTGTTAATTAATATTACTCACTACTTAAATGTATAATGTATAACACTGTAACTAAGATGCCTTAAAATAAAGTGTAATCCATTTTTGGTTCTGTTTGGTGATATTTCTGGGTCGGAAACGACACACTTCACCTTTAAGAGCAAGTTGTGAACCAGCGACTTAGGGAGCTCAGTGGAGATCTGTAGCTTCACAGCAGTCAGTTTTTTAAGTTATCTTGTCGTTGACTCTTCCTTCCGGAGTCATTATGAACACAAGTGTACATGCAGACCTCACTGCCTGTTAGTTTCCAAGACAACCACTCACCTCGTCTCTCCGGCCAAAGAAATGGCTAATTATTACTGCTGGCCAGGGGTCTAGTGAGTGCAAGTGCTTGCTTACACAAATAGTTCCTACTCTACTTATATCAATAGCTTTGACACACATTTAAAGGGACGCAGTGACTTCTGGGTATATTCTGGATTATTCACACACTCTCCATATGAGCATTAGATTAGGTACACCGTGTGCATCATTTACCAAATGTATATCACTTCTTTTTCTTTTTCTTTTTGTCATTAAGGCCACTCTATAAACACAATGTGTATGCTGACATGGTTTGGTGTCTCTGTATTTTAGTTCCTGCTTCTGATCTTCTCCTGTTTGAGGAAGGCAGCGTGGGACTATGGCCGCCTGGCTCTGCTTATGGAAAATGACAGGTATTATCTCAGAACTGTTGACTGTTTGAAGAATGCATTAAGATGTAAATAATTGAAGAACTGTGTGTGGTGCTGGAGTGAACTGAATGCTTAGCAGGTCAGTGTGAGATCCTGGTGCCACCTGCTGGTTATGATGTTACATTATTTGTCTGATTATTTGGTCTGAAACATATATTAATATATATATAATATATACATACTGTTTATAGAAATACAATATAATTATTGGTTATAATATATGTACTGTATGTGTATGTTTATATATATATATATATATACACACACACACCAGTCAAAAGTTTGGAAAGAGTACGATTTTTTATATATTTTTAAAGATGTTTATTATATTCATCAAGTATGCATTTATTTGACAAAAATACAGAAAAAAATTATTTTGTGAAATATTATTGCAATATAACTATTTTCTATTTTAATATACATTAAAATCAAATTTATTTCTGTGATGCAAAGCTGAATTTTCAGCATCATTACTGGTGCTTCAGAAATCATTCTAATATTTTGATTTATTATCAGTGCTGGAAACTGTTGTGCTGCTTAATATTTTTTTGGAACCGGTGATATTTTTATTTGAATGAATAAAATGTTAAAAAGAAGAGCATTTATTTTAAATAGAAATTCTTTCTAACAATATACACTACCATTCAAACGTTTGTGGTCAGTATATTTTAGTTATTTTTTTATTTGAAAGAAATGAAAACTTCTATTCAGCTAGGATGTGTTAAATTGACAGGAAGTGATGGCAAGGACTTATATTGTTAGAAAAGTTTATATATTTATGCTGTTCTTTATAACTTTTTATTTATGAAAGAATCCTGAGAAAAAGTTTTGCCGTTTACAAAAAAAGGCGCCTTTCTGTACACCCAAGGACACCTTACAGCAAACAACCAACAAAATAATAACAATATAAAAATGACATTATAAAATTTACAGCATAAGTACACCATCACACATCAAAATAAAAAAAGAAAAAGAAAGCTGCAATTCACATGTAAGCCTGATATATATATATATATATTGTTCTTCTGTATTTCATTTTAAATCCTATTTCATTTGTATTTTGCTCATGTTTTGTAGAGACGTGTTTCTAAGAATAAAAAAAGGAACGAAATTTCAGCTCACACACAAACAGTGTCCCTGTGGGAGCAGTGGGTGGAATTCAATCATAGCTCTTAAGACTTCTGTTGCAGCAGCGCTGCTTTATTCTGCATCAGCATGTAGCATTAAAGTCTTTGTTTATGAATGCAGCTGATACATAGTGAGTATATTTGCAAAGCATTGCATCAGGCCATAAAAGAGAAGGCTCTGGCATTTTTACATTTGTATAGGCTAGCATTTCACCTGCTCCTTTCCTCTGCTTATAATAGACCTGGGTGGAAAGGCTTGCAATATTCTCATCTTGAGGCTAGTTTTGGATATGGCATTGAGTTAAATGCTTTCAGGCCAATCATTGATAGAAGCTTAATGGGACTGACAGCTTACTCTGTTTACTGACTATGACTATAGCTAGTTGTCACAAGGGTTGTGTCTTAGTATGGTTTTGAATCAAAAGTTAATTTGCTTAAATGGATGTTATAACTTGAGATTAGGGAACTCATATGCACTATAATTCCAGAGTTTTTTCTCAATAAACTCCTAATTTGTTCTGCTCACTAAGTTAGTTAGTTAGTCTCCCTCTGATTGGATAACAAGATGATAGGAGCCATGAGAGATGGTAGGATGAGGAGCCATCCGTGATTAATTATCTGTTATTTTAAGAGCTTTATTGACCATAATCTATGTCATGAGAGTCTGTTTTTTAAAAATTGTTCTTGAAAAATATGTAGTAAAAACTGATAATTTGGTCCAGTCCAGTATAATCCATATAGTTGACAGGATTTTCTAACAGTGTGTGTGTGAGGTATTTTTGAAGTGTTACCTGTCAATTTTATTGTTTGTCTTTGTCGTACAGCTTGACATCGCTATTCTATGGAGAACAAAGTGAGAAAGAGAAAACCCCGTCAGAATCCAGCCCATCAGATTCAGAGACCAAGGACATGGTGAGAACCTTTTGTAAAAGACAAGAAGACAAACAGCTTCACACACATTTAGGAAATGTTTGATCGCTCAGAAACAGGATCTTTGCTAGAATTAACGACAGTTGAAAAACCCACAGGGCCTTGTTGTTATCAAGTAAAACTAATAGATTGTGTTTTTAATGTCACTATCATCTTCACAGTGATGTGTACGGAATTGACATACAGAGGCACAAACAAAGTTCAATCTGTCGGCGTGGATTATTACAGAGCGTCGCCCCAGAGCTGATGTCATATAAAATAGCCTGTGCGCTATTTTCATTAATGCACACTCTTCTGACCTCACTCCGTCTCCTTCCGTTTTATGTGCAATGACAGTTCAAGACATCACAGCCGTGTTAAATATCTTGCGCGGTTTTTTCCACTTGTTACGCTATTCGTGTTCACTTAAAGGACAAATGATTCTGACAGACGCTAAGCTAGCCAGACATGCGCTTTTTTATATGCCAGACCTTTTTTCATGACACCGTTGTCTTCCCTCCCTCTCTTTATAGGGCTTCTGTTCCTGGCTCACGTCTCTGTACCACATGAAGTAAGTGTGCAAGAAACGCATGCTGATGTCATCAGCCAGCGTCCTGTTTGCTCATGTTATATCTCGTTAAGAAGGGAAAACACAGGTTGAAGGTGGACCAGCATCTGGGCATGCTCAAAAGCCTTTCTGAACCGTAAACCAGCCGCTAGTCTGTCTCCACGGATGCAGAGATGTTATTTAGACGACTCAAATGGCATGTTGGTGCTGTATTTAGCTGGTTCCCTTAAAAGCTTCTTGAACTCCCTGGCGACCGAGAGGCCATGCTGAGAGGTTACTCGCTCTGTGTGAGGCGTGTGTGTGTGTGTATGAGGGCTCTTTATAATCATAATAGCCCCCAACGCCCTTGTGTATTTGTGTGGTCTTTTAAAAAAGGCCACGAAATATATTATTGAGCAAAGTCAATAATACACTGAGACTGTGTTTGATGTTTACTTCAACTAGCACAGATCTAGAAAGCCATCATAGGTTTGATTCTCAAATGGGTCAATAATATGTTCACGATTTAAAAGAAAAATTCTTTTACAAGGAAAGAAAAAAACTAGTGTGCCACATATTTGTTCTCATGTTGGTTTCATGTGGTTTTCAAAAGCTTGAATATACTCTACCATTCAAATATTTTGGGTCGGTAAATTTTATGTTAATCAAAAATACAGTAAAAACAGTCATACTTTTAAACATTATTTTAACTTAAAACAACTGTTTTCAATTTTGAAACACTGTAAAATATGATTTATTCTTGTGACGGCAAAGCTGAATTTTCAGCAGCCATTATACAGCGCCACATGATCCTTTCGAAATCATTTTAATATGCTGATTTGGTGCTAAAGTAACATCTCTTATTATTACAATGTTTTTTGGAAATTGTGATACATTTTTCAGGATTCTTTGATGAATAGACAAAAAAACATGAAAAGCATACTGACCGCAAACATTTGAATAGTAGTCAGATTTTCAAGTAAAGCCTCAGTGGATTCTAAAATATTATGTGGTGTACTGGAAGCATCAAGTAATAAAAGTAAAAAAACATTTTCTATGTGTATTTAAATTTTTTTCAAAAAATGTGTGTATATATATATATTAAACATTTGGTTTTACAAATATCATGAATTATTAATTCATAAATAAAAATACTTTTAGAAACTTGCAACTCAAGAACTTTTACAACTTTTGTAAAAAAGAGAAATTATCTGATATTTTAAGATTTATCGACCATGTCATAAAGTTTGTTTTGTTTTGTTTTTAGCATTTCTTTCTGTCTTTCCTTACTTTTTTTTAAATAACTTGTTTTTTTTCTTCATTACAATATTTTTATAAATGTAAAAAGTATGTTTTACAGATATCATGAAATAATAATTCAAAAGTAATGATACACATAAAGTTCTGCAACACAAGACTTATTATCTGACATTTTAAGAGATTTATTGACCATAATCCATGTCATGAGAGTCTGTTTTTGTTTTTGTTTTGTTGTTGACCCACATACTGGTGTATATATTAGTTAGTTTTGTATAAACGTGTCTGTTAAATTAAAAAAGACTTTTTTGTTCTTTTTTTTCCCGTAGGGATGAAGAGATCCGCAGTAAATGTGGCATTGATGCAGTCACGTACCTATCTTTTCAGCGTCACATCATCCTGCTCATGATGGTGGTGTGTTTGCTGTCACTGACCATCATCTTGCCTGTCAACCTCTCTGGGAACCTCCTCGGTACCTCCACCAGATCCATAATTGCTTGGTTACTATTTACTCTAATAGTGCTCAGCCATAAAGGATTCATGACAACAGACAAAACACATTTGGTATCCAGGAAAAGGCAGTAAACTTTAAAACATCATTACACCAACATTACATCTTAATTCATCAGTGTGCTTGCACCTAAAAACAGACTCTTTAGAATAATCTCATGAATTAGTTTTGACAGCTTGTTATTGTTAGAGTGAATATATATTTACTACTGTTCAAAAGTTTGAGGTCAGTAAGATTTCTATTTTGAATAAATGCTGTTCTTTTTAGCTTTCTATTCCTCAAAGAATCAAGAAAAATAGATTCTTGAGCAGCAAAGCAGCATATTAAATGATTTCAGAAAGAATCATGTGACGCTGAAGATGAGAAGTGGCTCCTGAACATTCACCTTTGCCATGTACAGGAATAAATTATATTTTAAAATGTATCAAAATTAAAACAGTGATTGAAAATAATAATAATACTTAAGTATACCACTGTTTTTATTGTATTTTTGTAAAGATAAAAAAACAAAAACAACAAATCTGACCGACCTCAAACATTTGACAGCAACATATTTACTGTTTTGACAACTGTATGTAAGTAGTTACCTGGTCTCATGGCATAAACATACCTGGCTGCACTTTTTCGCGAGACACACAATACGTACCAACAAGTACATATTTTCCAGTTTCCAAAAAAAATTAACAGTAGAGGCAGTAAAACTCTGACACCTTTTATTTCTTTTTCGGACAAATTTACAGAGTTTTGATTAATAAAGCAAAATTTTCAATTACTTAAAGAATATCATGTTATGACTTTAAAACAATATTATTATGGTGGGATATTTAAAAATGTACTGTATGCTTCTGAATGTTAGCATCACACATATCTAGCTTCATATCTATGGGTTTTCACAGATGGTAGGTTTGTTTGGTAGATCACAGAGAACAGAGATGTACTTAAGAGGTGAGGATCCTGAGTAACCAAAATGGAAAAGGATTTGAAATGGCACGGTTGCATCAACAAATGTGTTTTTATATCAGTTAACACTATCGGGTAGGTTTAGGGTTGAATTTGGTGTAGGGCATGTTTCTAGCATGAAAAAACATGGATATTTCAATTCTGAACCACCATACCTATATCAACGTAATAGAAATGTGCCAGGGGTTATGTATTGAACCTGTGTTTTAGCACCGCCCAGTGGATATTTCTTTTTGAAACTGCAGCGAAACCTGCTCTAAGGCCCGTTAAAACAGTGTTTCACAAACATTGAACATAGGTACATATTTTTATGAGATCAGGTTGGTATTTTAACATGCTAAAATGCATTAAATGTAGCTGAAAGATCTCCAATTTGAAAAAAGAACAAACGTTTGAGTATGGTTTTGCAGATGCAGATTACGTGTAGGCCTGTCGATGAATGACTTCATGAAAAGCCTGGGAAAACTCTTGAAGTTGTAGAAGATCTCAGTCTTAACCCTCCATTAGTGGATGTGTGTAAAAGCATAATTCAGACCACCCTACAGTGTTTGAAGATGGTTGGGAGGCACGATAGAGGGTTAGAAGGCCAAGTTAAATATGGGAAAGGCCTTGACTTAACACGCCACAAAAAGAGCATTGTGAAAACCACCAGCTCTACAGTACCTCTTGTTTTTTTCAGACCTGCAATAAGCTTTTTGTGAGACTTTCATACGACCTTGGTGGCAGAAGTTTACTGCGGTCCTCTAAAAGTGTTAAATGTGGATGTGTGGTAGACCAGTTTGTGGTGCAGCTTCGGAGCCGGCTGGTTAAAACAGGGTGGGGGTTTTGATGCTTACTGTCATCTCTATGCAACAATTTAACACTGTATTTGTGAAATAAACCGGTGCATTCACAAATGTGTCATAGCAACCAAATCCAAAGCATAATGATTGAGATGTAGCGAGTTTTTTTATTCCACATTCAGTTTGCGCTGGGTCTCAAATTACTTTCAGAGTTTTATTTTTGATGCTGGTGTGTGAAAAGAACATGAAATATTACACAAGTTGTTTGTTTCTATGCTTTTCAGGAGATAGTCCACAGAATTTCGGCCGAACAACAGTGGTTAATGTCCCCGCACAGTAAGTTTGTTTTTATGATGAATGTAGACATGAAAAGCATATAGCCTTGTTGTGTATGTACATATTTATGAAGTTGTTGGCATGACCTTGAGAACGTTCTTTTCTTCGTGCATTAGGAATGTATTTCTGTGGCTGCACAGCATCTTCGCTCTGCTGTATTTTGTGATCACGGTACTGTGCATGGCCCATCATTCCTCACGACTGGAATACAGAGAGGATGAGAAGGTTGGTGAACAGCTGTATTCATGAGCATGTGTTATTACAACTCATTTCTGGTCCATATGGGGCACTGCTTTTAACTTAACTTGCAAACCAAGCAAGGACATCTCGTGAAAAACTGTTCAGGTCTAAAATAGATTTGATATATTTTTAAATTTAAAATAAATTTATTTAAAAATATATTTATTTTATTATATAAATTTATTCATATAATTTTAGGATACATTTTTTACTATTTTTCTTTACATTTAAATGGAAACATAAATTTAATTTAAAAAATAATTGTTAATAAATTAAAAATTGATAAATTATTATATATAGAATTACATATAATTTGTATGTAAATATATAAAGTCTATTTTTATTTCATTTTTATTTCATTATTACATTTTTACTTTCATTACAATTAAGCAATTTTCTAATTTCAGAAATTCTTTCAAATGTTTGTTTGTCTGCAATTTTCATTATATGATGTTTATAAACAAATTTCGGGAGAAGCACAAACTAATGATTAATCATGACTGACGCCTCGTCCCCCAATCAGCCTATTATCTGATTACCCTATCAGAGCTAAGAGGTTTCCCTTTAAATAGAGCAAACTCCCCTTCTCTGGTATCTCGTTCTTTGCAGCCCTCCACTGTCCCTTACTCTGCCTTTAGACATCACCTTTTCCCGGGGGGCACTCGGGGTTCAGGTCAGATGCCGAGCTCTGTCCAACTGTTACGACCCATAATCATTTAAAGGCTCGCTTAAACTAAGAAAGAAACAAAATAAATGATAGAGGCCGAACATAAAAGAGTCACAACACCTGATGCTTTTCCAAGATGCCTCCATTCATTACTAAACGAAATTCAAATCAACTGGTATGCACACATACACATAAAAATATGAATAATACACAAACGAAAAGAAAAAAAACAAGATAAAAGGAAAAATCTTTGAAAATGTTAAAGAAATAAATGTCAGTTCACGGGAGAGCAAAGAAAACAGACCCCTTTCTACGCCTGTTCTTGGATTAGGGGAGTCTTCCGATCAGCTGCTTCCCTCGCTCAATTCTTATTAACTAATCAAAATGTGAACTAATAGCTAAAATCAAGGATCAAAGACAAACAAAATCGTGTAAAGAAACATCTATAAATGGTGCAAAAATAGCTAAAGAAAATGGCCTCAACGGGGCAAACAAAAAGAAAAGGCACCGCAATGGAATCGAGGCGCCACTGACGCCTCGCGGCCTTTATATCCGGAAACCTTGATGATGTCATGACATGCAAAACAGGGATTCCCCCGTCGACACCACCTATGGGCTCAGAATATGAGCGTCAGACAAGACACACATAACACCAACCCCTATTAAAATGGGGTTAAAATCCCTAGGGCTCGGAGTCTTAATGAGGAAGCGTGAACTCGTGAAATTCTCTTTAAGTTTAAACAATAACAAAAATCAGCCTGTCTGGACAACAATTTAATTTAATTTTATTTTATTTTAATTTATCATCACAAAATTAAAAGTACTGCAACAATATTATGTATAAATACTTCTACAGTTTAGATTTATTGCGTTATGTTTAAGAAAATTTAAAAAATGCTCTATTCACTTTAAAAGTTAGATGATCTTTCATTGCACTTCATGATTCCAGAAGAGGGGATCCACAGAGATGCCATAGAAGAAACTTTTATGTTAACTTTTAAATGAAACTTTTAGTTTAGTTAATTATTAATGTAAAGTAGATTTTAAAATATTGTACCACTATAAAAATCCTTCTGTGCAGTAAAAAGGTCCCATTGATTTTAAAGGTTCTTCTTGGAACAATAAAAAATAAATAAAAGGTAGAAATAAATGTTTCTACTAAAACAAAATCTAAACTATGTTAATTTGTTGGCTTGCAAGCTCTGTTTTCTTTAATAAATGCACTTCTAGCTTTCATTTTTGATGTATTACTACTGCAGGTGGCCAGAACTCTAATGATAACTTCAATTCCCAGAGAAATCTCTGATCCCAGCCTGATCACCAAACACCTGCAGTGAGTGAAGAGCACAGATATGTTATCCACAGCTTTACAACTACTGCTTGATCTGATATCTGATATTAAATGTCAACACAACTTTAATTTTCAATTATTTAAAAGCCACTGTCTCTTCTATCTCCAAACAGTGAAGCCTACCCCAGCTGCACTGTCACTGATATCCGCTTCTGCTTTGACGTGCAAAAACTAATGAAGCTGGACTCAGAAAGGTCATTTGCGTTCGCTCATCTCCTGTATGACATAGAGTCTGCAGATTCTGCATATTAAATCTATATCCCTTACAGGCGAAAAGCAATGAAAGGAAGGCTGTACTTTACAACCAAAGCTCAGAAGGAAGGCAGGATCATGATCAAGACTCACCCTTGTGCACAGATCTTCTGCTGTGATTTATGTGGTTTTGAACAGGTAAGTGAGAGATACAGTAATGGTCATTATAGTTGTCAGAATGTGAATATATTCGTATATGTACAGACTGTATACTGCACCTTCTCATGTTGGCCACTGGAGACCACCATACACCAACCGTCAGTCATGGACTGCTCTGAGAGGAGATGTGATACACATCTCTCATTTTTATGTCGTTGTCTTTTCATCAGGTTGATGCAGAGCAGTATTACAGTGAACTGGAGGAAAAACTAACAGATGAGTTTAATGCAGAGAAGAACCGTATCTCTATGAAGAGGCTGGGCATTGCCTTTGCTACCTTCAGAGATGAGAGAATGACTGCAGTGTAAGTCACTTGAAGAAATAGCTGATTACTGAGAATATATATCATACTGTAAGCATAGTAATGAGTTATAGATTTAAGAATATGAAAGTAGTTTTTAATAAAAGTACACTGATGACAGCTACAGTTTAGGTCAAAAGTTTACACACCCCCTTTAAGAATCTGCTAAATGTTAACTATTATAACATTAAATAAGAGGTATCATTCAAAACGCATGTTATTGTTTATTTAGTACTGACCTAAATAAGATATTTCACATAAAAGATGTTTAGTCCAAAGGAGAAAATAATAGTTGAATTTATAAAAATGACGTTCAAAAGTTTACAACCCCTTTGATTCTTACTGTGTTGTTTCCTTGAATGATCCACAGCTGTGTTTTGTTTAGTCATAGTTGTTCACGAGTCCCTTGTTTGTCCTGAACAGTTAAACTGCCTGCTGTTTTTCAGAAAAATCCTTCAGGTCCCACAATTCTTTGGTTATGTACAGTTCAATTCAATTCAAATTTATTTGTATAGCACTTTTCATGATACATATCATTGCAAAGCAGCTTTACACCAAGGAAATGTTTACAGTATATGTAGCTTATACATGTAGATATGGCATAGATGTGAGGAAAAGATCAATTAATGACATAATCGAACAGACAAGGAACATTATAAATTAGTAGAGTTCAGTAGTGCTGTGTGTTGACTTTTATATATAGACTGTATTATATATACACATATGTTCTCTCGTGCCTTATTGCTTAAATAGATTTAAACTCTGTGCTTATGTTTCTGTAGTATTGTGAAAGACTACAGCCGAGCTCGCTGCCGCCACAGACCCCAGCAGTCCAGCATTACCACAGTGGTGCGCTCCCATCAGTGGGGTGTTTCCTACGCCCCGGCCCCTAATGATATCATCTGGTAAGTCCAAACGATAGCCACATCAACAACTATATCTTGAAACGAAAAAAATAATAACCGCAGTGAGGTTGTTCCATCTATGAAGTGATCTGGATTTACAATGCTTCATATGATGTTTTATTTCATGTTTACTAAGTATACAGTCATCTGCAAGCTGAAGTCATATATATTTTTCATGACATGCTTTGTTCCAGACCATTACACTCAGATTTGAGAGATGAAATTGGATTAATTAAGTCTCAATCTGAGTGTGTGCCTAGACAGCCACTGTGAAAGCCATTATATCTCTTACATAATATGTGTTGAGAATCATATATTGAGTGAGTGTGAGTGTGTGTGGGTGTGTGTGGGGGGGGGCAGTGTCAGCATGTCTTTCTGCTTGACTGGACAAGTGTGTGTGTGTGTCTATGTGTTTGTCTGAATTCAAGACTTTCTTTTTTATAGATATGAGCTCTAATGTTGTTGCATGTTTGCTTCTTATTAAAACAATTTATTGAAGAGGGAATGTTTTCCAGTTCAGTGTAGACTGTGAGTTCGATGTTTTGTACCACTGCATTTATAGAGTAAATGGTTTGGCAATTTTGGAAAATTATTCAGTGGAAACAATTAGTTTTGAAAGGTATTTGTTTACATTTTATGTAAACCTCATTCTCATTGTTATGCCTTTCATGTGCATTGCTATTACTTAACATAATGATACAGTATACGATACAAAAGAAGATATTTTGTGTCTGTTCATATAATGAAAGTCAAACACTTGACTTTCATTTACTATCATTATAAAAAAAAGTGTAACATTTTACAGCAAGGTTTCATCTGTATTAGTTTATATTAGCATTTATTAATCTTAGTTCAAATTAATCTAAGTTCAAAATTTACTAATACATTATGTAAAGTTGTATTTGTATCTTTATAAGTTATGTACTGTGAATTAATATGAACTTTTATGAACTTTTAATATGAACATTATTTTGTTAATGGACATAAACAAAAATTAATAAATGCTGTAGAAATACATTGTTTATTGTGAGTTCTGCTGTATATCTTTTTATGCTTTTAAAATGTACATTTTTTTAAGTACATTTTTTGTTGTAAGAAAGGTCTTTTAGGTTTTGGTACAGACCTTTGCTGTGAAACTTAATTTTATGAAGTAAATGTAACAAATTAAAATAACCATATAAATATCAGTCAACAGCCACAAATTGCACATTTTTGCTTTATTTGGTCTTCTGAATAAAATAGTTTTCCTTGTACAAATTTCATATTTTTCTGCAACATTTAAATTTCATTAAAAAAATGCTGACTATTATATGTCAGAGGTTACAGGGTTAAGAGAAGAAACCTTCCTTTAGTCACCAATAATACTGATTATATATTTACAGTGCCCTCCATTAA
>JAUMHR010000072.1:15958487-15969193 GCA_032361145.1 Enteromius fasciolatus | reverse complement strand
TAAATTGAACTGAATTGAATGTAACCTTGCTGAATAAAAGTATGAATTTCTTTTAAAAAAATATGAATGAATGTGTAATTTCTGTATGTAGTAGATATTTGTATTGTTCATGATTAATTGCATCCAAAATAAAAGTTTTTATTTAAATAATATATGTGTGTGTGCTGTGTATACACACACACATACAGAATATATTTTGAAAATATTTTTGTGTATTTCCATGCTCTTTTTCATACGAACGTATAGCACTAGAAATAGCAGTAAATACACTAACAGCCTGTTTCTTCGTTCTCATCCTCAGAGTCAGGCCTACGAGTTTCAGTTTGGTCTTGAATATGCCTGGACCATGTGCATATTTTCAGTCAGTATGACCTACAGCATCACCTGCCCCATCATCGTTCCTTTTGGTGAGTCTGCGTAATTTTAGAGTTCCCCTTCAGTCGAGTTCACTTCGACATTACATATGAGATCTCATATGTAACGTCTCCGTTCCCTCCTTCAGGGAACGTGGGTTACCGTTGTAACCTTAGACATTTTTATTTCACAACAGACTCTTTTCTTTTGGTACTTTTCTGCTCCTTAATTTCCTCTCTCCACCTAATTTGCACTCAAATCCATTCGTCTGTCGTCTCCACTGCACCATTTGTGTCGTGTTTTTCTTTTCCTCTCATTTTCCCTGCAGCTCTCTTTTTTTCTTTCCGTCAGTCTTGATTTCTACCTCAGTGTGTGTTCTACCTCGTTCCCGTCCTCAGTCAGTGTGTGGGCGTCTGAGCCGTATCTCCAACAGCATCTCAGTATCACGGTGTGACATGGCCGCTAGGTGCGAACCCGCTGTAGTCTTCCAGACGCTCTGACCCGTCTAGCCGAGATCCAGACGCCCACTCCACGCCTGTTCTGTCACCAATACACACCATGACTGTTTATTTACTATAGACTGACATCCATCATCATGATTTTTCACTTAGTTCTGAATTCATTTGGCAACTTGCACTCACATGTGGTCTATGTAAACAGGTAAATATATAAATATTATACCTGTGCAGTAGCATACAAGGTCAGGAACGATTCATAAAAAATGACTTTACCTGCAAAGCATTGCTACTATTCAGCCATCAGAAAAGCACTTTAAAAAATGACGGTGTATTTTAAAAAGATCATAGATTATTTGATAACTCCAGCTCTGTTCGTTTCGCAGGGTTGCTGTACCTTGTGCTGAAGCATATGGTAGATCGCTATAATATCTACTATGCCTATTTACCCACAAAGCTCAGCCAGCGGATCCATTCGGCCGCCATCAGTCAAGTGGTGGTGGCGCCTATTCTCTGCATGTTCTGGCTGCTGTTCTTCTCTGTGCTCAGACTGGGTAGGTTCATGTCATGCCTAATCAAATGTATTGATTTTACTCTATGTATGTATATATATGAAGAGTTTCTTTGCATAAACTCTGTTTAAAATCACACTGCAGTTGGATTATTTTGATTAGGTTACAAAATAAAAAAAAAATACAATCCACTTCGAATGTTGACTACTTTATATATATCTATACACACGCAGTATATATATATATTTGCAATGCTGTTCTTTTCTATAAAATTATAAAAGTCATGACTGTCACACTTGCTCATTTAAATGCATCCTTGCTGGATAAAAGAATTTATTTCTTTTAAAAATATATTTGAATGGCAGTGCATTTACATATATAATTGAATTGATGTTGGTAGTAACTTTTCTGTGACTCACTAAAAAAGAATTGTTGACTAATATTCACATTGCTCTTTTCCATATACAGTAACAGTTGTTCATAGTGACTTTCAATAACAAGAATTGGCATTAAATACACTACCTATCCATTTCCTCTCCTATGGGTTTCAGTTTGCATATTTTCAGATATTCTTGTTGAATCAATTTTTTTCTCTAACACTCTGAAAGTACAATGTTGTACTTGCATTAAATGTTTTTTCTCTTTTAAAAAAATAACCAAAAAAACATAAAATAAAGTTAAAAACCTATACTGCAGTAGGGTGGTACCTTTTTAAAAGATACACATATTTACCTAAAGGGTACCTTTTGAAAAGGCGGGATCCCATGTCCCTTTATTTCTGAGAAAGTTAAGTCTTTATTTTTAGATGGCAATTAAAATCATTACTAGAATGACTGAACTATGGATTGAAACCAAATTTTTTAATGCACTGGACATTAGAATGTGTTCACGTTTTACTGTAGAACACATGTTCACTTGAAATCAAGAAGACTTCTCCAAGACCCAGACCAGACCCCTTAAGACCCCAGCTTGGAACAAGACTAGACCATTCCAGGCCTAGATCCAGAGCAATATCTAACCACCAATGCTCAGACTCAGACTGTCCATTTACAATGAACCAGAAAGCAGCATAAATTAAGCTATAATAATTACTATAATAATTACTAAGCCGCTTTCACAGAAATCACTAGAATCATGAAAATTTTTGCAAAACCTCTGTAATGGTGAAGATACTTTCCTGACCTTTGCCACTGTTGTCTTGTCTAAGTACATATAAAAATTACATTTCCACTACAGGCCCAAACCAAGAGGCTAGTAATGAGACCATGACCCAGACCAAGGCCATGTTTATGTGATAGATCAGCTCTCCTGCTCTGTCCTATATAAAAGCAAAACCTCATGGATTATCTCTTGTGCAGGTCCAGTGCAGCCCATCAGTCTGTTCACATTCATAACTCTCTTGTGCTGTATTGCCTTCTCCTGCTTTGGCTTCTGTCTGAAAAAACTACGACCTGACAGATCAACAAGCTATCAGGTCAGTGATTAAACCTTGATCTTGATGACTTGATGATAACATGGTGGATATGGTGGTAAAACTGTAAATTTTTGAGTGAATATCTAGCTTATATTTCACACCAAAAAAGTCAGGAAGTCTATCTCTACATCAAGCAAAATTGCATTTGTGATTTGTTGCATTGTGACATTATTGCTATGACAGTCATTTTTAGAAGTTAACAAGAATATGGGGGCATTTTACAGTGTTTTTAACAGCTATGGTACATTGATTCTATACAACAGTTAAACAAATTTTAGACACACTATTTAGGATATTGTCTGTTTTTTTCTTTCACTTCATGAAAATTGCCACAGCATAACCATTGTGCATATCCAATCAGCAAAAAGCAGTGTTTTGTTGCTAAATATTTTCTTTTTAATGAATCAGTTGGGTGAATGATTCAACGACTTTCATTAAGATGTCACCAATAAGCTCATTGCAAACCGCAGTTAGAAGTCACTGACATTAATGCGGCTGTATTGGCCTGTGTACAGTATGGTGGTGGCGTCATATACTGATCTAGGATCAGTGATCCGTAGCATTTGTATTTCCGATTTGTCCTTAAGTGTCAGAAATGCTTGGGAAAATGTAACGTTAGCTTGTGTGGACGCTACCGCGCTACTTGATCAATAAAAGAGCTTCGCTACTGAAAAGCTATTTGATTTGGAAAACAGCGACGCTACCAACACGCTACTGAGAAATGTAGTTAAACTAGTAGTCGTAAACTACTGCCCATCACTGACTATCGAAATAAAATGTTACTGATTTGTTATTTGCCGTTAGCTTACCCATGGAATGCAATTTATGATATTTAAGATGAAAACCGGGAGACTTGTGACTGTCCCATTGATTTCCAAACAATCATGACTGTCAAGGTTCAGAAAAGTATGAAAAATGTTGTCTGAACACTTCATCTGCCATCAGTGGTTCAACCATAATACTATAAAGCTACAAGAATACATTTTGTACAGAAAGATCATTTTTGTAGTTCATCTGGTGGACACTATCCACATACACCATTTGTCAACAGTGCAGCTTTGAAAACACTGAAATGAAATTATCTTAAATGGGCTTTGGAAATGAGTTTTCAAAGATGATTTATTTAGGAAAATAAATGCTATTTTGTTTTGTCACAGATGTCCGATCAGACGACAGAAGGAGCCTTCACTGATGCAGAAAGAAGCACCGTTTCTACCACAACCACAGCTAATGTACCTGCTCATCCTGTCACAGCTCATTTCATTCATCACACTCTCATTTCACGTCCTCTTTATGAAATTAATTTGTCTCTCTCCTCTCATCTCCTCTAAGGCTTCCACTCACAGTGTCAAAGGCACTTCATATGTAGCATGTTGCGTAAAAAAAAAAAAAGAAGCTCTTAAGATAATGACACTCTTGCTGTCCACCTACTCACCTCTCGTTCTTTTTCTCCTCAGCTTTTTATAGCCTCCGTCTTGCTGGAGCCAGAGCTGGGCCTGACTCCCATGCCTTCTCCAGCCCACCAGAGCTACGGCACCATGGGGAACAGCCAGAGTTCAGTGCATGACGCCGAAGGGGTGGAGGAGAAGGATCTGGAGGAAACTTTTGAGACTGAACTCAAGGATGAGGCAGATCCCAGTTGCCCGAGCCCTCTCATGGGCAGTCCTGTGTGTTTCCAGTGACCATCCTGCCCCCGTTTCCCACTCTCTAACGCTCAAGCCCCATGCCTCACTTTAGCTAGTGGCTGATAAAGAGGCACTATGCTGCAAAATGTTTCCTCTACAACCTCCATTTACAAGTAACAGACAACAAATTACGGCCATCCATGCAAACTGCTTCAAAAAGCTTGTTGGGAATTCACTGACATGGCGGTTTTAGTTCTGAGAACTTTGATGAGCTTTCATAGAAGTATCTGAAGTGGATAAAAGCCTAGATCTGTCAAAGAACGAGACCAGCTGCTTCTCTTGCTCGGACTACGCTTTCTACTTTCTTCTGTATTTATCTTTTCTCTCTAATGACGTTAATGGGTGTCTGGTGATTTGGTTGACAGACAGATTTTTCGATGTACTTTTTTATGCTTAGTCACATTGTATGGCTCCAAAGAGTTGAGACATCCAAATCTTATTTGCTTATTATTAATCCTTTTGCTGTTGTTGCAGTTTGTGCTTATTATTGTTATTTTTATTCAGTACTTGTATTTTAGCATTAGTACGTAATTGTGCAACATTATGCTGAGAGCGCATTGTTTTCATGTGTTTACTATTATTAGATTATTATTACTGTTATTAACACCCTTAACCTTTATTGCAGTGTGCGCCAGAGTCAATTACTCCTGCTTATTGTTTGTTTTGCAGTGACAATAGCAGTTGTGTTGTGCATACTGCAGTTAATTGGCACTACAGTAGATTTAAAAGTCAATGAGGCACTCATTCCATAATTTGTTTGTTTTTGTTTTTTCCTTTCCTGTGAAGTTCAATTAGTTGTTTGGTCTGTGGGAGAGATGTGAGGACATTCGAAAGCGAGCTTTTCACTGACTAATATACAGTCTAATTTAGCAGACTTCACTTAATGAACTGAAAGAAAAAATATTCTAACGCAAACTGAGATGTTAAAAGATTTAAGCTCTGTCGGCATAAATTAAACTCGCTCAGTTTCTACAGTAACGCACTTACAATAAGGTCTATGGAGCATTACAGAGGGTACACATTATTTGCTACACATAATTTGAATAATTTTTATGATTCAAATAGTGATACAACTTAATGCTGTTACGTGAATCTTTTTGACTTGATTCGCAAGAGTCATTTTGTTACGAATCGGACATCCCGCTCTTTGTTGCGTCACGTGCGTCAAATATTAAATGCGCGTTCTAAAGATTGTCTGACAAACCTCATTTGAGAGCGTTTTTCAAAGCTTGATTTTACATTGTTGTTATGCATTTTAGTCAGAGCCATGTATATTAATATAGCAGTGTGTTAGGTTTACATCATCCAAAAGAGGAAAAATTAAGATCGGAATCGGGTAAACGTTTTTTCATGATAAGATATATTTACATTTTGCGGTTTTAGAATGGAAGCATCATGTATTTTAACATCTATTCTGGTCCAACTGATTAAGCCCATAAACGTTTATTGTATGTTTATTACTATAAATACAATTTTCGTTTCGTTTGATGGAGCTTGTTTCGAAATCAGCACATTCCTTTAGGAATCATCCAATCCATGAAATGTGTTCGTAAAATGATTACAGGACGTGTTACGACACAAACTGAATATGGCACATTGGCTGATCCTTCCATACACAAATCTTCAATTCCAGAGTCTCCAGCAGCATGTTGTTTAACTCTGTCATATGCTCAAACCAGCCTGCAGCTGTCTTTAGATCCTTCAAGTGTTGCTCTGGCTTCTGTAACACTTCAATTTTCTTAGTAAATTTTGTATTTGGTCTTTGCTGCTAGTCTAGGACTGAAAGGGAAGGGGTGGGTGGAGGGTTTTCTTGCCAAACTGAATGTAAATGAGTTGTGATTTGTACCGTGCTCTCTTGCTGTGCCTTGAAGAAACAGATCTTAAGAAGTAAACAGAAAACATTTTATGTCTGACAATCCAGCATGACCTGCAATATGCTGCATGGACTACAGAGCAAGATAAGACAAAGAAGCTAAATTCTAAAGTGCATTCCACCAATGAATCAATCAGGTGAGAGATTCCTAACAAGTTTTACACTGACCTAGCCTCGAAACATACTCTTGCAAGCTGTTAATTTTGATTTCTGAAGTGTGTCAGACCACTATTTATAATAACGCTGATATCTGTTGCATTGCATGTTGTCTTCGACAGTCATTTGTACTCTTTCTGGTCAACTACTATCATGCCGAAGCAGCGGTTTGAGCTAAAACGCTATACATGTACAACAAGTCAAATTAATTGACCGAATATTTGCATCTGCCTACTTGTGGAAAAGTATATTTCTGGACATACTTTTCAGCAGTAAACAACTGCATCCTAATCGTATTGAATTCATAATAAGAATCACTGGTTTCACAGTACCTATGAGATACACAAACATATGCAAACACTCTTACGTCAATGTCTTCAATACCTACCTGATAAACTGCTCTTGTGGGATACTTTTTGATATTTACTTTTGTTCTTTATGTATTCGCAAGCTGTTGGTGTATATAACTATGTTTTCGTCATTCAGTGTTGGTTTACGAAATGTGGCTTGAGGTGCCATGTCATGTGACGGGGCGCTTATGACACAGTAAACTGCTGCGCATTGTTACACTGCAGCAGCACAGCTCTTAAGGGTATAAAACTAAATTTACAAAAACTTTATGCTGTCAAGTAGTCTCTTTATTTCATTGTTTTATATGTATTTTAACAAATTCCTCGTCCTGCACTGTTTGTGCTACACTGAGTAAAAACAGTATCAACATCAAATGTTTCTCAGTGACTGCTAGTGTGAAATGCTAGAATGAAAATTCTAGCCATTAATCAATCACCCTTGTGCTGTTCCAAACCTGTAAGACCTTTTTTCTAATGCAAGTTACGTAATCAGATTACTTTTTTCAAGAAACTAGTTAAGAAACGCATTACTTTTTAATATCTGAGTTGTCTTTGATGATCCTTTTCAACCATACGTATAAGCAAAAATGACTTAAGATAAACTAAAAATTGTGTTTTTATTGTTTTTTAATTGCTGAAGAGTACTGAACTTACCCATTAGACAAAGGTAGGCGACTGCCTTGGGCCCCCAAAAGCCATTTGTCATACAAAAGATGCACATTAACAGTTGCTATTTATTGTGTTTATTACCACGACAACCATCTGTGTGTCCGAGTTGAACGTGCTTCTTGTGTATTCTGCTTGTAGCAAACAAAAATATTATGCATCTGATACTGACTGTCACAGGAGCATGAGTTAAAAGCTTTCAGTTAAAAGATATGTTGCTTATCTGAGGCCCCGTTTACACTAGTGGGTTTTCGCTTTAAAACACATAACTTTTGCTACGTTTACGCCTATCGTTTGCACTAATCCAACGTTTTATACCCTCGAAAACGGACTCTTTTGAAAACTCTGCGGACCCTGTCTTCTTTTGAAAACTCTGGGGTTGGTTTAACGCCCTTTTAAAACGAAAACGCACTGGTGTAAACGGGGCCTAATTTTACCTGCAGGCACAGCTATTGTCATTATCTTATGTGTTGAATGTTTGATTTTATCAGACGACGATTCGATTATAAATCTGAATTTTTGTGCAGATTAACATCTTGGAAGGTAGAGCTGGTTATGTAGTTTTAATAAGTCAATATTCAGTCACTATTTCATATTCATCCCGTTTTTGACAACAGAAACAGTATCAATGAAAACAGATTAATTGAGAATTTAGCTGCATCAAAATACAGTACTGTATGTGCACACAGAGGAGCGAAAATGTAGCCTAAACAGGGTTATGTCATTAAATATAATAAGTAATAACTTTTCCCTGCTCAAATGTAAAACGTAACGTGAAAGTAACGCATCAAGCATTACTTTGCATAAAAAGTAACATAATTAATTACTTTTTAGGGAGTAATGCAATATTGTAATACATTACTTTTAAAAGTAACTTTCTCCAACACTGGCCACTACCAGGTTTAAGGCTCAGAAATTTAGTAAGGACATCATTAAAATAGCTCATAGTCCATTCAATTTATGAAGCTATAATACTTTTTATGCACAAAGACAAAAATAATGACTTTATTCAAAACTCTTCTTTGTCAGTCTTTGACGTGTTCATGAGATTACCATGACACAATATGTGAGCATACCTCTGCTTTCAAAGCTCTTGGATTTCATCAAAAATATCTTGATTTGTACTCTTAACTAAGTTTTTACAGGTTTGGAACAAATTGAGGGTGAGTAATTGATACCAGAATTTCTATTTTTGGGTTACTTTAAGTTCCTTTTAAGTAAAACACTGAATTAAACTTTAAATTGTCAAGCAAAAAGACTGAATAATGAAAAGACCTATATTAAAGCAGGGACCAATCCCAATGTAGAAACATGGGTATATTCAGAAGATCTCAGGATAAACTAATGTAACCCTGGTGATCTTTATAGCATTATCATGGGCAAGCACAGAAAAAAAAATGTAAAAAATTTGTTTCGTGCAATAAGTCTCAACAACATTTGTCCTATAAGTGTTCTTCAGACTCAGAAATGTCCCCCTTAATTAAATCTCCTGCCGTGCCAGAAGACACCCAGTGGTCACTTGACTGGTCAACGCTTGAAAACTGCCAATTATGTTTTTCCTGCACACTAGATGTCATTACCATGTGTGTGTGTTATGAGACACCACTGCAGCACAACAACTGAATCCGCACATAAGAAATGCTTCCAAAAAGTAGGACATGCACACTCAATCATAATAGAGCCGAATAAAATGTGGACTCTGATGTTCTGCTTCACTGAGCTTCTACATAGCCTTTTAAAATTCATGATTTCTTCCCCTGTAAATATCTGTTCCTTAGACTTGTTATAAAGACCACGACAGGTTACTAGAAAGGAATTAAGTTACAGTATATTCCAGCATCTCAGTTATGGAAGTTTCCATTTCTATATGGAAAACTCCTTAGGTTAAATGGTGCTGATAAAGTGTTCCACTATCGGATGCTTGTGGAAACATGAATAAACCCATAAAAAGAAGATATTTTGATATTTAATTGATTTGCCATTTGAATCTCTGTGAATGTCCATCCACAAGCAGTCTTTGGTTTATTTAGGGTACTCAGCGGTTTTTGT
The DNA here is from genome assembly GCA_032361145.1 of Enteromius fasciolatus. Lineage (NCBI taxonomy): Eukaryota > Metazoa > Chordata > Actinopteri > Cypriniformes > Cyprinidae > Enteromius > Enteromius fasciolatus. The sequence continues at coordinate 15,959,619 of JAUMHR010000072.1, read as the reverse complement.
CTCAGCTATTATTTTCCTTTCTTTTGCAGAACTGGCAGGAATATCTGACAGAAGGCCAAAATGTGGATACATCAAAATCTCTAAACATTTTTCCAGAAGTAACAACCGGGAAACATTCTATGATTCTATACTGCGCTTTTTGTTTGTACCACTGCTGGTCTGTATGCATGTGCTGATATGTGCTTATGCAAGGTCACTGACCCAACCATGTGTCCATGCACACATTCAGATAAAAACGGCTCACCAAATGGTTAGAGACTGATAGTGGGTAGATGGATACATGAACAGACAGATATAGATAGATAGATACATACATACATACATAGGCTGATGGAAGACGGAAATAACTCAGTAACTTACATAATTGCTATGGGTGGAAAAGTTCAAATGTTCAGATTTAAATGGACATAGTAGCAAAACTTGCCTTTGCTTGGACTTTTCGGCATTAATTCCACTGATGTTTACCTTTCAGCGGGGTGAAAATTCCCTGATGGTTGCAGTGATTAATATTTTGGAGGCATCAGATGTGGCTGAGTATATGCCACTGCTCACCTCTCTAACGACAGGCTGTGAAGAGAAGTGAGTCTGCATACTAATTACCACAGTTTAGCCTGGCCCTGCACAGAGTCAACCTAATTATTTATGTGTGTGTGAGTGTGTATAGAGATGGAAAATTGCCAGTTTATATGACATTAAGAGCCATGGTTTACAAATATTGTTCTGTTGTGACATATGAATACTAAATATGATATTTATGCTGCAAATATGAAACATAAACAGCACCTGAAGTGGCAAAAGTAGGTCTACAAAATACATAGACTGTTTCATGTAACACTGAGGCTGCATCAAAGTGCCCAGTTATGGATTTTTGAAAATTATGCAGTGTGTAAGTGAATAAAAACATCATTGAAACGAGTCGTTATAAAAAAACGAGTCCCAATCTCTTTAATGTTGACGTCATCGTGACATATTTTCCCGATAGTTTGAATAAAAATTCAGATTCATTGTTTGCCACTTTTAAAGTGTTAAAAACTCACACTGCTTTTCACTAGTTCCCACTACCTCTGCGATAAAATAGCTTGTTTGGCGAACTGTCCGGGGGACAGGCAGGGAGCCCGGCGGCCTCCGAGCC
>JAUMHR010000072.1:15926973-15954612 GCA_032361145.1 Enteromius fasciolatus | reverse complement strand
GAAATGTACAAAAAAAATTGTGGAAGCCATTTTACTTTTTTGTCCCTGCCCCTCAAAAAAGCGTGTTGCATATCTGCGACTGTGGGTGCCACAGGGTTAAAACTAATGTAATTTTCATCTTGTCCCAGATACGTTGAGCTTTTAAATTTTGGCATTTATGTGTGGTGTGAACTCTTTCTGGGAATTACTGTTACAGTCTGCTGCAGTTTTCTTGGCAAACACACTATGACAACTTTAAATGTGCAGAGAGTATTTGATAACCATGTGACTGCTTACTGTGTGCAGTCTTGTATTTCCTGTCATTAGTGGGATCCTGAGGGAAACTAGTGGAGATGTCGAGGAGAGGTGTGAAGACTTTGGCAGAGGCTGTGCCACAGAAGGACTCTCATTAGAAGAGGGAACATCAACACCATAGACTGACATGTACAGTAAGGTGCCACAAACTCCTCGTGGTAGGTGTCGAACGAACCACACAGCTACTGATCCTACAGTAATCCACAACTGTTACAGTTAACTTTTGAAAGTTGGAATGTTTAGTACAAACTTTGATATACTTTTTAGCACACAGTGATAAATGGCCACACAAAGTTTAAAAAGTCTCATTAAGTAGATCATATCAGTGGTTTTTATGACCAACTATTGATTCGCAGTGGGAATAAGTGAATGTGAGAAAATTTTTGCCAGAGGCCATTTACATAGTTGGGTATTTACTCATAGTGGATATTGCATATAATAAGGCCTAATGGATAGAGAGTTGGGCTTGTAACCCAAAGGTCATGGGTTAGAGTACCAGGTTCGGCAGGGATCGTGGGTGGGGTTAGTGAATGACCGGCGCACTCTCCACCTTCAATACCACGACTGAGGTGAGACGCTTAAGCAAGGCAACGTTCCCCCAAATGCTTCCCGGGTGCCGCAGCAATGGCTGCCCACAGTGTGTGTGTGTGTGTGTGTGGTTTTATCATGCAAAATGGTTATGTGGCTAATGATATATGTTCTATTGTGTTTATTCACAATAGAACATATATCATTAGCCACATAACCATTTTGCATGATAAAACCACACACACATGTGCTCATGTGATTTGAAATTCTTCATTTTATTCAAATTGAAAAAAATGTCCCATCATTAACAGAATTTGTGTCGTATACTGTCTTTATATCAATTATTTTTCTTAGATAGTTCTAGCTATATAATTCATCTTTATCTGTACCATATACTTCACACTCATGTGTTTGTTTATGGTTGTCATCATTTTTATATCTTAACATATACTTTGATAATCCAAATTTATTAGCAGGCTTACCCAATGTAATAGACAATGCAATATTTTTGGTGGGTCTTGAGATTTTATCTCTGTGGGATCTAGCATGAGAAGTTTGGAGCTCCTGGGTTATAGAGCTCATGCGTTATTACCAAATCTTAGAAAACATATGACAACTTTGTGTGAGGAACAGAACAAACCCCTTGTCATTGCTAAAACTCTTTCACTCTGCCAACTCTTATATCATCTTATATAATTTGCATTAACGAATCATTTTTCATCATAATTTTGAGTGATCTATTATTCTACTCTAAGACTATTTTAACAAAAATATACGCAGTATTTAAATTAGCCAAATAGCAAAGATATTGTAGAGTCAAGCAAATATGTGAACTCAATGCAGTCAATGCTTTAAAAGATCCTAAAGTCACACTCCAGCACACTCCTGTCCTCAACAACTCTTTTCTACTGAGTCTCAAAATACAAACACTTCACACACTCTCTCACTGTGCTTGTCATGGTTGTCATGGTAATTTCCAATGCCCTGCTTCCACCACATTGCAGACTTTCTAAAAATAATGATCTGTAGTCTGTATTGTTTTTATTATTTTTATTATTATTGTGCCTTTTTATCTCTGTCTCTCTCCCACTCTCCCACTGTCTCTCAATTTTACACTTTATTCAGCTTTTGGGGCAGATATAGTACAAGTGTTTGTGGCTTCTATTCTTTGGTATTTTTAGAAATATGAATAATTATAAATCCGGAATCATATAAATTTCAAATAGGAACCTCGTAAAATTATTTTTAAAAACTACTCAAATGGTGTTATATAGCAGTGGTGGATAGATGCTGATATTTGTGGAGAAACGGTTTTTGCTTCTTATATATGAGGCAGAATGTGCTTAGGCTTGACAGTCAGCCTTCAAGACATTTACAATAATGCAGTGTAATTGAATCCACAAACCCAGTGAGCAGCTCTCGCTTCTGGAGCTTTGCTTTATCTCATCCACTCCGACAATGTCACATCAGAGAGTGCAAAGGGATGAACAGTATTTCTTCATAACCTTCTGATTATTGGAACTGGGACATTGTGAAGAATAACAGAAGACAAATGCTATTTCTTTTTTTCTTCAAGCCAGTGTGCCAGTGTTATATAAGGATCATCTTCCAGAAACATGTCCTCATGACTTAGAGTTGATATAATTCATGGAATTTAATTGAACTTTGTTACATGAATTGATTTAACTCTACATAAAAAAGAAGGAAATAATTCGAATTTGACCTGAAAAAATAAGTTACATTATTTCATTAATTACTCACCCTCATGTCGTTCCAAACCTGTAAGACCTTCGCTTTTCAAAACACAAAATAAGACATTTTTGATGAAATCTGATAGCTTTCTGAACCTGCATAGACAGCAACACAACTGAACTGTTCAAGGTTCAGAAAGGCCCAACCTTAATTTTATTAAGCTATAAGAATATAACAAAACAAAAATAATGAACTTCATTCAGAAATAGCCCATTGATGTCACATGGACTATTTTAATGAGGTCTTTACTGACTCTATGGGCCTTGAACATGTAAGTTGCCTTGATCTTTATGCAGGGCGGCAAAGTTCTCAGATTTTATTCCAAATATCTTAATTTGTGTTCTGAAGATGCCTTACAAGTTTGAAACAACATGAGGGTGAGTATATGAGCAGTGCCAGAAGTATAATTTTTAATCTTTTAACTTCCTTTTAACAATCTATATTTTAGTTTACAGATTTATAAATTTTCTATAGAATGTGTTTTGTTTGCAAAACAGTATACTGACTGAAAATAATTTTAGGAAAGGAAGTAATGTAAAGGACGTAACATGTGGCCAGGTATGTGGTGACAGGTATGGTTTCCCATACTAGGAATTTGTGCTATGCATTTAACCCATCCAAGTGCACACACACACAGCAGTGAGAAGTGATCAACCACACACACACACACACACTGTGAATACACACCGGGAGCAGTGGGCAGCCATTGCTGCGGCACCCAGGAAGCAGTTGGGGGAACAGTTCCTTGCTCAAGGGTCTCACCTCAGTCGTGGTATTGAAGGTGGAGAGAGCGCTTGTTATTCACTAACCCCACCCACAGCCAATAGGGTACTAGCAAAAATGGGTACTCCCATGGCCATGACTGCCTAATGGATACTGCAATGGCATGTGCAAGCCCATTATTAGACATTATTAGGCCTAATCCTAAAAAAAGCATGTAGTAGGGTCAAAGGAAACATGGTGTAAAAGAAAATTTGTTGTGATTATAAAAATATGATTTCCAAACTTATTAACAGTGGTAGAAATAATATTGTTTTTTATGTTTAGGACCATTAAGAAAAGCTAAAAATGTATAGTCACAGCAAGACTTAAACTACATTTTTAGGATTCAGGGTCATTTAAAAATGTCACTATATGTCCCTTAGTTAAAGAAGTTCAGCAGTTATCAGTTTTTTTCAGATTAAATATATGCCACTGCAGAACAAGAATGCTCCTAATATTATAATTATAACATGAAGAAATATACAGAGATCAAAAATGGAAACTCCATACACACATTTCCAGCAAAGACCCATACGCAAGATCTTCTTTATTTCTGTCCTTTTACAAATAAGCTTCCAACATGTTTACATAGTCTTGACTGATCCTGATTGGTCACTGGCTAAGGAAAAAGGATGTACAGTGTAATTGAAATATAACTTTTTGGTTACTGAGGAGCCAGGTCATAACATCGCTGTTTAATATCAGCTGCTTCAGTGAGGTAGACATAGAGACAATTCAGTCACAGAATATCAAGAGAAAAGCACAGAAGAAAACACTACACACACACACACACGCACACACACACACAACACTTCAATGGTCAATAAACATCAACTTTCACTTGAAAATGTTGTAACCATTGCATATTCATAAAAGATTTTCAATACTAATAAACGAATCATTCCTTAAAGACAGACATCTTAGAGGTTATTGGAAAGCCGTTAGTTGTTACATACATATTCAGAAAAAGAGAACAGTCTCAAAGAGAGAGAGAATATAAATTTTTCACACAAAAAAAGTATAATAGTGCACCATTGAGCAATAAATAAAATTAAATAATCAATCCACATACATCTAAATATACAGAAAAGGCTAGTAGGTATTGTCATATAAAGTAACGTCTCGATTACGTATGTCACCCTTGTTCCCTGATGGAGGGAACGAAGACATTATGTTGTGACGACAGACTGGGGTCTTGCCTAGAGCCCTGATTCACTTAAGAAAAAACTGCAATGCAAATTGGCAAGTGGTTAAACAATCCTGAGCCACTCCCCTTTATCCGGGTATAAAGAGGCGACAGATGCAACCACTCATCAGATTTGCTGAGGAGCCGAGAATGAGTCCCAGCTCCCAGCAATGGTTTAAGGTCGTCAAGGTCGAACCCTAGTATGCACTGATCCGAAGTGAGGCAGTACAACATAAGATCTTGTCTCTAAGGCTGGCCCTATACAGGGAAGGAGAGGAACGACTGGCAGTAGAGATAGACAGAGTACTCTGTCAAGGGAAGACACAGGTTTAACAAGGGAAACCTTACCGTGGAGGATACACATATAGGATTACCCGGGAATCAACTATATGGACATCTAGACCAGTACAGGGGCTGACCAGACCCCGGGAATGCACACCAATACTGAGCCTGGCATCAACTGCTCTGCCCAGTCTGACTGCTGAGGATGCTGGAGGAATCTCTACCAGGGTTCGCCACCTGGGGAACTTATTGGAAGAGTAAACTTACTGTGATGGGGAATGGTGCAGCAAACATGACACCAGGCAGTTCTTTCTGCCAATTACCTGTTACCCAACACACAAGAAGAAACTGGCTCAACGCAAAGATTTTAGCATCTCATGAAGGTGATCGGTTTCGCCAGTCCATGGCTCTGCAAATGTCTGCCAGAGGGACTCCTGGTAAGCCAAGGTGATGGCATACACAATCCAGTGGGCCAACCTCTGCTTGGAGACAGCCTTTCTTGCTGACTGCTGACCTCCGTGGCAGCTGCTCAGAGCTTCTGAAGCTCCGGGTGTGATCCACGTATATGTGTAATGCTCTTATGAGACACAGCAATGCCAAGGTTGGATCTGCCTCCTCCAGGGGCAGTGCTTGCAGGTTCACCACCTGATCACGAAAGGGAGTGGTAGGAACATTGGGCACGTATCCAGGCCGGGGTCTCAGGCCAACGTGAGAGGCCTGAACACAAGCCACTCTTCGCTCACCGAAAATGCCTGTAGGTCCCCGACCCTCTTGATGGATGTGAGCGCTGTCAGGAGTGCTATCTTAGCAGACAGGAACTTCAGCTCAACTGACTCCAGCAGCTTAAAGGGGCCTCCAGCAGCCGGCATTGGGAAGACTCATGAGAGGCAAACAGATCTACCTGAGCCACTCCGAATCGACTCCAAATCAGCTGGACCGTCTAGGGGTGGAGTCGCCGTTCTCCGGGGGAACATGAGCTGTCATGAAAGCGCATCAGCTGCACAAATGAGCTCCCCCAGAATATGTATAGCGCGCAGTGATCTGAACTGCGACTGACTCCAGAGAAGGAGATGGCGGGCAAGCTGTGACAAGCTGTGACATGATCGTAGACCCCCCCTGGTGGTTGATGTACGATACAGTCACAGTATTGTCCGAGCAGACAAATATGTGTCTGTCTTGCAGCAGCAGCCAGAAATGCTGCAGAGCTAGATACACTGCCAACAGCTGCCTAAATACACTGCCAGAGCAAACAGATCTACCTGAGCCTCTCCGAATCAAGACCTGCGGAGACAGGGAGAGCCGAAGGGGAGTGCCATGTACTGCCATGTTCAGCCCTCGAACGCAAGAAACGGTCTGTGTCTCTAAAGAATCGACACATGGAAATATGTAAGCCAGACACTAGGGAATGTTCTCATAGCCCTGGCCACCCCGCCATCAAGGGTGGTGAGGACGGAGGAGGGTGATGAGTGGCTTCTGGCTGTGAAAGGATCCATCCATGACTTTGTCAACTTATGCACTTCTGGAAAGAAAGGAACCGGAGTGGGCCGTGATCTGCTATCATGGTCAGCACCCAGGAACCACTCATCCAGTCATAAGGGCTCCAGGCTGGGAGGTGTGGACAAGCCGGCTGGGTGGCAGCAGAGGGTGCATGCTCATCCCGAAGGATGGCAAGGTGGTATCGCAACTCTGCCGGGGGCATGGCCTTGCAATTAGTACATCCTCCCGCCACGAAGGCGTCTTCAGCATGCTGGAGCCCCAGATAGTGAAGAGATCCATAGTGAAGACAACCTCCATGGCCGTCGTTGGGAGACATGTAACGCCCACACCCAAGAGGACATAGCCAAAACGGCATCTTGAAAAAGACATGAAACAACCGTGTTCAGAAATTGCACTGTTGTGAAACACCCAGGGGAATCGCTTGACAGGGAAACTGCTGATTGTGTCGTCAACGCCACAGAGAACAACAACTGCTTCAGTTTCCTCTTCATTGCAGCGCTTCAAAACAGCAGGCTCCGAAAGCAAAATCTGATAAGTGGTTGCACTCTTTAAACCCGGATAAAGGGGATTGGCTCAGGATTGTTTAACCACTTGCCAATTTTCATTGCCATTTTCTCTTAAGCATAGTGAATCAGGGCTCTAGGCAAGACCCCGGTCTGTCGTCCCAACATAACTCGTAGTGACTGACAGACAGGGAACATGTAAAATGCAACATACCAGCAGTTTCAATATCTGTGACAGTTCTACGCACTTTGAAATACTTGGACTGAACCATTTAAATGTAGAAATATCTCTTATATAAAGAGGACAACATTTCTACAAAGCTATTGAATAGCAGCAAAAAGGTTATCATCGCTTTTAACATTTCTCTATAGCTCATAATTATGGCAACAAATATTCTTATCTTAGATAAGAGTGTGTATATTCTTAACTTACAAGGTTGTAATAAGCCAACTAATGCAATTTACTATTTTTTAAAAAATATTCTTCACAAAAATTGTTAACAAAAATTGTGAAATAAAATTCTTATTTAAAGCTAACACCCACTGGACCGGGTCATTTAGCATAAAGACGTTTTTCGACTATCTACAATTGTAAATAGGTGAACAAATCATCTAGTCACTATGATATAACAGTCACTTTATGTGAAGTAACAGTCTACACAAGTCTTTCGTAAGTAAGCCTTTGAGTAGAGTGCGTTGAGTATAATCCCATACAATGGAAATGTAAACTTATGACATGGCACAGGTTCATAAATTAACAGTCTAAAAATTCCAAAAGCTATTTCGGATGTAACAGTTCTCGTCATTTACTTTCATCGCCAGAAATATTGTTAATGGTTAAAGAATGTGGCAAACAACATTTGACATGAACATTTGGATGGTGTCAAACAATCATGGCTACTGATTGCTTATTGTCTTTGATACTATCATTTGGACCATATTGCCAAATACTACAATGTTCATGCTCAGATAACTTACTGAACATCACTAAACTTACAGTAAACTTAAACTACACACAGCACAGGCAAGAGTATTAATTATGTGCAATTTAGGGTTTCAATTGTAGTGGCTTTAAATGCCTTCATTTAAATTGATTCCAGGAGGCATTAGACTAAAACGTTTTCAAGTTTTTCAAGCTCGCATGTGCAGAGTCAAACCTGTTTTGCGCTCACATGAAACATCAATACATCAAGACAGTCATTTAAGATAGTTTGAGGAAATACATTTAGTCATTACTATATGTACTTAGTCTTTACTGTATGTACAAAGCAAATTTTGCTTTTGAAGTTTCAACCATAAACAATCTATGTCCTGCACTCTTAATAAGCATATTTCAACCTCAGGCTTCGTTATCTACAATCTCAGTCTGCAGTTAGACCAAGCTACCAAAGTTAGGATTGTTCAGTGAGCCAAAATACAACTGAACTGATTTTCCCAATGTTGGTCCCATACCCCATTTTTGAGAAGTTAGTTTGTGACCTAATCTCACATCTACCTCCTACTCAGTTGGACTTATGTTCACCATTCTTGGCCCAGCCTCTTGTCATGGCTGATACCACGAAGCTGTACATATTGAGCCAAGCCTGGCGTAGTGGTGTTGTGTAAGCCGGACCTAGGCTGGACTGAAGCATATAGAGCAGGGACTCTCCAACAGCCTAAGAAACATGTTAAAGAACCCAATCAATCAATTAATGGTCTGGAAAATCACTGTGACTCTCCTAGAAGATCACTGTCAATCTCATTCTTATTTTTGACATTTGAGTGTTACAGATGTAATTTCAGTCATCATAATTAACCAGAAGGCAAAGTTTACTCACCGTAAAGGACTGAGTCTTCACCCCAACTGCCTGGTGCTTTCTGCCCAGGTTCAACAAGAAGTCCTCCAGAGTATGAAGGTCATCAAGATGACTCACAGCTGCGTCGATTACTAGCATCACCTGGACAAAAAATATACAATCTGTAAACATGGATGTAAACTCAGAAGTTGACATAGAAAGAATAATTATAGCCTAAATTAGGGGTGAAAGTCACCTCCTGCAGAGTTTAGCGTCATCCTAGCTGTTTATTTGGGGTTAGATCTAAACTCTGCAGGAACAGGGTTCTCCAGGACAGGACTGGACATACTGGTCCTAAATGAACCATAGGGCTCTATGGTGCAGCAAGCAACAACCAAATATATCACATATAATGGGAGCAAATCAGGCAATTTTGCTGTAGGTGGAGGATTAGTATGTCCATTTTGACACATACCTTACTCTTTGTGAGGAACCACTTTTTCGGCCCATCACCTACTTTACCAGCAATGTCACACTAAGAATGTAAAGAACAGCCATGAAAACTCATGAAGACTGTTCTTGCCTAGTCTCAGCCTGATACCTCACACCCACCATCTGATTGTTTGGATTCTATGGAATTTCCAAGAGACGTGTTCCACCTTGAAACAAAGATCCCATGGCTCCAAACCCTCTCATGGAGCTGCCTCGCTTACAACTGTGAGGGTCAGTACTTATTTATATCTTTTTATACCTGTTTATTAAAATCCCTCATGTTTTGTGGGTATTAAGATATAGTTAATATGCCAATAAAAGTGCTTTCTCCATTTCTGTATCACTTTATTAAAATTATGCCAGAAAAAACAACTCGTTTACTTTCATAGGTGTCATTTTTTTGCAAGCTTGCAGAGGGAAAGTCTACCCTTGAAGAAAAGCACAGTCAGATTAAAAGTGACAGACTTGTCATCTTCTGGCATATCCTCAGTTCTTATGTTTTTTGTTGTTGTGGTTGTTTTTTTAAAATTTTTTGAGTATTGGAATTTAACATTGACAGAGCGAGAACAAAAGGACACACGATAGCATAAGAAACTGTATTGAAAAACTGCCCAAAAGTATGTTCCTGCACTTTTAATCTACTAGATGTTGACCTCTGGGCTCACCTTGGTGACGTGTTCGAGGAACTCTGGGCTGGAGAGAGGTGCATCCCCACAGTTTGTGCTGTAGCTGAAGAGAGTAAGCAGCTCTGGATCCAGCTCAAACAACCTAACAAGAAATTTTACATTTAATCAGGCAGCACTACAAAGCGGTTCATTGACATGGATCTTCAAACACAATTGCTTATTTCACATTTCCTTAACAAGAAGGATAATTCAATTAGGTAATTTAAGCTATTTGATGTTGAACAGAACAATGCATATCCTTTTTTCTTTGTGGCTTAAATCTCCTTGTCTTTCAGAGAAAGTCACTTTTATCCTTTATGTGGAGTTTGAAAAGCAATACTCAGGAAAGTGATACTTGGTAGCATCTTTCTTCTGAGAAGGTGATTCTGATGAAAATGATCTTGCTGCTCCCTGTCGCCAAGCAACAAGTCAAGCCTCTTACTGAGCTACGGTTAAAGGAACAGACAGCGGGAGACTGATGGAGAATATTTGATGAATTTATATAGATTACGCTTTAGTTTGTTTTTTAAAATTGCTATACCTTTGTGATGAGTAAAGTCTTTAAATATGGAATGCAAGGACACTGTCAATTATTGCATGTATTAAGTGCTATTTATTTGCAAAAAAGCTGAAAAATATATTTACTTTAAAAATTGTTAATTATTTTAGATTACCAAATATAATTATTTGATTAAATTCCTATTTTTCACAAATGCATCTGTCCCACAAAAGCAACTTTCTAAATAAGCATGCAGACTAAATTAATTAGCATTATCCCTGGCTGCAAAAGAGTTTAAGCCAGCATGCATTGAGATCAATATATTACCTCGTGAACAAAACAATTCCATGTGGCACCTTGTTCTTCCCCAGACTCTCCCAGCTGTCCCGGATCAGACCTTTTTCTTTTTCAGAGAGTTTCTCCATTGTGACTCTCAGTAATGCTGCGTTCCCTGGTCGTCTTTCAGTGGTGTGGCATCAAAATGTCTTCGTCCGTTTAAAGCAGGACCTCCCGAATTCCCATTTCCAGACTTTTAGAGTTCAGTCTTCAGGTATGACCCCCCTGTGAAGTGTCAACATTGCATATCATTTCCTAAGCACAATAAGACTGATCAGAGGAGGGTCTATAGGTTCAAATACATTTCATTTACAAGCTATTTGCAATGCACCGAGATCAATTTTGCTGCAAACGCTTTGCTCCAAACAGATGCTTCATGCACTCAAGAAACCTAACTTAGCCCTGACTTTATGGTCACAATAAACAGAGTGAAGCTGACGTACCGTTCCTTCACTGCTCTAGAGGTGACCTTCTTCTCTCACTGGCTTCGTCTGTCTTTCTCTGGCATTAGGATTTCTGTTTGTTCACTGCGAATATGTATATGTCAAGCCTGCTATCCTTGTGTTTGCTCTCTCTCTCTCTCTTTCTTTGTCTCACTCTCTCTCTTTTTCTCTTTGCTCCCCCCGCTCTCTCTCACACACGCATGCAAACACTCACTCACTTTCTCTCTCTTTATCTCTCCCTCTATCTGCTCCCTCTCCCCTCTCTGCTGCATGTAACCTCATAGATGCTGCTTGATGTGCATTCAAACTAGGATGAGGAAACCTTATTGACAATCTCCTGCGTTTCAGAAAACACAAGAAACTTACAGATGTTTCAATGTGGGTTGTGTTTTTATTTGGGCACACTGTAACTGTCCTAAACGCTCTCACCCATGTATGCTCATATGGACAGTAAATAAGGACAGAATGGAAATACCTCTAATTTTCGCCGCTCCTAGTATAGCACATGTTACGAGCCATAGCTCCTCCTACAGGTGAGAGTCTGGCCTTCAACAAAATAACACCTTCAGGCACTTCTGTATGCATTTATAATCAAATAATACATTCAAGGAGAACTCATTTCAATGCACTGTTTTGTAGATGAGTGAAAGAACATAAATGCTTTTGAATAATGGCAATGGCAATTTTAATCAACTGCGTCACTGCATTCTGCTTAAAAGCTTCTCTTCATTCTTTAAATAAAGGTTCTATTTAGAACCAATAAGAATTATATATATTATATTATTTATTAAACAAGTTCCATGAAAACGTTTTTAAAGTGTTTTAGTGTACTTGTGTGTTATATATAACCAAAACCAGAAATTGAGAAATGTTCTTTGTGAAAAAATGAGAATGAGAATTCTCAAAAATGAGAATGTTCTTTACCTAAGTTTTGATGTTAATAGATTTTTTTTTCTCCTAAAAAATTACTTTTATTCAGCAAGGGTTAAAGTAACAGTAAAGACATCACAAAAAAATATTTCAATAAAGTTGTTCTTCTTTTTAAAACCTTCTATTCATCAAAAAATGAATCAGTTTTCACAAAACTACAACACATCACAACTTATTTGTGAATGTTTCAAGCACAGAATAATTGCATTAAAATTATTTCTGAAGGACCCTGAAGACGGAATTAATGATGCTGAAAATGTAGCTTTCCATCACTAATTTTAAAAAAAAGTTATTTTAAATCGTTATAATATTTGAAAATATTACTATTTCCCACACACTTGGTGGAAAACTTTTTTCAAAATATATTAAGAATCCTATCAAACTTTCAGATGGTTGTGATGTGAATTTACAGTATAATGTCAAATTACTATTGGAGAAACTTTATTTTGAAATTTGAAATGCCTTGAACTTTGAAATCATAATATTGTAAGCTGAGCATTTATGTTTAATTAAGATCATTCACCTTTGTCCAATTTAACAGGCTAAGTTCTTGAAATTTGTTTATTAAAAAAACTTTAGTCAGTTTTTCAGTTTATTTTATTATATTTTCTTCAGGATCACATGTAGATGAACAAATGTATTTGCAGGGATTCCCTGGATAATTCGCACCTTGTGTCCTACCTGATTCAGAGCTACAGTATATCTAGCATGTTATCAATGTAAGGGACATTCGGTTGTGACAGCAAGACCCAAAGCACTTGAAGATAGTGTGACAGGAGAGAGCACAGTTGCCATGGCGACCTCGCAGGAGCACTTGAACTTTCAGTTATCTGACACTTAAAGCTCAAGATAGAAGCTGTCACTCAAACGCAGCGTTCTGTCCGCCCTAAACAACTTGAGTGATGTGTGTGCATGAAACAGACAAGATGGACACTGAGTTTTGTCAGTCAGCTTTATTGAATCTACATATTTAACAGAGACAAAATAAAAGGAATTTCGTAGGATGATAGCATTATGTCAACATTTCAAGTTGCCACAGCAGGTTTTTTTTTTGTTGTTAAAATTATAAACCCAAAAATTAATTAAAAATTATTACCGATGCCTCAGTCGTGGCCTAATGGATAGAGAGTCAGACCTGTAACCCAAAGGTCGTGGGTTCTAAGACTAAGACTGGCGGAAAAATATAACTAGGAACTATACTCTCATTCCGGCGTAATATCATTGCGCCTGCTTCACTCATGGTACGGCAGCAAAATTCCTTGATTATTACGCCGGAATGAGAGAATAGTTCCTAGTCATATTAGCCTAGAAAATCACAACTTTGCACTCTTAGTACACGATGCGACTACAGAAGAGTCAAGTTTAAATAGGTTTAAATAAATTTTAAAATATCGAAACTCTTTATAGTGCGACGCTAATTGGATTCAATGATTTATGCTAAGCTATGCTAATTTTGGGACCACCAGACCCAGATCACCAGATGTTGGAAAATGAGCCTGTTTCCAAAAAAAGTCGAGTGTTCCTTTAATGTAAATGAAAAAAACTAATAATAAATAACTAATAATGTCATGCATTTTACTGTAAACTACATTCATAGAGTGCTGCAGGAAATGTGTTTTATAACTTTTCTTGCACTTCCGATTAAATTGTTCTGAATTCAATATTTGTTTGTTTTTTGGTTAACACAAGCTTAATATATTTTAATGTTTTATTTTTGTGCCCAAAATTATTTTTTAAGCATTTACATGTCTTGAAACAAACCTGCACTATTAAAAATAAAGGGTCTTTTTTTGGCATCAATGGTTCCGCAAGGAACCTTTACCATCCTTTTCATTCCACAAAAGGTTCCTCAGTGATAAAAAGCTTATAAAAAGCTTATTAAATTATTAAAATGTTGTTCACACTAAGAAAACTTACCAAAACGCGTCCTTCTATGGCATCGCTGTAAAAACCACCTTTTGTAACAATTACTCGTAAGAGTGTAACAGATGGCTAAATATAAATATTAAATATGATCATTCTGAGCTCATCTACTCAGTAGTCCACTTTTATAAAATTGTATTGTTTATTTAGAGTTAAAATTCATTAAATGTGCATTCATTTTTTTGCCATATTCTCACTATTAGTATTGTACAGGACTGACAGGAAGCAAAGCCGGAAACAGAAAGGGGCGGGATCAGGAAACCCAGGATTCGAACTTGGGACAGTCGTAGCGCAATGTCGATTTATGTCAGCAAAATTGTGCTCTTTTGTGAAGATGATCATGATAAACAAAACATGTCAAAATGATAAACTTTTATTGTTAACAGAGCTACATTACTGCGATAATTTAAAAGCCAAGAGAAAAAACCTATTGGTTTTTTGAGGAAACCATTGTGATGCAAACTTTCAGATTAGCCTAAAAAACCACCCCCAGCCAGATCTCATAAAAATGCATAGAAATATATAATGAAATCTTGTGGTATTTATATGCAATAATGGACTAAATAACACATGTGTTTTGTGTGCATATGATACAACATTTGTTTGCCTGCATATGATACAGCTTTCGCATACATATGATACGCATTTACCCCACAACCCCAATCCTACCCATTGCGTAGCATAAACATGCATATCTATACCATGAGTACTATTTATACGCACTTTCATGAGATCAGGTGGGCATCCCGTCCTTCATGTTTGTTCCACAGACACATCTGAAACTTGAGCTCAAAGAAAATCAAACGTCTCCCACTCGTAAGACTTTGCGGTGATATTCATATACACACAACCTGTAAATACACTCCTTTCAAAATGACGTGCCAGCTGCCGGCCAGTCATTTTCAAATGTGCAGTTGACTCTTTACATTTTTCAGCGTCATCACTCTTTCAACCACTAAATATACATGTTATACAACAAAATGGACAAGACTGGCTATCATATTTTCACCAAATGTTCAATTTTATCCTTTAAAATACACTACATGCTACACGGCTCATTGAAAGTAATTATGTTCCATCTTGAGATCATCGTGTAACAGCAAAAGCAAAGATTATGCCACAAAATCTTGAAAATAACTAAGAACTTTCCATTCCTATACACAGAAACACAAATTCTTTTAATTCCTTAAAAAATCCCAGAAGATCCAACCAAGACTGTAGAAGCCAGTTGGAGTAAGAAGCTCTTGATGTGGCCAAATGCACAAGCTCTTTTTCCAATGGCTGTTTGCTCAACCAGTGCTATGACTCTCAAAATAGCCTGACTTCAGGAATGAGAATTTCAGATGGGCCTTGTGCTAAAGAAAAGTTGTCTTAGAATGTTATTTGTGTACTTATTCAAATGGATTTTGGAGAATAAAGCTAGTCTCTGTGACAGTTATAGTTATATAGCAGCCATATTTGACAGCTGCCAGGTGGAAGATGTATTGGTGCCAACACAAGGCTTCCCCAATTTACTGTTTGCAAACCCTGAGGTTGCCCGGCGCTAAACCCAAGAGCTGTTTCTGTTGTGTACAACATGAGTTAATGTGCAGTAAGTAGAACTCAAGCAAATATACTGCTTTTAATATGCAGCTCATCTGGTTCCCAAGTATTTTTTAGTTATTTCTTGCTTTGTTGGGTCAGTAGCCCCCATAACATGCTTAGAATCATAAAATGCATCTTGCTTTTGATTTTCTGTTTTATTAAAAAATGTTGACACCCATATGGAATTTCTTGAACCTTCATAAAAGAACAAGAGGGCTCAGCTGTATTATAAAAGGTCCACACTGATTCACTGGCACATTAATACAAAATACAGTAAAATCAATCAAATCTGCATAAAACTAAATCATACCCAAACAATTTGTCTAAAACGAAACGATCTGTCAGCAATTTGTCGTCTGACCACAGTCTCCCCTACACATATGGAATATGGATGAAATACACTGGCCCACCAACCGCGTCTGTCAGCACTCTTCCTCTTTGGTTTCCACATTCCCTTCTTTTTCCTCCTCATTTGTGACACCGTCTTCCCCGCTTCCTGCACTGTAAATAAAACGATAGTAGAACATCGTTATACACCATAATATTTGCATGGTTACTTTTTCGCTACGCCAAAGACAATAAAGCTGACATAAACTCATAAAAAAAAGATTTATAATAGATAGATCTTTCATGTCAAAACCGCATCTACTGTATTTGCATCGAGTAAGATGGTTTTATTTTGACGGGTATGGGTCACAAGAGAGGAAGCAATGTCAAACCTTTCATTAAAACTAGGATAAATACTTAAACACACTGAACAGATGTGTTCCGCTCTGTGATAAGCATAACAACATTAATTTTGAACCCCATCATTCATGTGTCTCCATACCTCTTCTGGGATTCGCTTTCAGTGCTGTCATGATCCTCATCCTCATGGATGACCTTATTTGTTTCTCCTTTTGATCTCACAAAATTTTCGTCCAGACCTGCTTGTTCCAAAGTATTCCTGTATCTGCGTTCAGCATTATTCTTGGCATTTTTCTGAAAGCGTTTGTTACAGTATATGGTAAAATATGAAAGTTACATTATTTGGAAGAAGAATGGGTTTTGAATGTTGAGTGGTGTACCTGCGACACCTGTTCAAACAGGTACGGGCGAGCTGTTACTCGGGTTTTGATCTCCTTCAGCTCTTTTTGATAATCTTTCATCCTTTCCAGATCAGCTTGCCTACATTCACAACAACTCATCATCAGTTATTGCACTCCTGGCCTATCCTCAGATTTTTTTTTTTTTTCAAAGTGCTCACCGGTTCTGTTTGAGTTTCTCCTGGTAGACCTCTTTAAGACTTTTATGAGGGTCCATTGCCTTGGCTCTCATTGCTACTGCCCTGCTCATAGCTTGAGACTTGATTCTGTGCTGCTTCATCCACTTGGCATTCTCCTGCTCCTTGAGGTCCTTCAGCTCCAGAGATCGTCTTTATTATGATAATAGAAAAGCACATTTTAATCTGTAAATTAATCCTTGATTTTAGTGGAATACATCCATTTAACTATATTTGCATATATCTCTTTTGCGCATAGTTCATTATATGTAACGTTTTTTCATATAACAAGCCCAAATATGTTGCAGACAAGGTACAAAATAGATACAAAAGAATATAATAGATAAATACATAAGACACAAAAGAAAATAACTAGCCCAGCAGGATTTAACAAACCACGTTCTATGACTTTTGCATCTATAAACTGTCAATTTGCTGCTTATTGTTAGTTAGTAGGGTAGTTGTTTAGTATAGGTATTGGGTATTAGTATATGGTCATGCAGAATATGTGCTTTATGAGTACTAATAAACAGCCAATGTGTTAATAATTGGTGCCTATAGTTAAGTGTTACAAAAAGAATGTATGATTACTGTTATTTGTTGTAATGAATTCAGTTACTGAAGATGTTTATACAATTATCAGGCTCACCTTACAGCCATGGATCTTTTCCTGGCAGCATCTGTTATGTAAGTTGGAAGAGTGTCCATAGACAGTGAGGTCAGGCCACCAAATGAACTGCTTCTCTTTAGGTTTGTCTTGTCTCTAGATTTCTAGTCAAGAAAAGCTACATATTAAACAAAACACATTGCATTAAAGGAGTCTAAACTAAATAATCTGGAAATCAACCTGTGGGTCTTCTGGGCTCCTGTGGCGTGGCTGTAGTGTGGATGTGCGCAGCTGGAAGGGTTTACAGTGAGTGACATCTCTCCTCTCTGCTGCCTCCACTGCCTTTTGTTGAAAGGCCTGGTAGAGCTTGTCAAAGTCAGGCACGGCAGCGTTAGTTTTAGGTCTGAAGGACAGCGTCTGGTCCAAGTATCCCAGCATCTTGCTTTTGCTCTTCTGAGCACTGCGGGTTTGTCTATCTGCACTGGGTTCCTGCCTCTGAATGGGTGCTGAGGAGGCTTTCAGAGTCTCCTGAGCTCTCAGATGAATGCGAATCTTCCTTTGTTGCTCCTGTTCTGAACCGGCATCACATAAATACAGGTTTCGAAGGCGAGTAAATGATGTTTTAAATACTTAAATGAAACTTGACTTTTAATTTTTGTGTGAACTTTTTCTTTAAATATTTTACAGATGAAGAGTTCAGATGCAAAAGCCTCTAAGTGCAATATTCTTCCAAAATTAGCCTTTTTCCCAGGCTCCTATGCTATGTTGTGTTATTTCACTTTAATGGCAATGGAAAGAATCTATTGGTAACACTTTAGAATAGGTAACACCTGTTAACTACGACTTTTTCCTCAATAAACTCTTAATTTGCTGCTTATTTATAGTTAATAAAATAGTTGTTAAATTTAAATATTGGGTAGGGTTAGGGATGTAGAATAAGGTCATGTAATGTGCTTAACTAGCACTAATAAATGGCTAACATTGTAGTAATATGCATGCTAATAAGCAAATAATAGGTGTAACCAATCTATTATTTGCCATTAAAGTGAAATTATTGAACCTACACATATAGGAGCCTATTAAAAATGCTTATTTAAACGACACTTAAGAGGTTTTTGCAGCTCAACTTTTTATATTGGGTTTAGTACACACAAGACATGTTCATAAAATTATACATTGTACATGATTTTGGTAAATATTCAAATAAATGGCACCTTTCAATTGTTCAGAGAAGCTGGGGTCTGAGACCGCTTTCGGTATAGGTTTTCTCACACAAACTGGTTCTGTTTTTTCACTTTTATCGGCAGAGGCCATCTGCTCCTTCAGCCTCTCTGGCTTCTTCTCCTCCCTCTTGTGGAACCTGAAGGGCTTCTGCATGGTCAAGAGGAAATCTCTCCTCTGCTCACGACCTTCCTTCCTCGAGCGCTCTTGTTCATGGATGAGGTCATCATAAAGAGGCTTTGAGACGTGCTCAGGGACGGGAGTGACACGAAACTTTTTCTGACACTCAGCCAGGTCTGCCATCTCTTTGGTTTTCTGAGAATCCTCGGGGAGGGGCTTCCTCTGTCTCTCTGTCCCCAAAGAATTAGTTCCAGTAGTTTTTTGTGCAAAATTCTGCAGAAACACCTTTGAACTGAGGACAAGATTGGAAGACGTATGTTTCAATACTAGATCTATGTGAACATCGTTATCAAATGTAATATTTGGATTACCTGTGGTGTTTGCGGTTCTCGTTTCGGCCATCATGATCGCTGATGCTCTGCTGGGGTGTTTTGGATTTAAGGATCCATTCAGTGCTCGAGGCGAGCAGGGAGTTCTGCAGGAGCCTCTTCTCCAGGCCATTCTGGTGACGCAGATTTAATTTCTCCAGCTGCTGCTTGCGTTTGACCTTCAGAGCCTCCAAGTGCAGCTCAAGAGATAGTTCAGACTTATCTCTATCCTCTTTACAATACAGCAGGCTTTCTGAAACATGCACATTGTCTCCCTCTTCAGATCTAGAGAAATCTAAAGTGGGAGAGATCTGCACAGAAAATCTGTATTTAGTTTGTTTGCTGGATTAATTGATTGTTTTTAACTTTGAAATATGAAAGAAGCTGAAAGAAACACCATCAAATTATAATGACAATTTTGTAATTAAAAACACTAAGCCTTTTTAAAATATTATGTCATGCTACTGTATGTAAGTGAAGCTACTTAATATTTCGGGAGTCTACATGAAATTATATATATGCACTGCATTATTATTATGCATGAAATATTATAATTAAACAACGTTATTTGATTGGCTGAACAAGCGTCCCATTTGGCAGCACTGGTTTCCACGAATGCAGGTACTAATGGTATAAAATTATTATTTATGAAAACAATTATTTATATATACATATATGAAAGAAATAACATTATTATTGTTATCGAAATACTGAAGTTGTCTTTAGTTGCTGGGCTGTTTTACGTCAACAGCGTAAATGTTGTTACTATGGCAACCCCAAACGCGCATAGTTACGCTCTGTTATGGTTGTTCGCCTTCGCCAAAAGCGATTCAAAATGAACCGTATAAACAATAACGAACGCAGATTAATCAACGTTAAATCGATAGATATCAGATGTGTGTATCTATTTGAACACAACAACTCTTGTACTCCATACCCTGCTCCGCCATTAACGTTATTGATTTTTTTCCCCTCACCATTGTCATCTGATGCATGTTGTGATCAGGCCCGCCACGAGGACATCGTTCAAACACTCATCCATTAACTCTGAAAGATCAAGACACACTCCATGTCTCTGGAATCGACAGATATCATGATCTCTGCAGCAGTGACAGTCTCCACCCACCGGCGCCTGAGCACGACACTGAATCCTCAATTTACATTCACAGTATGTCTTCCAGGAATGCTAGAAACAAAACAACATCTGTTTCTCAGCACGGACTGTATGCAACAACAAAACACGGCTACATGTTGCCTGTGTTCATGTTTAAAGAAACTAAACGCGCTTGATTTTATCCTCCACGACTCCAGGGGGCGCTAAAGGTAACATGTTACTATCGCAAACACTTCTGAACAAGAGCTGAGAAGTGAAAGTATTTTAAAACACACGAGTTTTACGCTGGCATTTTATTCTGCTGTGTGTAGCATACATTTTGCCTGCAAAGTTAAGACAAATGAAATGTTTTGGCTATGCCCGTGATTCATTTTCATTATTTCACTGGCTTTTAATATCCGGAAGGAGCGTATCAAACAGAACTCTTACGTGTTCTCTATCAACAACATGGCTGGATGACAGAGAACCGTTATTGTCAATAACAGGACAAATATAAGGAAGAGGTTTAGAATTATACTTCCAGGCTTTTTAGCTGTAACAAGTTGTATTACGTCTGTTTCTCCGCTAGAATGTTCACTTTTGCTAAAGCTAAAGTAGCTGTGCTCGGGATAGGACGGCAGTGTGTTGCACTAAGGGCACTCAATGGAGCGCGAGCGGTGCGCAGAGGGTTCGCGTCCACTGAACGAGATGAGGAATCCAGCACTTCTGAAAACGAGCTCTTTGACATTATAATATCCGGCGGGGGAATGGTTGGCACCGCTATGGCATGTTCTTTGGGTGAGTGAGTGTCCCTAACATGCACAGTGACCCAGCCTACTTTTGCTCCCCTTGACTGCACTTCCCAGTTGTAACGTAATAAAGTTCTTCCCGTGACTTTTCTTCACCCTTGTTTTTCACGCAAAGAGAGGTTGTTATTTTGCTTTGATGAAAGCGTTTTAGCTGGAGGTGAAGGGTGCAATTGCGGTTGTACAACAATGTGTCGCTGTCATGCCCGTACCATGCTAAAGTAAGCAGTGTGCAATCAACGCACAGATTTTATACAGACTTTAGTAAGTTATTGGTAAAATATGCAAAATGCCAGAAGAAACATCATTACAGTGGTTTAGAAAGGACAATGGAAAGAAAATAAATCATCTGGCGTTTAATCTGTGCTTCTTTCAGGTCTAGATCCAAATTTGGCAGGGAGGAGGATTCTTCTGCTGGAAGCTGGTCATAAAAAAGAGATGGACAGGGTTCCAGAGACCTACAGCACAAGGGTCAGCTCCATCAGCCCTGGCTCAGCAACGCTTCTTAGTGGTACGGACTTCTGTAGCTTTTAAAATTTAAAAGACATAAATACAAGCTGTTTTATGTACTTTGGGTAGATCTAAAAAATAATTAAAATTCTTAATTTATTCACCTGTATCTTCCAAAAATAGACAAAGAGCACAATTAAATACATAATAGAATTTAGTCTCTTAAAAACCATATAGTTAGTGTTAAAGTTAACAAAAACTGTTAAAATATTTTTCGTTAATTAAAGTAAATCTCATATAGGTAATAAAATAGGTACCACTTTACAATAAGGTTAACTATATTTAATACCTAACATTTAAGTTAATAGGTAATAACATTAACTTAAAAAAACAATGCATTTGATACAGTATTTATTAATCTTGGTTAATAAAAATACAACGTTAACCGTTCACATTTATAGATACAACTTTTCATTTTTTAAATGTTTTTATTTAGTTAATTAATGTTAAATTAAATAAATATGTTTGAGTTAAAGTTTTAAAATAGCTAAAACTTAAATACAAATAAGGCTAAATATAAATGTAAAATTAATAAATCATTAAAATGACAAAAGCACAAAAGTTCTCAGGAGAGAAACTGAAGATATAATCCGATTAAAATATTAATCATTACTATAATAATATCTGCCTATCTACATAATAGTGTGTATTAATCAATTGGGTGTGGCTGGGAACAGAATATTGTGTTTTATTATAACTGTACAACAAATAAACACAAAAAGAATAGATTTTAGTCGGACAGTAGTAGATGTGATGCCACAGACATTGAGCCACTCTCCGTTGCCAGGCTACACAGTGTGTTATGCTGAACGAAACATATGCTTTTGATTGTTGTCCACAGAATGCATGTTTGCATTATGGGCAATGTTGGGCATCATTTAGAACCAGTACTTTGGGTAATGTGGAGGCACAATCCAATCACAAGGTCTGTGGTGAGGATAAGTACATCTGTTCCATTCAAAGCTCTGAAACTGCACTCCTGTCATTAAAGCTATTTACAGTGTAATGTTTGTATATGAAAGATTCACCAGGAAGTAGGTCAGTAGGTAGCTTTCTCTCCTGCGCGCCGTACTTTTTCCGTTACTACATTTAGCTGTGGTTGGTTATGATAATGGATAAGCTTTTTAATTGTGTGCTATTGTGTTACAGGTCTTGGTGCTTGGGACCATATTGTAAATATGAGATGCAAGCCATATAATAAAATGCAGGTCAGTAAAACCAGTGTGTTGTAATATAATGATTACTTGGGTGGTGCCGTTATGCAATGATGGTATCACATTCTTCAGAATGATATACATATTCAAGCACCACGATGTTACCAGGCACTGTCCATCAAAACACCCTACCAAGCATAATACTTTTTCACAATTGAAAATCCAAATGGAAAAATCTAATATCGCATCATCGTTTAAAAGCAAGTAACCACTAAATCATAACACATTATGTGTAACCAACACAGTTATTTACTATGACTTTACCTGCTTATTTTCCCGAGAGCTGAATGCCACTGCCGTATCGTTGTTTGCCTCATCGCACTGTAAGCTGCCACCCATAAATTAATGCTACAGAACCACAGCCTCCAAATACAAAACATACATTAGAGATGCAGAACCTCAAACGCCGCATCGCAACCTGACAGTTAAGCTTGGTTTTGCTTGCAGCCATTGTTTATCTATTAGAGTCTTATTTAGCGGGATGACATAAATCCAACCGTGTCTACTAATTATGAAGACTCAGGCAAGATGCAGAGGAGGTTAAAGCTGTGGGGAGTGTGGAGATCACAAGTTAAAGGCCCCTTCGTTTACTATGCTGTGGTGGGGTTTCTCCAGTAAGATGTGGATTTTTCACTGCCAGAATGAAATCCTGTGGTCTCTGGGCAAACTAAGGGGTGTCATCAGTGTGCACTTTATAGTGATATACCTCGCCCATTATACCTTTCCTGTATCCTTTAAGAATTTTTATTTTTTTTTGTTTGTGAGTTCATTTGTGTCCAAACAAGGATGAAATTGCAAAGGAACTCAGCTAGGTTCCCTCTTGCCCTCCAATTAAACTCAAGCGGTTGGAGGAAAGTGACTAAAGCTGGCTTGGGAAGTGGCATGTACCAGAAAAAAGCGGAGGTTCCCTAAAGTGTTATCAGCTCGTTTTTTCTTTTTTAGTTTTTTTCCCTCCACAGTGGTCTGAATCTTTTCTGGTGTCTTTGTTACACAAATGATTGTGTTAAAAGGCTCATTTTGGCAAGCGACGTTTTAATTTGGCAGCAACTGGACGTACATAGCAACTCCAAAACTTATCAACAGCTGTGTTTTTCCTATGTATAAAATCTTTATAATTGTGGGTTGGTCACGTTTTAAATCTTCCACGTAACCATGTATCAAAAATTGCAAAACCACTACTATTAGTGGTTTTAGCATGGCTGTATAACAAGAAGGATACAACGGTCCTTCTGAATCCATGTTACTCATGGATTTAATTGTTTGCCAGTCACCTTAGTAACAAGTCCTTTTAGTTTTTCAAATATAGCTGCATCCATCACCGAGACCTTTTGTATTTAAAACCATCTGCATGTTTTATTAACTAAGTTGCAAGGCAACTCTGATGAAACAAACTTGGCTCCACAGTAATGTTCGCGTATTTGTTATTTATTATTGGCTTGACTATAAATACAAGCATAAATCGCTACGAAGAATGGCATTTTACATTTCTGCCTCACCCCAGTGCGTTTACAAAGTCAACCGTGCAACCTCAAAGGCTGTTGGTGGCTGATGTTTGGTTAGAGTATCTGGCAAAACTCTTCGCTCAGTGAAACGGCTTTTGATGTGTTCAAGTTCAATGAAGCACGTGCTCGTTTGGAAATTCATAAATAGCAGCCGAGCGGTCACATAAGGACAGAGTTATAAACCACAGCAATAATTTGGTGCTTTGCTTTAGGTTTGGGACGCTTGTTCAGATGCCCTGATTACATTTGATAAGGAGAATCTGCAGGACGAGATGGCGTACATCGTTGAGAACGACGTCATTGTGGCCGCCCTCACCAAACAGCTGCAAACTCTCTCTGGTAACAGATCCACATTTTGATGTTTGATATATATGGATCGATTTATGTGTTTGTTTTGGTAATCATTGGTTCGCACGCCGGACTTTGATCTTTACACGATGATATATCTTTGATCGTTGCTTTTGCTGTGCTTTTTCCATGTTGCTAAATGTTTTCCCCAGCCCTCTCAAGCGCTGAGTGGTCTCCCTGTTAATTAGTTTTAGGCATGGCTTGGCAAATGATGTCACCACAAGCCATTCCTTCCTGTCTTGGCTAGATGTTTATTTGTACTCCTACTCCTTTTGAACATCTTCAGTGTTTTCCTTCTAAAGATTCCACTTCTTTGGAAGCATTGGTGTTTTTCCTGCTATTTCGATCATCCAGCACATTATTTTGGAGGGAGTCAAACGCCCCACGAGAATTGCCACCCTGTTCGGACACGTGCAGTGGTCTATTGACCCATTTTAAAAAACCACATTCCTTTCCAGCCGTAGCATCTCACTTGCTTGGGGTGCCGGAGCACGGACAGCATTTTACTGTAACATTTTGTTGTTGTAATTAAGTAAACCGTTCCAAGGCTCTGCATTTGGCTTTTCCATGCCATGCTCTGTAAAACGGCATATTTTTAAAAACAGGCCTTTTTTAAAACGCATCTTGCCTTTAACAGATGTGCGGTAGCACGTGCATGTTCACGTGTTTCTGTCAGTTTGGTGCTTTTTAACAGTCTGCTATTTCTGCTGAAGTACTAGACAAAGAGTACATGCATCAGCCAGCTGTTTTTTTTCCGTTACTCTGCTCTCAAATCAGCAAGAAGCCACTATTTCTCACCCATGCTCAAGAACTAGTGTTCAATTTTGTGTACTGAGAGTCCGAAACGTAGGCGTAATTCCGGATCTTTTCATGCGCCGGATCTTTCATAGACCGCCAGTGATTCTAAGGAAAGTGGATTTTCTGCTTCCTTTGCTTTCGTTCACTGTTGTGTGCAGGATATTGGCAGCTGGTATTACATGGTTTGCATGTAGATAAACACCATTAGTCAGCTGTGGGTGACTTGCCAAGGCCATTAAGAGGATTGTCAATGCTAGCAGGCCTCAACCATAGAAAGGAAAATAACTTTGCGTTTTGATGATCCTTAATTATTTACTTTGTCACCGGCAAACCTTGTTTGTTTGGATTTTTCCCATTTCTCGAGTGGAACAGAATGAGATTTGGACTAATGCTTCTGCTGTTTTATTTTAATGTGTAATGATGGTTTGCTTTTTTGGTTATCATTCCTGTCTAACCCAGACCACGTTGAAGTGCAGTACCGAACAAAAGTGGTAAAGTACACCTGGCCCCGTCCTTACCACGTCTCTGAGTCTATCCCTTGGGTTCAGGTGTCTCTAGCAAATGGAAAAACTCTCCACACCAAGCTGTTGGTATGTAGACTGTATCCAGTTTGTCATTTGCTATTACAAACAGAACCTTAACTTCTTAAGGTAGGTTTGATTGGCTCTTTCAGATTGGTGCTGATGGGCCAAACTCAATGGTGCGGAGAGAGGCTGGCATCCCAACAGTCAAATGGAATTACGATCAATCGGCAGTTGTCGCTGTTCTACATTTGTCTGAGGTATGATGATCCTCCAGTTACTAGTTCAAATCATATTGCTTCTTGAGCATCCACAACTACTGGAATTTGCTCAGAAATGTCTGTTACATCAACCTTGCAATACTTTGTTTTTTAGCCCACAGAAAATAACGTAGCCTGGCAAAGATTCCTTCCAACCGGGCCCATTGCAATGCTTCCTGTGAGTTTATTTTACTTGTAAATGATGTCAGTTGTACTTGATTCGTTTCATTGGCTCATCGTGATATCGCTTAGTGGTCAGATGGAAAATGTGTGTTTGTAATGGTACTCAAACCCAGACGTGGTGTATGTGTCTGCTGTGCAGTTGTCAGACACGGTGAGCTCGCTGGTCTGGTCCACCAGTCATCAGCATGCTGAAGATCTTCTACAGCTGGATGAAGAGAGCTTTGTGGATGCCATTAACTCTGCATTTGTGAGTAAACACTGACGCTCACACACATGGTCCACATCCCTAAACGAAACACCTTCGCTTTGCTATTATAAAATTGCTATCGTTCACTTTGGTGTATAGAATAATGTGATTAAGTATTTTTGATTGAATTTTTCTTTCTGTGCTCTGCATTTTTTTCATTTCGGCTGACTGCCCTCAAACTGACCCTCACATCCTTTTTTTTTCTTCTTGTTTGTGTTTCCGTCAAAGAAACTCCTCTTTTCCCAAGCTGGCTATTTTTACTGGCCTTACTGGTCACAGGCCTTCGCATCTGAGTCACGCTTGCCATCAAAACTGGTTTGCTAATTAAGCCCAAGGTTTGCCAGTGTTGGTCATTACTCCACGGAATGTTATTTCTGCAGACCAAACTCAAATTTGTGGCCTGCTCAGCATTTTACTTTAATTAGGCATGCTTTTTGCATCTCTGCTGAAATACCTGTATTTTAAGACTTTAGTGCTTTTAATTCACAAAAGGAAGAAGATGTGGCTTACCTCTAGATCTCAAGATAAAGATGGTATTAAATAAATAAAAAATCATGTCATCATTTACTCGCTTTCATGTCGTTCTAAACCCATATGACTTTATTTCTTCAAAATTGTGGTGTTCCACTGAAGGATGTTTATGAAGCTCTTTCCCATACAATAAAAAGCAGCAGTGACCAGGGACTGTCATAATCCAAAAAGAACCAAAAAAGCGCTATAAAAGTGTCATTTCAAGAATTCCACGCTGTGCTCTTTTTTTCCAAGTCCTCTGAAGAAGTGGTTCTCAGCCTTTTTGACTTGAAGGTCCTTCAGTATACCTCTGAATTTTTTTTGTTTTCCTGTTTATCCACTTTTTTATTAACAGGAACTGGGAGAGTTGAAATTAATTTGTGATTCTTACATTAATTTCAAGAAACTGTATGCTACCGGAGGGGGAAAAGATATACACATACATATGTACAGTGCCTATAGAGTCTTCATACCACTTAAGCTAAGTCCAAGACGAAATTGCATGTTTGAGCTGTCTCAGATGAAAATATCTTGCTCTGATTTATCTTAAAACATGTCAGTGTCATTGTTCTGTGTTAAGATGCACACCTGTAATATTTTCTTATAAGGCATTTTTGTA